>JACEVL010000076.1:355322-413573 GCA_020284085.1 Aporrectodea caliginosa
GTAATAACGTGTGATCATCCGTTCATACTATGAATTGTAATCATACTGCGTTTGTTAGTTTGAATTGATGATAAACGAAGATGATTACAACATGTATTATCTGGTGACAATAGAATTATTAGTGTCACACTGTAGCCTGTTTGTTAAAGGAGCTTGTCACTACGACGGTATGGGGGGTTCGAGTCTCCATTAGACAGTTACTGTATAAGGACTTTGACCAAGTCGTCCACTCACAATTGCTCATCGTCATCGATTGATGCTTAGGTGGCGGATTGATGGTGGAGCGAAGTAAGGGGCCGTCCATAAATGACGTCACGCTTTTGGCCGATTTTTGACCCCCTCCCCATGTCACACTTCGTCACAAAAAGTAACACCCCTGAAAAATGACGTCACAAACCTCTCACCCCCTAAAACCAAATTTCCACTTGATAATAAAACATGTTTCAAATCCCATTTATTGTCATTGTAATAAGTATTCGTATTTAAAAATCTGATGGTGACAAATATTTAAATAATTAGAAAATTATTAATAATGGTGCCCATATACATTAAAATAATCAAAAATTATGAAAATTTTAATACTCAAAATTAGTGGTGTTATTTTAACATTAAATTGTTGTTAATTGTTAAAATTAATTACACAGACCTGGTGTGACGTCACACTTCGCTGACCTCCCTCCCCATGTCACACATCGTCACAAATTTCCGACCCCCCTCCCCACTAGGTGCGTGACGTCATTTATGGACGGCCCCTAAATGCATAATAATTAAACATAATAGACTTTCTGAGGCTAACCTTGACGGTCACTAGCTGTTGCCACACGATAAAGTAGGCGATAGGACTGCTTGTTTTAGGTTCAAGTGTCATAAGCCTTTGTGTACATTTCTGTTCAAAAGCTTCTTTCAATTGCATTCGGGGCCTAAATTACGTTTGCAGTGAGAAGTAAAGAGCACTCAACGCTGCGGCTGTTTACAACATTTACAACTATAGGCGATAATGGACTGCGATGCATTAACCCATTAATGCCCAAACGTTCCCCCCATGGCCAATCTTTATGATACTTGGGAATATAAGAAATGATGCTAGGGTAAGGTCCTTGGAACTTGTATTTATGTGATTCCGCGATCGGCCGCTAGATGGCGCGCTGTTCCCATTTGGGAACATTGGGCACATATGGAGTCTGTTCCCATTTGGGAACACCATGTAAATTTATTACAGATAATCTGTTAAATTTGCAGTTTTCAGTTACTACACTAGTTTTACTTTATGCACAGCATACTGGCTGCTTTGCTAGAGCAACAAAACCACACATCAATGTTGAAGTAGTTTTCAGAAGTTATAAAGTAGTGCCAACAATAACATTGTCGAATTCTGCGATTGAACACAGCGATCATACACATCAACATATTCCAGGTATTTCTCTGCAATGCTTTCCAGGAGACTGACAATGTTCTGTCTAAAATGCGATAATATGATACTACTGCTCGTAGTGTAGATGAAGTAGAACAATGCACTTTGCACAGTACAGTTTTGTATTCTTCTCACACAATCGACATCTTGCTTGTCTTGCACTCAGAATCCAGGTCATGATCGTCTCCATCGTAGCGAATATCACTGACTGAGTGGCTATCTGATAGAGCTGTTGGAGTATTGATGGCAGTAATAGGGTGCTTTGACTCTCATCGTCTGAACCTTTCTGCACAGAAGCGGTAACTGGCCCAGCAACAGCAGATAGAAGAGTCGAAAGCATTAGGGCAATCTTCATCCACACACTCATCATTGGACTATCCACTATCCATCCACTATCGCTGGTGGCATAACCATTTCAACATCTCTCTCAATATTAGCAGAGACTGCATCAGAAGCCTGTGTTTAGGTGCGCAAGCTGCTCAGTGTTATCATTGTCTCCATCTGCATCAGACTCTATAATGGCGAAAGCCTCAGACAAGGAGACCTTTGTTTACACCTGAAAAAGGCATTATATATAAGATGTGATTGCTGTGTAAACTAAAAATTCTAATTTATCTCATATTCATTTATAATATGGACAATAGTAATGCACTCGATGAGGAGTTTTCAATAGCTCAATGCATTTCTCCACCATGTTCCCAAATGGGAACAGACTACATTTGTGCCCAATGTTCCCATTTGGGAACATCAAAGTTTACTAAACATTTCTACCGCAATACATTTGAATTTTAAATGCACATTTGACATACCAGTAGCTACGTAATGCTACACTTAAATCACATAAACACTTTTAAAATTTAAATTCTCTTACCTTATATGCAGACGAGAAACTGGAAGCAGCCGAATTTTGAAAAAACCCAAATCTTTAAAGATGGCTGCCGCTCACTAGAAATTTTTGCAAACTCAAGATTAGGCTCAAATATCGTTCATGGACTATTTAGCAGTCAAAAGCTGCCAACAGTAACTAAATAACGCAATACACTTATTTTATACTGAAATTTATCCGCGTGTTCCCAAATGGGATCATTGGGCGTTAATGGGTTAAATCTAAGCAAAATTGTAGACGCTGTGTATTCAGCTGTTTGGTAACCAAGTCATAAAGTTAACAACCAACTAGCTGCTTAATATCGGTCGAATGCAGAATGCGATTGAATCAAGTATGATTGCCACTTGATGACACGCATCACTTATAATTATATCATTAATGATTACACAATTAGCATAACAGCGGTTTCAAGAGGATCAGAAGACACGCAATCCACTTTAAAGTCACCGTAATTTATCCAGAAATGCTTAAAAAGCACGTCCTTCTTAGCTTGTTCTTGAGAGCAATGGGATTGTCCACTTGTTCTTAAGAGCGATGGAATTGTCCACTTGTTCTTGAGAGCGATGGGATTGTCCACTTGTTCTTAAGAGCGATGGGATTGTCCACTTGTTCTTAAGAGCGGTGGGATTGTCCACTTGTTCTTGTTCTGCGACAAAACTGTCATCTAAACTATTCCAAAGGTCTACAAATCCTCCACTGAAATAGGTTTGTTCTTTATTTCCATTCGGTTCCTCCAATGATGTATATGTGTGTGTGTGGTTGTAGTAGCCTGCAGTGGCTGATTGGTTAGAGCGCTCGACCTGTAACGCAGGGAGTACGGTTCGAGCCTTTATCGAGTCAGTTATTGTGTAGGAAGTCATTAACTCATTGTTGCTCAGCGCCATCGATGTTCTATTGTATGCTCGCTTGGACTTCTTATCGTGTGAAGGGGGCAATACAATATACAGTAACTGTTGTGTTGCATTGCAGAATCAGTTGACAGTGGTTGCTAGTCATAGACCTAGTTACTTTTTACAATTAGAATCTAACACAGCGTGACAAACACACACAGCGGGAAACGGAAAAACCACGCACAAGTATCTTTCTCTTTTCCTGTGTAGGTCTAATATAAGCATTGAATTGAAAGTGTTGGCAAACTTCCTTCTTTCGGAAATCAACCTCTTCTCTTTTCACGTTGCGACCTGTATAACGATTATTACTCACCTACGCATAAATTTGCACAATTAAGTTGCAAGAGACTGTTTGTTAGCTCTTATCTACGGCCAACTTCCTAGGTAACCGTCAAACACTCGGTGAATTCTGGACCCGCCTCTTCAGAAGACAACGAGACCCACCTGGAATGATTTCTTCTTCTTTATTTCTCCTCCGTCAGGCCAAGGCCAACGATGAGTCCTCAACCTGTCGTCTCCAGAGTTCTCTATCCTTGATTTTCTCCTTTGCTTCTTCAATGTTCATCTTCATTCTCTCCAGATCCTCTCGTATATTATCCATCCATGTCTTTTGTTGTCTTCCTCTACTCCTAGTTCCCTCCACATATCCGTGTATAGCCATCGATGGTAATCTATCATTGCCCATTCTCATAACATGTCCCAGCCACTTTAGCCTTTTCTTCCTTATTCTATCGACAATTGTATCTGTCTGTCCCAGCTCTCTTCTAGTCACCTCATTTCTAATCCTATCTCTTCTGCTCCTGCCCTTTATTCTTCTCAGCCAGCTCATTTCCGTCGTCAAGAGTCTCTTCTCATCCTCCCTCCTCAGGCACCAGCATTCTGAACCATATAGTAGAACCGTTATGACAAAGGTTTCGTATAACTTCAACTTTGTTCTCGTTGATATGCTTTTATCTTTCCAGATCTTATTTAGCTTACCGAACATTGCACACGCTAGAGTACTTCTCCGTTTGATGTCTTTTGTGCATCTGGCATCCTCTGGGTAACAGGACAATAACCCCCCGGACAATAACCCCAGGACAATCACCCCCGGACAATCACCCCCGGGACAATAACCCGAGACAATAACCCCCGGACAATTACCCCCATACTGACTTACCAAACATCAAAAACTAATTATTAGACAATTGGTAGACAATTAGTAGACAACATAAACCAATTATTAGACAATTAGTAAACAAATGGGAAAAGAGTAGACATGAAAGGGGTCAACTACTATATAAGAGAAATGGTTTATGAAAAACGCATAGTTTAACATTTTGATGTACATGTATTTCTATCCACGATGGAATTTTTAAAATCTGATCAAGGTTCTCTAGTTCTCTAGTTCTCTTATATGTCTAATAAATTCAATTATAAACTGTATGATTAATACACATTATTTGTATATTTATATAATTAATATATCAGTATGGGGGTAATTGTCCGGGGTTATTGTCTCGGGGGTTATTGTCCCGGGGGTGATTGTCCGGGGTGATTGTCCGGGGGTTATTGTCCGGGGGTTATTGTCCTAGAACTATCCTCTGTAATAAGCCTTCCTAGATATGCAAACTCGGTTACTTGCTCCAGCTCCTCTCCTTCCAATCTGATGTCCAGTACCTCCTGTCCTTTTCCCACTGTCATTGTTTTGGTCTTTTGGGCGTTGATCCTGAGTCCTAGTCTTTTGCTACTGGAATCCACTGTGTTGGTCAGCTCCTGTAGCTGCACTTTGCTCTCCGCCACAAGGTCTATATCATCCGCGAATCTAAGATTGTTGAGTCTTCTGCCTCCTATAATTATTCCTTCTTCAGCATTATTCAGCGCCAAATTCATTACTGCTTCCAGTATCAAATTGAAGAGATCTGGTGACAATCCGCATCCCTGTCTTACCCCCACGGCCGTTCTAAACCATTCTGTTAGCTCTCCGTCCACTCTCACTGCGCTGATCGATTTGCTATACAAGTCCTCCAATAATCTCACCAGTTTCTCAGGTACTCCAAAGTGCCTCAACACCTGCCATAGCCTCCTGCCAGACGCTGTCAAAGGCTTGTCTGAAGTCTATGAAGTTGTTATATAGTATCTTGTTTTTCTCAAAGTATTTTTCAGATATCTGCCTGATCACGAACAGCTGATCTATCGTACCTCTTCCACTTCTGAAACCTGCCTGTTATTCTGCTATCACCTCCTCTACCAGTTTTCTCAGCCTCTGTTGCAGCACCTTGGTATACACCTTCCCTGGACAACTCAGCAGGCTGCTACCTCTATAGTTTCAGCAATCCAACCTGTCTCCTTTCTTGTGTATCGGTATTATGATCGCCTTTCCCCAATCTTTTGGGCAGCTCCCTTCATGGTAAATTTTGTTGCATAATTATTGTATGCAGCATTTCTACCGAGCACCCTTCGTTGGCCTGTATCATCTCCGCCGTGATATTATCTTCTCCGGGCTTTTTTCTTCTTTAATCCTCTTATTGCCCATGTCACCTCCTCCTTGAGTATATCATCCATTTCTGCACTTCCATTGCATGCCGGTATTTCCGATAGTAGGCCTACCGTCTTATCTACCGGGTTTTGTTTGTTGTACAGGTCTTCATAGTACTGCTTCCATCGCTTCTTTATTTCTTCCGTATCTTCCAGAATATCTCCTTCACCGTCTCTCACTGCCATAGTCCTTGTCCTGGGTGTACCGCATATTTCTCTCACTGCCTGGAAGAGTTTATCCGTTCGTCGTGTTTTTGCGTTCATCACTAGATCGTTACATTTTTCCTCCATCCACTTCTCTTTGCACTCTTTGGCCTTCCTCTTGATTTCCTTGGTGATCTTGTTGTATTTTTTCTTGTTTTCTTCGCTAATTGTTCTTGTTGGTCTCATGTCTCTTCGTTTTTCGCTCAATTCTAAAACTTCTCTGGAGATCCACGGTTTTCTTGGCTGGCTTCCTTTGTATCCTATTGTCTTCTCTGCTGTTTCTGTATAAATCACTCTGATTTCTTTCCAGGTGCTCTCTACCGTTTGCAGCTTATCTACCTTCGTTTGTCTCCATCTGTTGTCCAGCATGAAGCTGTATTTTTGTCTCACTTCTTCCACTTTCAGTCTTTCAGTGTCAAATCTCCTGTTGGTCATTTCCGTCTGTACGGTTTTCAGCCTAATTCTGAAGCCAGCCAAAACTAGTTTATGATCCGAGTTGACATCTGGTCTGGAGAAAGTTCTACACATTGTCACTCCATTCTTCCACCTATTTCCCACCAGTACGAAGTCGATCATGTTCTTTGTGTGTCCATCTGGTGATTCACACGTCCACTTTCTATTCCCTTTTCTTTGCTGGAATACTGTGTTCATTACCTTTAGCCTGTTGTTTAGGCAGAAGTTTAATAGTCTTTCGCCTCTTTCATTTTCTTCCCCATATCCAAACTTACCCATTACTCCTTCCCATCCTCTCCAATCCCTTCCTACTTTTTGCGTTGAAGCCACCCATAACTATTGTCAGGTCTCTGTCCGGTATGTTCTGCACCACCTCTTGTAGCTCGGTATAGAATTCCTCTATGACCTCCTCCGTCGAGTCTGATGTCGGTGCATATACCCGCACCACCGACGCTCTTCCAAACCCTGTTCGGAATCTTGCTTTAATTATTCTCGAGCTGACTGCTCTATATCCGAGCAGTGCTCTGGCCGCCTCTCTTTTCATGACCAATGCCACGCCCTCTTGGTGTCTGCCATCCCTTCTTCCAGAGTAAATGATCTTATATTCCTCTCTGTCTATTACTCCCTCTCCAGTCCATCTCACCTCTGACAGTCCCAATATTCTCCAGTTGATTTCCTTCATCTGGTGTAACAATATATCCAATTGTCCAGTCGCGTATAGGGTTCTTACATTCCATGTTCCCACATACATCCGTTCTCTACATCCAAATTTTTTTTCTTCTTTTTCACAGGGATTTCTCTTGTTTACGACCTGAGTGGCCCCGTCTATTCCACCCCTGCCGGACGCGACGCTCCTCATCCATTGACGGGGAGCCCCGTTCACGTCGTTGCCCACTTTTCTATTTTGGTACGTAATCATGTTGAGGTTTCTTGGTCTCTTTACCAGACGGTGACCAATCCTCTTCTGGCAGGGTAAAGAAGCCGGTGGGTCACTTTTATATGACCTCTTGCGCCCTCAGGTGTCCTTCCAGCACCTGCCTCCTGCGTTGGCCAGCTATTTTCGGGGTTCCCGATGAGCCTGTCCACCTCGCGAGACGCCCAAGGTGGTCCTTCTGCCCAGGGAATGATTTACAGCTCAGTAACTGTCACTTGTGCCTGCATTGACCATGCAGGTAATCAGGACGTTACTTGCACTTGGCTTTGATCAATACCAAATACTAAAGGCTGGATATAATAAGTTTGAATCACCTCTATTGGAAATTACGCCATGTGAAACATGGGAACCCTTAGAGACTGATCAGGAAGTAAAACAGCGGTTGAATGTGTAATAACAGATAAAAGCAAGTCAGGACTGGATAATTTAGCCTCTTGATTTAACACTAGAAGTACCGAGAAATCGAACTTCCTAGAAGCACAAAAGCGGTCATTATAATCCCATATATTTTATTATGCAAATTCAATTGAAAATTAAATTAAATTGACAAAACAACTTTATAAACATTAATTGCAAGTGTAATAAGTACGTTGGAATGCGAAAATAGGAGATTTTCTCCTCTTACAAGATCCCGCTCACCAAATCTTCCTTCCCAAAATCAGATCTCCTCTCCTCTCAACAGATCACATATCTTCTCGCCATATGTCCTCTCCTCTCACTAAATCTACTATCCACTCACCAGATATATTTTCCTCTCACCAGATAACCCTATCCTTTCAACATATCGCCTCTCCTCTCACCAGATCTTCTATCCTCTCACCAGATATCTTATCCTCTCACTAGATCTCCTCTCTCTCACAAGATCTTCTTTCCTCTCGCCAGATCTCCTTTCCTCTCATCAGATCTTCTCTCTTCTCACCAGATCTTCTATCCTCTCAGCAGATCTCCTATCCTCTCACCAGATCACATATCTTGTCGCCATATCTCCTCTGCTCTCACTAAATCTACTATCCTCTCACCAGATCTCTTATCCTCTCACCGGATCTACTATCCTCTCACTAGATATCTTATCCTCTCACCACATCTCCTATCCACTCACCAGATATCTTATCATTTCACCAGATCTCCTATCCTTTCATCAGATCTCTCCTCTCACCAGATCTTCTTTCCTCTCGCCAAATTTCCGCTTCTCTCAAGAATCTTCTTTCCACTCACCAGATCTCCTATCCTCTCACCAGATCTATCCTCTCACCAAATCTCCACATATCTTCTCACTATATCCTCTCATCAGATCTCTCCTCTCACCAGATCTTCTATCTTCTCTGCATATCTCTTATCTTCTCACTAGGTCTCCTCTCCTCTCATCAGTTCGCCTATCTTATCACCAGATCTCTCCTCTCACCAGATGTCATATCCTCTCACCAGATCTCAAATCCTCTCACCTGATCTCAAATCCTCTCACCAAATATCTCCTCTGACCAGATCTTCTTTCCTTTCAGCTGATCTCCGCTTCTCTCACCAGATCTCACCGCTGACCAGATCACCTATCCTCTGACCCAATCTGCTATCCTCTCACCGGATTTCTTAGCCTTTCACCAGATCTCTCCTGTCACCATATTTTTTCCCCTCTCGCCAGTTCTCCTATGCTATAACCAGATCTCCTTTCCTCTCACCAGATCTCCTATCCTCTCATCAGATCTCCTCTCCTCTCAGCAAATCTCCTCTCCTCTCACCAGATCATCTATCCTCTCACAAGATCTCTTATACTCTCACAAGACCTCTCTTCTCGTCAGATCTCCTCTTCTCTCATCATATCTCCTATCCTCTCACGAGTTCTCCGATCTTATAACCAGATCTTCTCTCCTCTCACCTGATCTCATATCTTCTCACATTTGATTACGTTATTAGCTGTCATCTATAATATTATTGAATAGACTTGATATGAAATGCGTAGCCTGACGTGCAAGTACTGATACAGGGGTCAGATTGACCCATCGGTGCTTAAAGGTAGATCAGCAAAAATCTCAGAAATTGTGAATCCCCCGAGTTCAAATTTTGGCAGAGGGTATACCCTACGAAGTTAGGAGAAGTTAAGAAATTACAGGACCCGGGCTATAGGGTAGAGTGGGGCAAAACGCCCCCTTTAACGGGTTTTGCTCAATTACAACGTGAGTAACAACATTTTCAGCATGAAATTATTGTAAGACCTTGTACTGAATGTCCCAAGTAAAGTAAAATTATGTCCGATAAAATGCCCCAAAAGATTACATTAAAAATAATAAAATACAGAGTGCTTCAAAGGGGCGTTTGTTCTCACCTGGGCAAAACGCCCCCGTGATTTGACCCCTCCCTACCTGAAAAGTCGATGCACATAATCAACTGCAATCACTGCCATGATGCAACAATAACTATAAGAAGTAAAGATCTCTAGATTTTTTAAAAGATGTCTTAAAAAAAAAATATGCTTTGCTTCAGGTGACTCTGAGGTGAGAGGGGGCGTTTTGCCCCATGTCAGCATTTTCCATAGGGGGCGTTTTGCCCCGCTTGGTGCTACCTTGTGAGATTGCCCATATAATAAAAAATTGATATGTTAAAGCCCCATATATTGTGCACAGTTATTCGATATAGGGTACACTTTAGACCTATATTTGTATTATTGGCTATGTCTAGCATTTTGGCACCATTAATGATACAGAATTGGCGGCTGACTCTTATAAGGAAACACGAAAAAATCAATTTTTCTAAAATAAAAATAAGCAAAGCATCTAAAGGTAAATAACTGACGATTATCTCATTAGGGTACAACTAAGAAATCCCAGACCATTCAAAAATTTCATTACATGGCACAGAGGGGACAGGGCCGGGAGGGGGCGTTTTGCCCCGAGGGGGCGTTTTGCCCCACTCTACCCTATCTGGGGCCGAGGTGCGTTCCGCTAAAAACAAAAAGGGGTCACATTGACCCCTTCGGTGCTTTTAGTGTTAACTGTGGAATGCTTTGTATGTATTCAATTCAATTCAATTCAATTAAATTCATTTATTGATCCCGGAAAAACAAGACAAATACACTTACAAATCAGTAAAAAAAAACATTTTCTGCAAACAAAAGTATAGGTAAATACAGAAACTTAAATAGCAAATTATCTGGGAACAAAAGGCACACCTGAAGGGACGAGTCCCGCTAAGTAGGGGCCTAAACATATTAATGTAAGACTGGATAGATAAGTATGCATGTACTAGTGTAAGGACTGTGAGCAGAGGATCATGGGATCATCATGTGGCAATATTTAGTATGTATGTACGAGTAAGTCGTTTGAAGTGAGATAGATTAGTAACACCTTGAATATCCCTAGGTAAATTGTTCCAAGTCAGAGGACCCTGGTACTGCATTAAGGTTATGCACTGGACCATAGATTGGGCAGCGTCTTTCATACAAGTCGATTGTTCAATGTTCATTAATTACCGCTAGACATTAATAACTTCCTGTATGACACGGAAGCCGATTGGATAGACTGCTAGTCATGTCGTTATATAGTAGAGCTTAGTAAATGCGTGAATAATGTACACACTCATACATACATGCCTACACACACATACGTGCATAACTGCATACATACATTCATGCATTTGTCCATTCACACACACACACACACACACACACACACACACACACACACACACACACACACACACACACACACACACATACATACATACATACATACATACATACATATATATATATGCATAAAATCATACTTCCAGACATACATACATGCATGCATATATAAAGTCCAGCGCTCTAAACACTTGACTATCACGCAAACCTTAAGATGCCGCATGTAATGAGAGTAACCATTGTTTTTGTCGGCCAAATCAATAGGTCGGTTTATCCTAATGAAATCTAAATACGTGAGTGGACATTGCCTATAATGAAAGGGTATCATTCAAAAGTTACGGTATATCATGTATGTAATAATTGTAATTACAGCAAATCGTAATTTGAGCAAACCTCATCACATGAACAAGCTTCACGAGTTCATAGCGTAGGCAAATTGTTTCATTAGAAATGCTAATTCTCCAGCATGTTAATGCATTTGTCCTTAATACTGCTTTTCGATCAGGTTAGCATTTTTTATTTAATCATCATAATGTAGAGAAGTACTCTGAACATCACATGAAGAGCTCTGTGCCAAAGCAGACGCAGCTATCTTCTCCGCGGTTTTATCGGATCCTGGACATGTCCTCCACGGATTACTCCCTCCTATCCGCGAAACCGGATAGGCCTACTCCCTAAGACCTCGTTCGCACAATCGTACCATTCCGCAATCTGACCCCCTTACTAGGAAGGGATTTATCACCAGGATGCTTTACAATTATTAATTATCTTCCACCTGCATTTAACTTGTTACGCATTATTATTAATATTATTACTTCGATGTTTTACAATAATCATTGCATACCGGTAACTGTTGTCCCATCGTGCGTTTGCAAATGGCGTAATAAAGACCTTACTTACTTACTTACTTACTTACTTACTTACTTACTTACTTACATGGCTTTAAACTTAGGTCTCCACAAAATGCGGTACATCGCTTTGTATTGTGATTTAATTACCAATAGTATTATTATTTTCCAATGTGTTGTTACAAGTTGTCTATAAGTGATCTGGCTAGCAACCATTAATTTTGTTACTGTACAAGTGATGTGTAATAGCAACAGGTTCGATGGTCACTTGACGTTGGTAAGTAAGCAGTAGTCGGGAGCGCCTCTGAATAGGAATCTGTGAGGGGCGCTATAACAAGTGTTCGAATACAATACAATACAATAGACCTCTACTTTCCTGTAATGTAGGCCTAACAATGCCGAATGTTCTTACAATTCAACAGAACCTTATACGGATAATACGGTAAATACCGCTTCAGTTTGAAACAAACTCGTTCAAAAATCTGCAAAAAGGACTTTGGATTCTTTGTTTTTAGTACTTACAGATTTCCTATTAACACTTGAAAACAAAAAAACTGGTTAAACTACTGAAAACTCAAACAAATGATTAAATCTAGAAAAAATCTTTTCAGAAGTTAAACTGTGGCAGCCACAAGTTAACAACGGCGCCGTAATACATGCAAGTTAAACGCAAAGTAGCGTAGGCCTACTTATTGTGGGTATTCTATCGTTTTAGCATACAAACATTTGCACATTTTTTTAAACGGCTTGAACTAAATAATTATATTATTTAATTGTCCCATTTGTATTGAACTTATTAACCCTAGGGCTACCAAGCTTTTTTTGTGACGTTGGCTACCAAGGGGGTTGAGACGACCCCCCCTGGATTTCGTGTTTGGTTTCACATATCATAACTTGTAATATAGCAATGGATTCAGCATTCATTTCTGCACAGAATGGTATATTTAGTTGTATATTACGTGAATGCACCTCGAAATTACATCACGTTTAACAACGGAACCCCCTTAATTAGCGATTTTTTTTATTTTTGCGTACATTTTGTACTTTTTGGATAAAAAAATATAAGATTATGTGTGTTTTTAAACTGATCTATGTCACATACACCCCTACACATGTTTATATACCGTAATATACGTATAAATATACATCCATACATATATATCCATACATATATATCGGTTTACGTTGTAATGCTGTATTCAGCCATTTTCACACAGATTACGCGTATTATTATTTATTTTGATCACTTCCGGTATTCAAAAGACAAAGATGTTGGTATGCAAATGAAGCCCTACATTCCCTCTAAAGAATGGTATATTTGTTTCTCTTCTGGGAAGAAAACTGAATACGCTACAGACAAAAAACTAAGGGGGAGTCCTTCCATTCAGCCATTTTTCACGCATATTACGCGTATTATTATTTATTTTGATCACTTCCGGTTTTCATAAGACAAACCTATAAGTATGCAAATGAAGCCCTACATTCCCTCTAAAGAATGGTATAATTGTTTCTCTTCTAGGAAGAATAGTCAATAAGCCATAGTCGAAAAACTAGGGGGGTCGTATCAACCCCCCTGGTACCTCGGGTATATCGGGTGTAACTTTTGAATGGCGTGAGATATCACCATGATGTTTACCTCAAAATGTGCGCAAATTATCCTGCTACAGCTACCTAAATTATCAAAATTTTATTCCACATGGAACAAGTTTTCGAAGCAAAAAACCTAGGGGGGTCGTAATAACCCCCCCCTTGGTAGCCCGAGGGTTAAGCAATGTATGGGGCAAACCCGTAGTTTAGGTTGGTAAATTATTTTATATCGTCAAATTAAAATGGAAGCTAGATTAAGGGAAAATTTGTTTCAGTAGCCTAACTGAAATCGTAGAAGATGCAACCTTTATCCATACATCACACATTCACTAAAACTATAATCTGTTGCAAAAAGCTTTCTTTAACGACATCGGCAGCCGCTTCCGCAATGCTGACATAGTGTTAGTCTATTATGGAGCTAAAAATTATAATTATTATTAAATATATTATGAACATTTGAGCAAGCTTATCGCTAAAGTTAGAACAACATGACTGCAAGTATGACAGTGAAGCCAACATATTGAAGAGAAATAGCCTACGCATTCAGATTAACCAACTGATCCAAAATCATTCGCACTTTTTGAAAACTGTATTCTAATTTGAAATATGTTGAGCCATTTAGTATATATGATAATTTATATGATTGCATAATGTTTTTTTTCTTCTGTTTTTGACTTGCATTCCTATAAGTTGAGGAAAAATTAAACGGACTTGTATGAATGGAAAACAGAAACATCTGCATTATCGGCTGGATACTAGCGAGGAACAGTGACTCGATGCAAAGCAAGAGGGAATAATAATAAAAGACATAATATTAAATTTGTCCAAATTGACTTTGGTTGGTATTCCAACATTGCATTTCAAAAGCTTCCCTCGTGAACGTTCGAAAACTTCTATTCATGAACCTTAAATTGGAAAAGGAATGGTCACCACTTCACAGCTTCCTGCTTTTGAGCTGAACTGTCGAGTACCTCGAAATAAATTTATGTCACAACCAGAATATGAAGACAAACATTTCTAATGAGACTTACTGTTTCTGACAAAGCGACACACAGAGCTCGCTCTGCGTCATCAGAACGAAAACAACGAGAGCATTTTCCTTCTGAATGCACTGCTCGCTGATCAATGTTGGGTAACATAAATGTCATCGCATACGTTGGCGATTGAATCAGTATCACGAAGAAACTTTCTTCGAGAGCAAAATTCGTTATTAATACCGGGTTAAAGGTTGGGACATTAAACTAGTGACTTAGCCCATAGTTTGGTAGGCCTACATATTTGTATAGCCTAATACTCAAACCAAAAACATAATTGAAATGCTATGAGATCCCACTGGTGAAAAGATAGGACGACGAGAACCTGCTACCAAAAGGCCTACTCCGCACGTAATGTGCAAATAACAAAAGTCCTAATTTGTGTTAGAAAAAAATCGCTGTAAGGCTTGCACCAGCAATTTTTTTCCCACCCTTAACCATGCCTTCGTCAAAACTAGACTTCACTACTGTTGCTATCTCTATGCTGGCCTCCCGGCTGGTCGACTGGGGTGCATCTGGGATCCGCCATATATGCCCAAATTTGGCCAAGTCTTTAGTGACATGCGCAATGTTCTTCACTGGCTCCTTCTGAGCAGCGGATTGCGGATGGGATAGCTGACCTAGTCTGGCCTTGCTTACTAGGCCTAGCTCCCGCTTGTTTTCGCGAGCTTTGTTGCCCTGTCCTAGTGCTGGGGCTCTCGGTCTCTCCGCTCATCCAAACAGGGTCTCCTTGTCCCTTTTACCCGTAACTCCACTAAGCAGAACTGGTTTGGACTAGCGTCAACCGAACAAAATATTCATGGCTCCAAACGGCTTACCGTAACCTCCGTAAAACCTCTAATAAACGTTCCCGGCCTGCAGGCACGTTAAAGATTAAAGTAAGTTCTGTGGCCCTGTACATGGCAATCAAGTAAGTAATAGGCCTATATATGCCTAACTGCTTGAGATAGTTGATGATTTCGTTGCCGTTGGTCATTGTTTAGTTGATTTATTATGAAGTAAGCATTGACATAGATTTCCAGTTTTTTATTTGGGGTGGGGCTGAGCCTCTGTTTGGGGGCTTAGCACCATCTAGCCCCCGGCTGGCGCCGCCACTGACGGGCTATTAGCATCTTTCTGGATCTGCTGGTGCTTAGTTGTAATTTCTTCCTCGCAGCCGAAATTCTCACTCCGTCTAGTTCTTAACGTAGGCCTACAGTATCCCTCATGTGACACATTAATGAAGACGATTTATTTGGCGCCGCAACACATTCATGCAGTAAGGGGCGCCTAAATCCAACTACCGAACATAATACTATCTTCAGTTAATACGGCTATGCTTATCAACTGTTCTGAGACTAGCACACAGTACAGTAGTTTGCGTGTATAAGTAGACAACATAAAATGGCAAATGACTGAGTGTCGTTGTTAGATTTTCTAAGCAACATATATTTTAGTTTTGAAAGTTCAAATTTGACAAAAAGTTTAAACAATCCTCACAAAATTGTCAGGAGAAAAGAAGTTTTACCCGTGACTTATAAAATGTATGTATTTCCAGGAGGAGCGCCCTGTCTTTAAGTTCAATGATTATGATTATGTTAAGGGTACAGAATCTTAAAACTCAGTAATTAAACTGGAAATGTAGAGTTTCCTTTAAATCTACCATCAACTACTATACTTGAAAATACGAGAAAGTCGTCACTAAAACCGTTCTTTGAAATCATATAAAATAGTCAAATGCTACGTCGTGTGTATGCATGCATCATGCATGTATCTTGTTATTTGTATAACGCTTCTGGCATTATCTCAGAGGCGGTAAGACATCAGCCGTTAGGCAACACGAAGCTAATTCAGCTTCCAGTGTTGTTTAAGAACCGTTTCCACGGTCTGATGAGGCATAGCCCTTTGAACACAACATTACGGAAAGAAAACAAGGTGACCCATAGAAGTTAGATGAACTATGCATTGTGATCAGCTCAAAAAAATCTCACTGAACTAAAAAAACAGCTCATCGAAATGAAGCAGACATGTTACAGGCTACATTTGAAGTCAATTTCAAGAATACAAGATGGTTACGTAGATTAGCCTACACCTTAAGAGCAAGTTCACAAATAAACATAGACAAATAATATCTACCAAAATTCGATAGGCCTGGTTTTGAATCTAACGCATAAGGCCTTTATGCCAACCGAAACAATATGCTCATTTTTCATCTAAGCTGATTTCTGGATTCCCTTGCATCACAAAGCTCAGCATTTGTCAATTTCATATTACTTTGGCCTTCTTAGCAGCTACTTTATGTACTCGTTTCCATCCTGAGTATTAATAGATCGTTACATGTCTCTTGTAATTGCGCTATTCTAGTTCTTAATAAATTTCAAAATATTGCATAATTAATGTATTTAAAGAGGAATCGATCTATTTCAAAGATAGGACTTCGTCTTTAATTGCAACTTATTGCTGCTTTATGTTCAATACTTATCCTATAATTTTGCATATTTTAGTGATTTTTAAACTCCCAGATAAAAAGTGTAATAATTATCCTACTCCTGACTATGCTGTGACCTGTAATTCTCACGTCGCAAAAAAAACACCATGATAAGAAATTGAGACTATTATGACACATGTGCTTATCTTTTACCTATTCATTTTCGATTGTATTCATGTGATACATGTTGAATAACAAGATTACGTTACCTGGAAAAATAATGTTAATAAAATCATAGTTTTTATTAATCAAAGCTCAATAGCCATTATACTCACAGCATCTACCCACAGTTGCCTCGTTGGTTCCATTTGGGAAAATACCATTTCCAGTACAGTTTGATGATGTTCTGTTAAAATATGCAGTGCATCGATACTTGCAGTTCATAGTAGCTTTATCGTAGACTGGAGAATCGGTTACTTGTCCATCGGGTCCACTCCACATGTACGATACGTTTGGAAATGTCTGTGCATTGCAAATCAAAGTTATTCCGCTTTTACCTTGTGAACAGTTACACAGTGTTCCGTTCTTATCGCAGCCTTTTGCCTTAACTGATGTCATCTCATCGTGAGGATATACTGCATAAAAATAATTAAATTAAGAATTAATTTTAGATTATATTTGAAAGTAGGTCTTAACTAAAATTTACTATAAATGCACCAATATCGTAGGCATCATGAGCGGAGATCGCAAATTCAGTAGCGATTTATAGAAAGAAACGGAATCTAGTACTTCGATTAATGGAACCAAGAGTTGGCCGATAAAAACGTATCGTATGTTTTACCTGCCAGGAGTTTATCTATATGAAATCCACAGCAAAGTGGCTGGATGCTCTAAATTACAAGTTTCCATAGAGAGGATGGTGTTAAACGCACTAGGAATAGCCGACGCACGAAAAACAGCCCGTAATCGAGATCATTCATTTAAAACGGACAGCCTATTATACAGGGTGGGCCAGCATAAATGCACAGACTTTGCATGCATATAACTCACCCAATTTTTGTAAGTTATTTATACTTAATGCGTCAAATTAAAGATATTTTACTCTAGTATTAGCTTTGATAAACTCGAACTGGTACTAGTTTTAATTTTTCGGAAATCTTTGGAACCGCGCTAGCTACCATATTTTGTTGTCATTAGTGACGAAAAATGGCGCCGTTGACAGACGATGATCGAGTTTTGATCCAAATTTTGCGAACTGATAAGGGATTTGATGCGTTTCAAATGATTAAAGAGTTTCCTAACAGAGGATAAAATAAAAAATACGTTGAATCGTCTGATACGGAAAATTGATGAAACAGGAACTTCGCGTCGTAAACCACGTGAATCGGTGGAACGGCGCGCACAACCGCTAACATTGTTCGTGTTTCCGAGTTAATTTGCAGTCAAGACGATGACCCTGGTACAAGCAAATCTACAAGGAAAATACAACGATCTGGGGATGTTTGCAGCAACTTGTCTATCGACAGAAGATCCGTAACATTCAACATCTCAAAGAGGTCATCGTTAACTGCTGGTCAGATATCAGTCAGCAGTTCATTGACGGTGCGATTGACCAGTGGTCTAGTCGAATAGCTGCTGTTGTTTCAGCACGTGGTAGACATATTGAATATTCATTTGATTAGAAAAGACTGCAACAGACTATCTCCTAATTAAAAATGCAGTACAAATTTGTGGCTATATCGTTTAATTTTTGTGTGTGCAGTTACTGTTAAACTTGGCATGAATGTTTTTTATTAGCTAGTTACTTCAAAAACGATGACTGTTGTTATGTTACGATCTACATCATGTAGGCTAAAGCTACAATAACAAATGTGTTTGAATTTTAATACTAGAATTAAATCTCTTTAATTTGACGCATTAAGTATAAATAACTTACAAAAATTGGCTGAGTTATATGCATGCAAAGTCTGTGCATTTATGCTGGCCCACCCTGTATAATAGTGGATATTTAATTTTAAAAATGTCTTATGTAGAGAATAAAGCGACAGCAGTGACCGAGCAGAGCGCTCAGATAAGGGATGGAATTACAACATGTATTGAATCGAAATGTTTTGAAATCAATATTTTTTGGGAAACCATCGGCAAGGCATATTTAATTATAAAAACATTTATAGTCAATAACAATGGTCAACGCTGATTTTTTTTGCCAATAATATTCAAGCGATTTTAGGGTAAATTTGTGGTGCTAATTTCGAATAATATGGAGTCGGATTTGCTAGACTAGGCCTAGCTCTAGTTTTTTTCAGTTTTAAAAATAATTATGAGAATTTAATGGTTTAGCGGAGCCCATTAACAAATCCAAATGAAATCATCTGAATTTTTTACAAATGTGCACACATAAAATACATAATGGCATTTTATTCGATTCAATAACATTAAAACATGGTAAGCTGATTCAGATAATCACTATTAATGCAGTAAAACGCTGTTTGTACGATTTTCTTTTATGTACGTTATCAGTGCAAGCACGTTGTAGTCTCCAGCAATAGTCTGCCATCATGCGTCTGTCCCATCTGCCTTGATATCTTTCCTCAATGACCTTTAGATCTTGGTGAAACCTCTCACCTTGCTCCTCGCTAAAATCTCCAAGATTACAAGCAAATCTGTTTAAGTGGCTATGAAGAAAGTGTACCTTTATGCTCATAATTATTAGTACCCACATTTCGGATGTATATGAGCAAGTTTTGCACCAGTTCTTCATGTCTGCTCTGTTGTTATCTACAAAGTTCCGAACAACTAAGGCAAAACTACACCAGGTGAAGCTTCATCACTATTCTTCATTTAATTTTGGGGAATTAAGGAAGAATTTCTACCTCTCTTGTCCGACAGGCTATTATTTTAGTTTATGACTGTAGACAGTTTTCTTTTAGTCTGGATGCTAAAAGTTCAGATGCTTGCTTCGATAGACTGAGATCCCGTATAAGATCATTGAGTTCTTCTTGGAAGAACTCCTGAGGTGTTGAAATGCTTTCTTTATATTCACTTCCACTACAATCTATTGTGTTACTTTGTAAGTTCTGATTTTGTTCAACATCTGACAACGGAAGGTCAGGCAGTGTGGTAAACACTGGTATGGGAACTTCTTCGCTGTGATAAATAGGTGTCCTTGCTGATTCCTTATAGTTCCACCTGTGTTTCTTGTATCGATTGACACCTTTCATATTCACTAAACGAAAATGACAATTGTCATGGTGGTTTTTCTGCTCTTTCCACACCTTAGGCAAACTGAAGTTTAAACGCCTCCTTTCTCTATTTGTCCACTCTCGTAGTCATTCAAGACAGGTTTGCAAACGTTATGAGGATCCCGAGACTTGTCTTGGTCTCCAAGCGCAACTCCAAAATACGCAAGGTAAGCTCGCTTCACAAAGTCTGTCATGTTTTTTCTATGTTTCCTCAGACAGTATTCGCTACAAATGTAGCAGAATGTATTAGGACTGTTTAAGCAGCCTCTTCGTGAAGAACTCACGTGTCTCTAAAACAATTGAAAAATCGAACTATTTCCTTGCTTATTTTTCATTTGTATTTTGATTTTATTTATTTATTCCTTTTTTTATTTCTGTAGAACATATTTCAACTTTAAAGTTAATTTAATTTAATAACCGTTAATTGACTTTTTCTTTCTTGTAAAACTTTCTTCATACAAATTGCCAGTAGGTATGTGTCCATTATCTCATGAACTAGAGCCAATTTTTTTAAAAAAAACTTTCATTTTCAAATTCAGCAGCCCCAAGATACCAAAGATTCGCTGATAAATGTTTGGCAATAAAAAATAATTTGTTTTTGTTAACCAGTGTAAGAAATGGTAAACAAAGGAAGGTCCAGACTCCAGACGGATAATTATCTCGCTACGAAAAAGCGGCAATTATCAATTGCTATTATTGTTCACTTTGTCTATTTGATCAATCAATCAATCAATGAATTCTTTATTGATCACCAAACAATTCACAATCGTCAATTTGACAGGCAAGACAATCCAGTGACAATGGGGAGACCCAAAGGAACAACAGGTTCCGCTAACAGGGTCGCCCTATTACTAGCAGGCATTACTCAAACATGCTTTACAATTGGTCGTAGTACACAGGTTAATGTCTTTTTTTATTTCCTTTGAAAGTCATAAGATTGTATGAACACAATTAACACAATTAAAAAAACATAGTAAACATAAAGACGCAGTCTATTTCTGCCGACGAGATCAGTGCACCAAGCATACAATTCCTTACAATAAAACACAATTTCACACGAATGAGATTATAAGACCATAGGTTATCTAATTAGGCCTAAGTTCAGCCATATAATACGTCTTTAGATTATGTTTAAACTGATATAGCGTTGGGATGCGAGTGAGTTCATTTGGCAAGGAATTCCAAAGTACCGGCCCATGATGTCCGTACATTAGTCCATTTATGCGAATTAGGCTAAGTGCATCAGTTGTGATGAAAAATTTAAAAATATAAAAGTTTGTACAAGTAAAAGTGATCATCCTGAAGATTAAGCTTTACATGATTTTGGTTTAAATTTAAAATTAATTTAGTGGGGTGTAGAAATGCTGAGAAAAGGCAACTCGCCGGTATAGCCTGGACAGATTTGCGAGGTCACGATGAACAGAACAATGAATTGATGAATATTCACGAAGACTCGTTTTGTTTAAACTTTATTCCTTTAGGCCTATGCCTAAATACCCAAGAAATAACAAAAATACTTAGGCTAATCCATGAAGTTGTTTAGCCTACAGTTACAATGTCGCGTGCAGGTATCTGCACATCTCCGTAGGCCTATAAGAAATGCTCTCCAATTTAAACATGAACTCACCGCAGCAATCTACAGTTGAAGTGCAGTTGTCTTTCGAAACGATGTAAGTTGTTGATGCGTTGTACAACACTGTTCCAATTGTGTTGTAAGCTTCGCATTTGTAATTCCTGTTTACTTCAGCCAGATCTAGAGTGTCAGTAGCACTTAAGACGACGTTATCCGCCGAATCATACCATCTGTAGCTTGGTGCGGGATTGGCCGCAGAAGAACAAGTTAAGACACTGATACCACAGAGAACATCATTAATCGATACAACATCAGGTCTACTTGTTATAACAGGAGTAGAAGGACCAGCTGTAATATATAAAAAGTATTTTCATTCTTATGAAATATTATTATGTTTGTATGAATTTATAAAAGCAGTAGCCTAAATTTACAGTTACCGTATAAACATGTATTTAGCAGTCGTTAAAATTCTCATGTTCGAAGTGTCATCATAAGCTTATACTTCGAAATCATTAAGTAGATAATTATCCCAAACGGCACCAAATGAAAGACCAAAATTACTCTGGGATTGAATGAATGAACGACCGAACGAACGAAAGAGAGTGAGTGAGACCTTGAGTGCCGTACCTACGAACGAACTTAATTAATGAGATAGATGTCTTATAGTGCGTGAACTGACGGCTACATATTTATGTACAAGGCAATTATGGTTATAAAAACTGTCTGCCTCGCTAAGAGAAAACATACGGAGGGCAGATAACTTTTTAATCATGCATTAACCCATGAGATAAGCAGAATTTAGTGGCTATTTTGTTCTTAACCGGGCAGGAACCGGATGAAAATAGAGGCCAACAGTGTTCCTGTGGGATGAACTGATCCCGAGTCTGATCCAGTTTGGGGAAACATTAACAACATGACGTGCCTTAACCCTGAGCAGTGAGCATTGCCTGACGGACGAAGGAGCGTGGATAATAAGCCTCTTGAAGACGTTTGCGTCCTCGACAATTTAAAAATGAAGTGAAGAAATGTTTTGCAGCAAATCTGTAACCTTTATGTCTGGAATCACAGCGGCACTTAGTAGCAGCACGGTTAAATCATTATGCCAAACTGTTGAATGTATGCGGACATTGATTGACGATCAATTGAACGGACGACACTAGACAGGCGACACTTTAACGGGAGACAGTTGAATGGGACGACAATGGAACAGGTGACACTTAACCGGGACGCTAATGAACCATTCACAGGGTGCTCTGCAAACGCTGCATTGTGTACTCAGTGTATACTAAGCGTATACTGAGTGTTGAGTGGGACGTTCTTTTAGTGAGGCGGAATTTTAGCGAGATGTTAGACTAGATGATTGTCTGGAAATAATTTAGAATTTTAGACCATGGCGTTAGTTTATGGATCTACCTTCAAAGGTAAACCAACGCTCATAATGCTATATACTAGGGTGGTCCACAAAAACAAAGTTAATGCTATAAACCAGGGCACCCTCTCAGTTTGTTAGACCTGTCAATAGTATTATTGAGATAAAATTTCAGCATCTTATTCCAGCTTGAAGATGGTGCTCAATGACATAGAGATATTGCCATATAGTAGCATTAGCGGTAAATCTTGCTGTCGTATAACTTGGTCAACAACTCAACATTTGTCATGGAGATGAGCTTCAAATAGTTTATGTTGTTTTATACTTACTTACTTACTGGTATTTTGAACAAAATGTAAAGTTCTTGCTGAAGGTCATGATGTCTACTTTCTGTGTTTTTGGCAGACATTAATTTTATTAGTGAATTTTCAAATTGACCATTTTCCAATTAAAATTAATTTAAGAGCTCATAATTATTTAACCCTTTAACTTTTCGGTGTGCCGAAATTAGCCTGTGGGACAGGATACAATGAATCCATGGCCATTCATAATCTTCTAGAGTTGTTGAAACTCACTGACAAGGTTCAAACCTTGAGCTTTGATATCTGTCAACAATGAGCTCTTCAACGGAGTCTGCGTTCTGCTGGAAGACAAGATAGGTCGAGAGCTCCTGTGGTTGGCCTACCGTCACCATGTGATGATTTTAGCCAAAGTATTCACCTTGTGCTGCGGTCCATCTAATTCACCACATATTCCAATCTTCCAGACATATAAAGCTGCTTGAGAAAGTGTGATACAGGACTGAAATTCATATCCGGCACTGAACCACAGTGGCGTAACTAGGGGTTCCGGCGCCGGGGGCAAGAATTTCCAATTTCAGTCTAAAAATTTTCAGATGACCTTTTTTTTTCCTTTTTCGTCTGTAACCCTCATTTATTTGCCCTGTCCTACTGTCCTACGTTGATTTGCGCCCCCTGTCCTACGTTGATTTCTCAAATTTGTCTACTTTTCCTTAAAAAAACCTCAAATTTACCTAAAATTTGTCTATTTTCTTACAAAAAATTGTCTTAAACCCTCATTTTCTCTCCCCAGGCGCAGCCCTGGGGGCGGCCGCCCTCGTTACGCCACTGCTGAACCATATTATGAAACAGCAGTCAGTTTTCTCAAGAAGTTAGCTGAAAAAAATTCAGAGATAAGAGGTCAAGAACTCATTGAGCTGAAAATGGTTGTCTTGGATGTTAGCCTGCAATAATTCACTGGAGAGCCTGGGCCAATTCACCATTCAAGTTGGATGGCAACGTTACTGTATGCCATCAAAATCTACCCTTTTCGTGATCAACGTGAAGTATTCAATTTAACGACGAAGAAAGAAATTCAGACTCATGTGCGCTTTGTTGCCCTTCTTTACACAAAAGCATGGACAAAGGCCTCATTTGCTGCTGAAGATCGTGGACAAGATCTGTCACTTTGGATTAATCTAGGAAAACACGAGACAGTTGACCCCGAGATCAGTGTTATCGTATCGTATCATATCTAAACATTTGTAGAGCGCCTCTCGCAGCATAGACTATTCAGAGGCGCTTTCAGCGCGGAAGCCCCGGGGGAAAAGAAACGCTTTAAGAGAGCCAGAGGATGCGTGAGAAATCCCAGACATGAGCTTAGCCCGTAGAAGAGGGGGGGCATTCCAAGTGGAGGGACCTGTCACAGCAAATGCCCGGCATTGAGCCAAGGCAGATCTAACACGAGGGACAAAGAGGTCCAGACGGTCAGTAGAGAGCAAAGGGCGAGCAGATGTTGCAGAGAGAGAGGCTTATGCATAAAGTCCGGGAGATGTTTTGGTGCAAGGCCAAGTTAAAATTTGGAGACCAAGAGGAGGATCTTATAATGGACACGTGAGGTGATTGGGAGCCAGTGTAGCACTTCAGTCATATAAGCTTAAATATGGGAAAACCGAGGGAGGCGTGCTATGAGTCTAGCAGCGGCGTTTGGGACTGACTGGAGGGGGGATCGCAACTAGGGCAGACCCATGAGGAGCGAGTTGCAGTAATCCACACGAGAGCAGATGAATGCATGCACAATGGTAAAGACTGAGGGAGCGACTGATCGTCTGATGGCTCTCAGTCGCCTCAACTGAAAAAAACATGAGCGAGTCATATTCGAGATAATTATGCTCAGTAACGCAAGGGAGGAGTCGAGGGTGACACCCAAATCTCGAACACTGGAAGAGTAAGTAAAAGAGGGAAACTTATCAGTAAGCAGCGGGAGGTCAAGTTTGAGCAATTGTTGCCTGGTCCCAAACCAAATCAGTTGAGTTTTAGCCGAATTGAGACAAAGTCGGTTTGATGACATCCAGAAGTGAAGATCACGGGCAAGTGCATCAAAGAGAGTTGATCAGCTGGTGAGCCATGCACGAATGCTTGAGCATCATCCACATATAGCGCCACTCAATGATTCAGAGGCGCTCCCGACCCAGGGCTCTAACAAATAAGATAGTCTTCAGGCGTTTCCGAAACAGAGGGAAAGAGAAAGGCTGAGGAGCTCAAGACGCAATTCATGCGGAAGATGGTTCCAAGTAGAGGAGACGACATAAGCAAAGCTTCTGGATTGAGCGGTTGCACCACGCATGCGAGGGACAACCAGAAGGCCTCTGGCGGCAGAGCGCAGAGCAGAGCGACCAGGGAGTGTAGAAACCCATGTGCATAAGGTATGAAGGTAAGGAGCTACCCCGAGCAGAGAGTTGCGCATAAGTGTAAGAATTTTGAATTGAATGCGATGGGGCACAGGAAGCCAGTGAAGAGTTTCCCGAATGAAGGTAGATATGTGAGAGTACTTTGGGAGACCACAAATAAGGCGGGCGGAGGCGCTAAGAATGAACGGAAACTTGGAGAGGTTCAGTGAAGAGAGACCGGCAAAGATGGAGCTGCCGAAGTCAACCCTAGTACAGATCAGTACATGGACGAGAGTGTTGACCGCGAGAGGAGAGAGTGAGTGACGGATGGTGCGAATTTGGCGTAGATGATAAAGGCATGTTCGATGGATGCGATTGACATGGTCTGAAAATGAGAGAACTGGATCCAGGCTAACGCCCAGATCCCGAACTGAGACAGAGTAGTGGACGTCTGGGAAAGTAGCGCGGAGAAATTCCATGTCAATCTTGGCTAGTTGGGCTCGACCGCCAAGCCAGATGAAATTGGGGTTTGTCTGAATTAAGGCGGAGACGGTTAGAAGACATCCAAAGGTCCAGCGTCGTGGTGGCCTCAAGGACCCTCGCGACCAGTGAAGCAGCTGCGCTGGCTGGACCATGAGCAAAGGCTTGGGTGTCATCGGCGTACTGATGAGCCGAAACCCCATTTAGAGTGAGTATAACTGAGAGGTCGGCGGTGTAGAGAATGTAGAGGAGTGGTACCAGGGTTCCGCGACAACTCGTCGAACGACATTTCGTCTAACGACACTTCGTCTACGACAATTCGTCTAACGACATTTCGTCTACCAGTGTATTTGTATCCATTACGGCCGATCAACAGAGGCCGCTTTTCGTATAGTTTCGCTAAAGCGTGCTATATATTCTCAGGAATCCAGCTTCTAATTACTGACAAGATTATTTTCATCAATCCAGCTTCTATTGAATGGAAACCTATTTTCACCCATGCATCCAGGTTGATTTCCAGCTTCTATTTACGGGAAAAATTATTTCGATCAATCCAGCTTCTATTTCAACACAGGAATGTTTTCATCAATCCCACTTCTATTTCGTAAAACAATTTTTTCATCAATCCAGCTTCAATTTTAAAGTGACAACATCAAATAACTTAGTAGACGAAATGTCGTTCGACGAAATGTCGCTCGACGAAGTGTCGTAGACGGGAAAATGTCGTTCGACGAGTTGTCGTGACACCTGGTACCAGGACTGAACCTTGAGGCAAACCATAATATTATGGAATAAAAGTCCAGGGAGAGCGTGTGGACCCGAAGACGACAGAGAGAGAGAGGTCAGAAAGAAAAGAGCGGAACCAAAAAAGGGCTGAATCAGCATTGCCGAAAGATTTAGATAGCCAATGTGTCTCATCGATTTGGTGTCAAAAGACTTCTATACCCGCGATATCTACACGGCCACCGGAACCCTGTCCACGAGCGTTTGGAAAAATCTTCCAATAACGGCCGCACGATTCCCTTGCATCACTTTATAGTAGGGTCAAAGAACGAAATAAATGCAGTGAACCCAAAAAATTGCAAGAAAACGTTTTATGTTGGTTTTCTGGTGTATTAGGTCTGGAGAATGACATACTAAAAGTTTCTCGAAATCGGACCACCGGAAGTGGTCTAATTATAGCGCCAAAAAAGATGGCCGCCAATGAAAATTGAATGACTCAAATGTACACAGCTAGTCCCGGCAATTTACAGTTAGACCTGGGCAAAATTGCGTCAGAATCTTTTAAAACGTTTTGGTGCTCAGTTTCCATTGCTGAACAACATATCCAAAGTTCCACAAAATCGGACCACGGGATCATCCCAAAAATGCATTTTAAACCAAGATGGCGGCCAATATGGCGCCAATACAGAAAACAGTATATATCAGGTCATAGGTAAGCTAAATAACAAAATGAAGTATGAAATTTAACACTATCAAGGTCGAGGAATCGATTTATCGTAGTGGCAATAGTGTCGAATTGTTGCTATCCAAGATGGCGGCCAATATGGCCGCCAAAACACAAAAAATATGTATATATCAGGTCATAGGTAAGCTACAATAAAAATGAAGTGTCGAATATAATATTTTCAAGATCAAGAAATCGACTTATCGTAGTGGCAATAGTGTCGGAATGTTACTATCCAAGATGGCGGCCAATATGGCCGCCAAAACACAAAAATATGTATATATCAGGTCATAGGTAAGCTACAACCGCCAACACACAAAAATAGAGCACAGATCGGCAGCCTTTTGAACTGCTCTTCGGCACCAACATCTTCTCATCGACACTGACGAAAACTCTAAGAGCACTGTCTCTGAGCTGTTTGACTCCTACGAGGCTGTGATGAATGAGCTACTAGACACATTCCTCCAAACCCGCTATGTCAAAACGCGTCAATGCCCCTCTCGCCGTGGTTTAGTGCTGAGCCCTTAGGCGTCAAGTCCGACGCCTGGTGAGAGTTTACAGACGAACGCGATCTCCGAAAGTTCAGACCACCTGGATGCGCTTCGTCTGAAATATGCGCTCTTTCGCCCGACGCATGGAGCAGGAATACTGGTAGGCCATCCTCGGCCGACCATCTGGTGAGCCAAAGAGCTCTGGACTATACCTTCAATGAACTTCTTGGCCGACGGTCGGGTAGTCAACGATTTCCTCCATCTGTCAGGCAACCTCCTCTGCTTTCGCGCCGGAAGGACAGAAAAACTGACTTCGCCTTATATATTAGATTTTATGTCGGAAAAATCAATCCATACGCTGATATATTAAATCATTGGTATATTTCAAATAATTATAGTAAAATAGAAAAGCTGCTACTTACAAATCACTGTAATAGTTGGAGAACTGGCACTGCTGTTGACTGTTGGAGTGTTACTTGCGTACATAGGAGTGGCTGATGGTGTCAGTTTCAAATAGACATGACAAGTGTATGACATGATATCTTGTCGACCAGCTGTGACTGACAACTGAGAAATAACTGAGCTGTTATCTGGCGTTGGATCGTTGAAACTCGAAACATTTCTCCCTGTATTGTCCGTCCAATAGAAATGCGGTCGTAGGGTTGGAGCAGGTTCCACAGATCCGTTATAGCTCA
Organism: Aporrectodea caliginosa; assembly: GCA_020284085.1. Lineage (NCBI taxonomy): Eukaryota > Metazoa > Annelida > Clitellata > Crassiclitellata > Lumbricidae > Aporrectodea > Aporrectodea caliginosa. The sequence goes on from JACEVL010000076.1 coordinate 384,075, forward strand.
AAGTACACGTGATGACGACATTCTCCCCTCCCATAACGTCTGGAGTATTGTTATAAGTTGTGTTTGGAGATGAGTCTATAAGTTATAACATCTTCGTGCATCAAAAATCGTAAACACTGCTTTACCTAAGTCAACTGCAACTTAACCCTAGGGGCTACCAAGGCAGTGGTGGTTACCACCCCGCCCCTATGTTTTCATGCCTAACACATTTGTTTCATGTGGAATACGATTTTTACATTTTAGGTAGCTGTAGCAGGTTCATTTGGGCACATTTTGAGGTAAACATCATGGTATCTCACGCCGTTCAAAAGTTATACCCGATATAGCCGAGGTACCAGAGGTACCTCAAAGTCCGACCCACACCTCAAAGTGGTGAGGGGGTGTAACAGCCAAGTAGGGGATTGCCTGCAGAGGCTATACCATCAGTGGTGAAGGCGTAAGCTGAAGTACCACCTAGGGCGCTTCGCGAGGTGGGAAGGCTCTGCAGGAACCCTGAAAAGCTGGCTAACGTGGGCGGCGAAGGCCTGGGCAGCAGCGGGTCTTGCATCGAAGATCGGGCGGAGGATTGCAAAAAGCGACAACGACTGATTAACGAATGGCTGGTCCATGGTGGGATTCACACGATGGACCTCCACTGCGAGGTGGAAAGGCATGGGAATCTACCACCTTATTTTTCCCAATGAGCATTATGGACGGTTCTTCAAAAAACTCATACCGGCTCGGACGTCGCCCGGGTCAAAAAGGTCCGCGTCTTCTGCTGAGCAACCAGGGCAGGGGCGTAAAATCGGCTACTGGAAGAAACAACAAAAACAACAGAAACAGCACAGAAAATAGGAACTATGGAAACAACAGTGACGGGATAGTACAACTAAGGAAAACATTAAGGATAGGAACGTGGAATGTGAGAAGCATGCTTCAACTAAGGGAAGGTGCAGGTACTAGGTGAGGAATTAATAAGGAATAAAGTGGATATCTGTGGTTTGGCAGAAGTACGTTGGGAAGGACAAGGACACTTCACAACTAGTGATGGTCATACAATAATTTACTCGGGTGGGGAACACAGAGGTCAGAGGGGAGTGGCGATATGGATAAGCAAGAAGATAGGAGGAAGTATAGAGGAGTATCGAACTGGGAATGACAGAATGCTGATGGTTAGGGTTAAGGCTAAACCAAGGAACATCAGTATTATACAGGTGTATGCGCCTACGACAACTAATGCAGAGGAGGATGTCAATTTTTTCTATGAGGAGGTAGAAAAGATGATAAAGAAAGTACCAAAAAGAGACATCTTGATAGTGTTGGGAGATTTTAATGCCAAGGTTGGGAAACAAATGACAGATGAATATCCGGCGATAGTGGGAAGAGGAGGTTTGGGATCAGGAAATGAAGCGGGCGAAAGACTGGTTGAATTTTGTTTGAACAATGAACTAAGGTTATGCAACACATGGTTCGAACATCATCCAAGGAGACTGTATACGTGGACATCACCGGATGGGAATACCAGAAACCAGATAGATTATATTGCGATTGCACAGAAATGGGCAGGCAGCATTAGAAATTGCAGGGTATATCCAGGAGCGGATTGTGACTCGGATCACAATTTGTTAATAGCAAAGTTGAAGATCAAAATTATAAAAAAGAAGAATGGGGAACAGGTAAAAAGGTTAAATATAGAGGAGCTGTACGGTCTTAAGGCAGAAGAGTACAATGTGGAGGTCACTAATAGATTTGAAGAATTGGGGAGGTGGGAAGAAGAAAGGAAACCTGATGAACTATGGGAAGATACAAAAACAATATTACTTGATGTGGCTGAGGCAACCATTGGGTATAAAAAGAAACAGAAATGTAAACCTTGGATAACTAATGAAACGTATGAATTAATTGCAGAAAAAAGGGATGCAAAGAACAGAGATAAAGAGAAATACAGGGCACTTAAAGGAGAAGTACAGAAGAGAATAAGAGAAGATAAACGACAACAAATTGAGGACATGTGCGAGGATCTGGAGGAATCCAATAAAAGGGGGGATATAAGAAGGGTCTACCAAACTGTAAGGAATCTTACAGGGAAGTTCAGACCACAGCTGATTTGTGTAAAGTCAAAAACAGATGAAGAGATTACAAACAAAGGAGAAGTTGCCGAAAGATGGAAGGAGTACTGTGAGGAGTTGTATGATGGGGAAGATGCATATAAAATAATGGGGGAACACGCAAAGGAACCTGCACCTCTGAGATCAGAGGTAGAACGTGCGATAAATGGATCAGCAAGAAGGAAAAGTGCGGGGCCGGATGAGGTACCAGCGGAGTTATTCAAGTTCGCGGGAGAAACGGCAATAGACAGAATGCATCGGATATGTGTGGAGGTATGGGAAACGGGGGAATGGCCAGAGGATTGGACGAAGTCTATATTCATACCCATTCCAAAAAATGGGGATATGAAACAATGTAGGAATTATAGGACAATAGCATTGGTCTCACATGCGAGTAAAATTATGCTGAAGATCATTTTGGAAAGGATAAGAGGACGTACGGAATCAGAATTATCAGATGCACAGGCAGGGTTTAGGCGTGGCAAAGGAACAAGGGATCAAGTGACGAATCTTAGAATCATAATGGAAAAGATGAGAGAACACCAACTTCCGCTGTACATGTGCTTTGTTGATTTCAAAAAGGCTTTTGATTGTGTATCACATGAGCAACTATGGTTGTCGATGGTTGAAATGGGGTATCCAATACACATTATCAACCTGATAACAGAACTGTATAAAAAACAGACGGCAAAGGTAAAAGTTGCAGGGACACTGTCAAGTGAGTTTAGAATTAAAAGGGGAGTCAGACAGGGATGTGTGATCTCGCCAACATTGTTCAACATACTTTCAGAGATGGTTTTGAGAGAGGCACTGAGAGGATACAAAGGAGGCATTCAAGTTGGAGGAAGAAGGATAACAAATCTACGATATGCGGATGACATAGTGTTAATGGCAAGCACAGAAATGGAACTACAGGATCTGGTGACTCGATTAGACAGGGAAGGGCGAAAAAAGGGCTTAGAGATAAACATAGGTAAAACAAAGTGTATGGTACTAAATGGGAATCAATGCAACATCAAAGTACAAGACAGTATGATTGAACAAGTGGAAACCTTCGTGTACTTAGGATCACTCATAACAGAAGACGTCGATTGCAGCAGGGAGATAAGAATAAGAACTGCAAGAGGACTTGGAATAGGAGTAGATCTGATGAAACTGTGGAAAAAGCCATAACATAAAAATTAACACAAAGATTAAATTAATGAGGACACTTATATGGCCAGTGATGATGTATGGCTGCGAGAGCTGGACAATCAAAAAGAGGGATGAGGAGAGAATAAAAGCATTTGAAATTAACCCTCAATGGGTCCTTGTCAGAAAGTTACGTTCCAGGTCCTTGGGGTTCAAATGCACCCCCTAAGTGTTTGAGAATATAAATCAACGATACGCTCTGTCTACCGGTAATCGAATACCATGTATTTTATATAAACATACTGTTCAATGTTTTATTTATTTATTTATTTATTTATTCAACACATTTATATAGCGCCCCTTCAGGAAATAAACCGACTCAGAGGCGCTCTCTGCGCTGGACTAGTCGATGGTAAGATATGCCATACGGCCAACATATTACACCAGTTAACAAATGACATAATTATCTAAATCGTACATTTGTCACACAGTAAATTATTGACAGAGTGTGCCGGACAAGCAGGCCTAGAGCACTTATCGCAGAATTTGCGCGTCTTCCTGTCACACTCGCGCGGGCACAGATGACAACGTCCCTGTGTCCTCTTCACTTTAGCTGGTATCTCAGTTCCTGCTTCAAATTCTCCAGAGTCCAGTTCTATAAGTTGGATTGCGTCCATGATCGGTCCTCTGAGCAGGGCTGGCTTGTCCAAACGTCTTCTTATAAGTGGCTCGGCAAGAGACTCCCCGAGACTGATGATGAATTGGCGACGACGTATCGCTTTGGACGACTTATTCCAGTCAGGGTTATTGCACATCCAGATCACGAAACTGGCAATGGCAGCTGTGTCAAGCATGTCAAAGAATAGGACCATTGGCCACCTGTTGATCTTCGAGTGACTCTTGATTGCCTCGATAGACGCCTGCTAATAACAATAGGCCGATAAATGCTTCGCATTCTGTCCAGTCGAAGGTCTTCCAGCGTTTTTGGTTATCTTGATGAATAGAGTTCCATTCTCGATAACAACGTTCTGCTTCTCGGTTCGTTTCCCTGATGACCACAGACAGGATCTCTTCGCACAAGTAAAGCTGAAATACCTCTTTGATTGAATCTTTGCGTCCCTCGGATGTTACGCCGGGTTGTTGCCGGATAATGTCCTGAACTTGCCGACGGTGAATTACAGGTGGCTCAGTAGTCCAATGTCTGCCTGTTCGATCCACAATCGTGTTTGTGCAACCAATGAGCTGCTCCGCAGCGGTGGGTTGTGTCGGATCTGGAGTATAGTGCGCGCCTCGTCCATGAGAAAAACCACGGCGTGCCCCACGTGTACCTCTTGTAATTCCTCTTGCAGTACTTACACGAGCTCTTCCTCTTGTATTCCGTGTAGTAGATGGTTCCTTTACGCGCTCTTCGTCAGACGCCCTGACATCTTCTGATTCGTCGGATTCCTCGGACACATGATCTTCGTTATCAGAGGCAGTACCAACTTCAGGCAAATAATCTCCATCTTCACTATCATCGGCATCACCTTCAGCTACACTGTCTTCATCAGGTTCTGAATCCTCTTCCATAATCAGTCGAAGAGCTTGAGCTGTGGTATACCTAGCCATCGTGTTATTTATTTTCTAATACTGAAAATGTAAGCAAAACAAAATGTCTGACTTCTAAAAAGGTCCAACTAATATCAGGAATGTTCTAACATAATTGATAATAACATAACAAATTATTGCAGTAGGCCTAATTAGCACCAATTACCTGAATTTGTTCATAATATCAACGTTATAATTTTGGGGTGCATTTGCACCCCCGATGAATCTGTGCTGGCAAAAATTGACGTCAACTTTTTTTATCGTTTTATGCATGAGTATATGAAAAAATGGTTCACTTACAATGTCCTAGAAGATAACTGCTGAAATTTTAATAATAACACGTGAGTAGCCATAGAATCGGCCATGGGGTGCAATTGCACCCCAAGGACCCATTGAGGGTTAAATGCATACGAAAAATACTGGGTATATCATGGATAGAGAAAAAAACAAATGAATGGGTGTTAGAGACGGCGGGAGTGGAAAGGAATTTACTGGAATCAATAAAAAAGAAGAAAGATGTCTTACTTTGGGCATATAATGAGGAAACAAGGTGAATGTCTAGAGAAAGAAATTATGCAAGAAACGGTACCGGGAAAAAGAGCAAGAGGGAAACCAAGGAAGAGATGGATGGACAATGTGGGCGAATGGTTGGAATTGTCAACGGAGCGGTTGCTGCGAGAAACCGAGGATAAGAGAGGATGGAGAAGAATCGTTTACAATGCGACCAACCCCTCGTATCGAGGACGGTTGAGAGAGAGAGAGAGACCAGAGGGGTGGATACCACCACCCCTTAGTTTTTCCACCATAGCGTATTCAGCTATTCTTACTAGAAGAGAAACAAATAATACCATTCTTTAGAGGGCATTGTAGCGAAAAACCCGGTCGATCGCCTCAACTCTCCAGGCTGCAGGGAAGAGGTTTTGGCTTGCACGGAGCAGCAGTCCGCAAGTCGCTCGAAGGAGCGCAAGTCCGGCGTCCGGAGTATTTCGGACGACTTACACGCCCTCAGTCGATCGGTCGCCCAAGTCAAGAATCACCAACACGTCACTAGGTTTCAACACGATGTATTATCAACTTCACACCAAACTGAAGAACTGCATCAACTGGCGGACTCCCCAGACGGACGGCTGACGATCTACAGCAGGTCCCCTTCTCCGTCGAGACTGCTAGGCCGATGCTAGGCTAGAGGCCGAATCTCAAGGCGGTCATCTCCAGACTGACTCTCTAGCTTGTTGTATTTCGGCTTAACGACACTTTTTCATATCGAAGATGATTAGTGTCGGAGGCAGAAAGCAACCTCGTACTCCACGTTTATATTGCGACCGAGCCACCAGCAGTAAAGATCCGAGAAATTAATCTCTGATAAACCGACCGACCGGGAATCGAACCCGGGCCGCCGGCGTGACGAGCAAGCTACCAACCCACTCGGCCACCAGGATCTCTAGTTAGAGGGAGCCCTCTATTTATACCCGAGCAGCCTGAGCAAGAACTGAGCAGAGGGGGGTACTGAGCAGACTGTTCAAGAACTGAGCAGAGGGGGCTGAGCAGATTGAGCAAGAACTGAGCAGACTGAGCAAAGAGCTGAGCAGAGACCTGAGCAGAGGATGAGGCTGAGCAGACTGAGCAAGAGCTGAGCAAGACCTGAGCAGAACTGAGCAGAGGTGGGGAGCTGAGCAAGAACTGAGCAGAGGGGGCTGAGCAAAACTGAGCAGAGTGGCGGAGCAAAGACCTGAGCAGAGGGAAGGCTGAGCAAGAACCGAGAAGAGGGGAGGTTGAGCAGACTGAGTAAAGACCTGAGCAGAGGGGGAGGCTGAGCAGACTAAGCAAGAGCTGAGCAAGACCTGAGCAGAACTGAGCAGAGGGGGATGCTGAGCAAGAACTGAGCAGAGGGGGATGCTGAGCAAGAACTGAGCAGAGGGGGAGGCTGAGCAGACTGAGCAAGAACTGAGCAAAGACCTGAACAAAAAAGGGTCTGAGCAGATTAAGCAGAACAGAACAGAGCAGAGCAGAGCAGGAGCAAAACAGGGACCCGACTGTCACAGAATGAATGGCTTCATTTGTTTGCTTACTTATTTGTCTTTTGAACACTGGAAGTACTCAAAATAAATAATAATACGCGTTATATGTGTGAAAATGGCTGAATGCAGCATCACAACGTAAAACCGATATTAAACGTTTGTCAACAGCTACAGATTTAAAACTTATATTAGGTGAAACAGATACTGAAGATCAAGTGAGAAGCCAGTTTACAGGAAGCATTTCGCACAAAACAACGGGAGTAACTTGCAATAACTGCAAGGACCACTGTCATAATTATTTGACTGCCGTGAATCATAACGAAAATCCTTTTTTCATGCTTATATAATATATAGCTGCATGCCTCTAGATTTCGCTGCAACTAAAAAAGACTATGTAGGCTATTAATTGTTATAAAATGAAGCATCATTATGTTTAAAATGTTCTTGGATACATAGATCAGTTTCAAACATACATAATCTTATATTTGTTTATCCAACAAGTACAAGATGTACGCAATAATATAAAATATCGGTAATTATCGGTTATGTTGTTAAACATTATGTAATTTCGAGGTACATTCACATACTGTACAACTAAATAAACTATTTTGTTCAGAAATGAATTCTGAATCCACTGCTGTATTACAAGATATGATATCTAAAACCAAACACGAAATCCAGGAGGTGAATCGTAATCGTAATCGTAATCGTAATCTCCAAACTTCTAAACCACCCCTTTGTAGCCGAAGTCGCAAAAAACCTTAGTAGCCTGAGGGTTAAACAAAACGTTCTCCCATTTGTTCTTCATTTGATTCTACAGCGATTTTTAAAGCCCGAATCACACACAACTACAGTATTATCGGCCACTTCTAAAGTATAGAAACAAACACGTGTTTCACGCTATGATGCAAGTCAGTTGTCTTAGAATTTCGTAGGCTAAACTGATGTTGCTAAAATTATATCCGTTGCAAGTTTGGAAAAGATGGGTTCATGAGACACCATAATACACGCATCGTTCAGTTTACAATACATTTCGCGTGTATTTAGACTTACACTATTGCGGAGTCTTGCAGTGTTTGTCTTCGATTTCATTACGGATTCTTGCGATCGCTTTGAACGGTGTCTTTGTACTCTATAATAGGCGATCGATACCGAGCCAGCATTAAAATGTTGGATCCGTCTATCCTTAAAACTTTAATGCTTACAGTTTCTTAGCTAAAAGGTTGATTCAGCAGACCGTTAACGGTAGCCTAAATCCGTCATGGACAGGAAAATATTCCTTTCGAGTCACGGGTAATAAAGTTTTCGGGATAATGCAATACAATTCCCCCTCGGTTACACTGTGACGGAATCTTTCAGTGCTTTCAATTCCATCATGGATTTGTGCGTTCGGTTTGAACCGTGTCTTCATTTCATGCGATCGGTACCCCCTCCCCCATTTGGATCCGTCTTTCCTTAAGTGGTGACAGTTTCTCAGCTGGGCAGTTGGATCTTGAATCTACAAACCTTTATGTCGTGATTATCCGAGAAAGTCTTGGATTCAGCGAAGGAACGGCGAGACGAGTCTTAGGAGTGACTCTACTGTCAAATCACGAAGAAGTCGTGCGCCAAATCGAATGCTTGTCCTCTCAAGAGATGTCCACAGGCTGAATTATCTACCAGATGTGAGGAATTGCTGTTCTACATCCTCGAAATTGTTACTACTCTACGAAAAAAATGTCATATCTGGTTTGCACCACAGAACGACAATCCTCATCAGCTAAAAGCGATGATTCGTGCTTCTTTTACTGAAAGTTCATATTTTCTAGAGTTTCATCTGCAATGGTCATCGTTCAAGGGATGTATCATCATTATAAACCAGTATTCGGTCAGTCGCGCGCTCTGCCATGCCACGTAACTTAAAAGCACAGGATTGCGTCGGATGTTGATGACTTCTCCGATCAAATCGTCTACACCAGTCCTCTTACGACGGTAGCATTTCTTTTGTTACAAAATCGGGCCATTAATCTACTTTACTACTTATCTAGTCTTTGAAAGTCCTTCTAGTTGTATAAACGGTGACTTCCTGAAGCAAAGAACGGGAGTATATTGTTTTATAACAATGTTGTAAAACAATATACTCCACTATACTCCAGAGTATATTGACTTCAATATACTCCAGAGTATATTGTTTTATAACAATGTTATAAAACAATATACTCCAAGGATATTGTTTTATAGCAATGTTATAAAACAATATACTCTGCCAATAACTAAACTTCTTTGCACCAAAAAGACAGAAACCAAATACGTGGCGTAAGTTTTAGTTATTCTCTTGAACGGACAACTATCTCCAGGCGAAAACACAGGACAAAAGGTAGGTCACACCAGGGGTCCAACCACGGTCTAAACGTTGGAGTGGACCTACTAGAACGTCCGAGTGGGGAAATTGCGATGGCGTAAAGTACGAAGACGTGATTGCAGAAGGAAAGCCCCAAACGACTAGGATCGAGTATGGGGAAGGCATAACTTAAAACCGCCTCAAAACTATTCAGAATGCCCTAGCCCGTGCTGTAAACAACAAATCCCAAAAACTCCACCACATCACTGTCCTCATATCAGCCCTCTGGCTCAAAATACCTGAACGAATAGAATAATTATAGAGTCACACCACTTTTCTTTACTTTGACATGACACATCTACACACGTCGGGGAGGTTCTGAGGGACTACTCCCGCTCACTCCATGTCCTACGAGTGCTAAGAACACACGGCCTGCCAACCGAGTCACTGCACGAGGTAGCCAGAGCCACCACGATCGCTCGCCTGATGTATGCTTCATCCGCTTGGTGGGGCTATACAACCGCCGATGACCACTCAAGACTCCAACGCAGATAATTAGACTATTAGTCATTTGTTTTTCTTTCTATCTCTCTGTACTAAGTTGCGGTTTGTCAACTTAACGTTTCACTTACCTACGACACATCTCAATCTTCCCAGTCCTGCTATCTCCGTCAGTTGTTCACGCTCCAGCCACTTCGCTCATCCCCGCTCCTTCTCCTTCTCCTCTCTGAAACAGCTCCGCCCTGTCGTCACCTCATCACTATATTTTGCAAATCGCTCCATGGAACAAACTTCCGCCAGTACTACGACAAATAGCTGACCCATCCTACGATCTCACCAAAACCCCACCTCTCACTCTATCTCCACAGGTCTTTCACTCGAAACTGAAAACACGGCTTTTTCGCAAATCCTATCCTGAATCCTCCACTCCCCCTACCCTCCTCGCAGTTTCAACTCTTAACACCACTCACCAATTGCCGTCTGCCTGTCTGCCTGAACATCTGAATTGTGACACCTGCCTATCGATTTTGTTTCGATTGAGCGCCTGTGAATAAGCTGGTTTCCCCGACTTCCCTTTTGTAGAGCCTTATGGAGTAAATTTTCGGCTCATGTTTACCTCTAATTTCTGAAAGTGATAGGTTAGACTGGTTAGCATACATAATCAGATAGATAATTTTAATTTTAATTAGGTAATTAAATGTGATTGAGAAACTTCTGGGAATTGAGTCCGTAGTATATTTTAATCCCTATTGAAATGTTTATTAATAGGCGGTGGCAAAAGTTGGGGGACCGTCCCAAACTGCTCGAAATTTCGACGGGACGAGTCCCTCGGGTCCCAGAGGGTGTTTGCGCCTACAGTTTACATAGGAGTTCAATCAAACTAAAATCACGGTAATACGAATGACGTGTAACATATGGATCCAAGATGACACATTTGTAGTGAGTTTTGATTTTACTTTGGAGTAGGAAAACAAGTAAAGGTAAGCGGACCAATAAAGATCTGAGTTTGTTGTCGGTCTGACAACGAGTCGTCCGAACAGTACTGTAACAAGGGTCGGTAAACAGGAAGACGGGCTGAGGATTGTTAGACAGACACCAGATTGGTGTTGCCTGTAAATGAACCCAAGGTCTTCATTGACCAATTCTGTGGAGACCGTCAGAACTCTATTCGTTGATGGAATAGGCCTACTCATCAAAATTACTAAGCTTTCGCCGTATATGCTCTACTGTGGACTTCAACCAATTCACCAAGCATCATCTCGTCCCTAAAACTGAACTACTTTATGTATGTATGTATGAGCACTTGTTATAGCGCCCCTTCAAGATTTCTACTCAGAGGCGCTCCCGACTACAGCGCGGACACTGAATCAGAGTTTCACGCCGAAGCGCATGAGCAATTGCGAGTGAAGGACTTGCCCAGGGTCCCTACGCGGTGGCTTGAGGTGGATTCGAACCCGCAACCCTCCGGCTGCAAGGCACCGAACATACCCCTACACCACCGCGCCCCACAATAGAGTTTAGACTATCGAAATATAGCGTGCTTTCGTTTTCGTAAGCATCTAATTTAACAATAACGCACTTTGAAATATTTTCAATTAACATACGTGCTAGATTGGAGTAGTTCGGTCTTTAAACTTCCGCCTGTTACAGTAAGTAGGTTCTGGAGGATATTGCGGGTGTAAATCTATATTACCATAAGTATAATATGTCAGCCCATATGAATAGGCCTACTAACAAGCTTTGTAAAAAATTACTAGTCAGTAAAGCACTATCTGCGCGAAAGAAATTACGAGATCGGCGCTAAGCTCCAAACTCAACACATGTTGTAGTTACTTTTTAACGACTAGCTGTGTGGTAACAAAGACCATTAGAGTCGCCCTCCTCCTTCTTCCAGACTTGGGACTGGAACCGACTGGCAAAAAAGCACGGTTGTGCAATGCACGAACGTCCATTGGCGGAGGTAACTTTGCCCTTGCGTACTTGGTCGCCGACCCTCTTCTCCGCTTGGCCAGAAGTCAGACCTGGCTGAACTCATCTTCTCTGGCTGACCAGAATCTGATGTCAGGATCGACTGAAGCCCCTCACCACGACAAGGCGTACGCATCGGACATTTACGCCGTCGAGTGAACTTCTGGGTCAGTTGCTCGAACGGCGGTCCGAAGGGGCCTCAACACTACATTTTGGTAAGCTTCAAAAGCCACACAAGAAGCTTTAAAAACTGGTAGGCTCCAGAAAAATATGTTAAGTAAAGGAACCGAAGATAGACCTACAAGAAGATTTACTAATCAAATACTTAGCTATTGTGGGCGAATCCGCAGCTTAGTTTGCTAAATTATTTTATATCATCAAATTAAAATGGAAGCTGGATTGATTAAAGAACTTGTTTCCCTAAATGGAAGTGGGATTGATGAAACCATTTACGTGTCTAAATAGAAGTTGGATTGATCGAAATAATTTTTACCGTAAATAGAAGCTGAATTGATGAAACTAAGTTTTTCACGCAATAGAAGCTGGATTGGTGAAAATAATTGTTTCCGTAAGTAGAAGCTGGACCCATAAGAATAGTGCTTAGCTTAAATAAAAGTTCCATCGATGAAAAATATTATTTTGGTTAAATAGAAGTTGGGTCATTTTTACATTAAATGGAAGCTGGACTGATTACAAATATTTTTCGATGAAATGGAAGCGGGATTGATGATAGTAATCATGGACATAGGTAGACTGCTTACTTACCAACGTGAAGTGCGGCATTGAAGACATAGGCCTACAAATAATTTAGCAACCTAAACTACGGGATAAACCGCTATTGTGAATTAAAAAGGTCAATACCCTATGACGCACACCTTTGTAGCAAATCCTACTTGTTGGGGGCCTAATTGTAACGATTGCCTTTGTATTACAACAAACATTCACATCTATTCATATATAAATATGTAGGTTTTCATAGGTACAGTAGAAGATTGTATCGTTAATGATTAATTATAGCATTCTTTGTGTTAAACCTTAATTAGTCAACCAGCGTAGATAACTGGCGCAATTCCAGGGGATAAGGCCATTATTAGTCTTTATTGTCTGAACGTCATGGATACATAACTACGATGAAACCATGCCATTGGACAAATTCAAACTATGTCACGGTTGAGCAACAGACTTTGACCGCGCATGCGCATTGCAAGAAGAAGATGGTGTGCAACGGACCGTTAAGAACTTCTTCCCCCGATTTGGGAAGAATGGTTTTTGCGTGGCGTTTCTAAGTGCAGTTTGAGGCATTAGAGCGTCGAAAGCGTTTCTTACTCGTAAGTCGTTAGATTACGATAAGAACTATACTCGTCGAGTATAAGTACAGTGCTGTGGAAATAAGATTCAGTCAAAAGGAATCTTATTATCGAACTGAACTATACGTCGGTCGATTTCGGTGGAAGTTTAAATCCACGTAAGCAGTTAAGTTCGTCGGAACTTCCATGAACTGGACTGTTGGATTAAAGTCGATAGCGAGTCGGATATAAGAGCGGAGGAATTCACACAAATCTTCCATAATCTACTTGACTACAAGAAGATGCGATGCAACGTGAGTTCTAAACTTCAATCATCAATTCAACGAAAGACATGATCGTTGTCATCATCATCCACAGCGAGATCTACGCTTGTTCAAAGTGAAAGTCCGTTGGGTCATACAGAAGTGACTACAAAAATATCTACGTGGGAGGTATTTAATTTCCCTCAGGCTTAATACCATATAGAATGCGCTGGTTTTAGTAAGAATAGTTTATAGAATTAAAACAATCTTAATAGATTACCCTAGACAAGAAAACGAGACCATACCATTTCATTAGTTTGACGATTTTATGATAATTAATATTCAAAACTTGAAATGTGTTGCAGTGATTTGATTGGTTGAACTATATAACTTGACATACATTCATCCAATCGCAATGGATATAGACTTTATAGGTAACACGTGTACACGATCAGTACATACCCGAAAATAGATAAAAATTTATTATTAGGGGACCGTTACAAATTCCCACCGTTAACACGGGTGGAATTTATACCATTTTAGTCGAAAGTCGAAATGAATGCTCCAAGTTTAGGTTGACAGAGCGCGTGCACTTGCGAAAAATGTTTGAATCATGATACAGTGTTAGATTCAATGTACGAAACAAAAAAAATTGTTTGTTGTAACCTAAGTATTCGACACCACAGTGATCGTTCTAATGCTCGAAATGAAAGTTCTCTTGACGTCTGTGATAAGTATGTATGTATGTATGTATGTATGTATGTATGTATGTATGTATGTATGTATGTATGTATGTATGTATGTATGCATGTATATATTTGTATGTATGTGTATAAAATATACGCATGTACATGTATATATGTATAGATTTTTATTGGTATGTATTTATATAGATGTGTATGTATGTGTGTATGCATGTATGTATGTATGTGCTGTGTATGTATGTATATATGTATGCATGCATGTATATATTTTTTATGTGTGTATATGTGTATATGCATGACATTGTATTCATGTACATGTATATATGCAGGGATGTATTATTTGTATATATATATATATTGTGTATTGATGGGTGTATATATGGATGTATGTTTGTAAGTATGTATATATGTATGTATGTATGCAAGTGTGTATGTGTGTATGTATGTATGTATGTATGTATGTGTGTTTTTGTGTATGTAACGTAGCCTGGTTTGTCATAGTCAATGTTACAGCCTGGGGTCTGATAGACCCCAGGTGTGCTAAATATGCCGGAGTGTCATTCTTATTTTTTTATCACTGAACAGAGAATTCTAAACTCTTATAATTTTTCCATTTTTTTATAATTGAACCAAGAATACTAAACTTTTCCAATTAATTCATAGATGTAGAGGGATGAATTGCTGATGCTTGAAGGAAATATTGGAAACGAGAATCCGTATTCAGGTCAAGATTTATGATGTTTGACAACTGTTACATGTGACTGAATAATGGATAAACCAAGCACAGGACAGATGAAAATTGCATCTTGGAATGCAGAACATTCAAGAGGAAAAATACTGTTAGCAAGTGTTATATGGGTTCCACTACATGACGTTTCATTTTTTGCTCAGAGTTGACATCAGATCTGTGTTCATGCTACTCGTCTATTCACATCACCTCTGTCCCATAAAGCCATTACCAATTTAAATGCAAATTACTTTATTAATATATAGATTCAGTGCAATTTGCTCTTTGTTGTTTTTCAAAAAGACAAGTCCTAACAACTTTTTCATTTCCGGTAGGCCTACTGTTGTGGGGTTCCAAATTTTGTGAACCTGGTTTCCAGGCTGACGTTTGCAGAGATTGGTCAGCGAATCCGTTGGACTCGTTTACCATACTTACTGTGTCCAAGAGCCCACGATTAGAGAAATGTGACATGATGATAGACTGGTGCGAAGTATATTTATCATGCGATTGATTTATGCAGGCATTTAGCCTCTCAAGTACAAGTACTGGTATTCAAAACTTCAAAAGCTGTACATGTGGTACTAGAGTGCAAGTACAGATTGTCAAAAAAGTGCATCCTGTTTGAAAAGGTTCTAAATGAAGCCAGTGTGTGCTGTTTAAATATGTTCTAAGTGGAACCAGTTGGAAAGGATGCTAATATGGCTGACGTTTGCAGAGATTGGTCAGCGAATCCGTTGGACTCGTTGTGAGAAGGAAGTGAAAGGAGAGAAGGAAATGGTGGTGAAGTGGGTGAATTTTTTGAGAATCTTCTTTCAAACATCGTTTTAAACAAGCAAGTGAAACATCACAATGGAGTTCGTACTAAACAAGATGAGATAAATTGTCTGGGGTGCGTTTATTTATTGATTGGATGACCAAAAATTGCAGATGCATACCTTTACATATGGTAGACTGCATCTTACTGCATTAATTATGTCATTGAACATTATCTTGTATTTTTGTGTATTCAATTATTTAAATGATTTTTATGACAACTGTCATCAATCCAACTTCTAGTTATGCAAAAGTTCTTTTCGTCAATCAAACTTCTAATTATGCAAAGAATTTCACTTAATCAAATTTCTATTTATGCAAAGAATTATTTTAAGCAATCTGAATTCTATTTATGCAAAAATTCTTGTGCCCAATCCAACTTCTATGTACGCAAATAATTATGTCTAGCAATCCAACTTCCATTTATGCAGCCACATAAGAAAAATGGGCCTAGGACATTTCTCCCGGGCATTTCCCCCGGACGTTTCCCACCGAAGTTGGACTGATGAAAATAATTCTGTACTTTAGTAGAAGTAGGATTAATGAAAAATTATTTCTCTTAAATAAAAACTGGATTGATGAAACAAATTCTATGCTTAAATAGAAGTTGGATTGACGAAAAAACTTCTATTCTCCTGGATTTATGAAGAAATTCTTTGCTTAATTAGAAATTGGATTCATGAAAGAAATTCTTTGAATAAATAGAAGTTGGATTGATAAAAGAAGGCATTCACTTCAATGGAAGTTGGATTAGTAACAGTTATCATGGACAATGGTAGAGTTGCCTACGTACTTTTCGGGGAAAAGTCCAGGGGGAATGTCCGGGGGAAATATTCGGATACCAGAGAAGTAATAAATAATGGTTCCGCGACAACTCGACTACAGACTTTTCGTCTACGACACTTCGTCTACACTCTACAGACGTCTACAAGTGTATCTTTTTACATTATGGGTAATCAACAGAGGCCGCTTTCTTGTAGTTTCGCTAAAACGTGCAAAATATTCTCAGGAATCCAGCTTCTAATTACTCAAAAGATTATTTTCATCAATCCAGCTTCTATTGAATGGAAACTTAGTTTCATCCATGCATCGAGTTTGGTTTCCAGGCTGGAAATTCCAGCTTCTCTACGGGACAAATTATTTAGATCAATCCAGCTTCTATTTCAACACAGGAATGTTTTCATCAATCCCACTTCCATTTATGTAAACAGTTTTTTTTCATCCATCCAGCTTCCATTTTAAAGTGACAATATCAAATAACTGTGTAGACCAAATGTCGGTAGACGAAATGACTGTACACGAAGTGTCGTAGACGAAATGTCGGTAGACGAAATGTCGTGACACCAATGGAAAGTGGTTCTCAATCGCTAGAGGACAGGAGAGTCTGTAATCTCGCCTTCTTCTGCAGAATGTTCTTTCTAGTTAAAGCCCGTTTTCAGTGCTGGACGAAGACAACTGTAGAGATTTACGCTTTTCATTGTTTCACCGTTGTATTCGAATCACAAAATTGCCGTCTACGGGTTTGAATAAAACATATTTCAATATTTCGCATATTAAGGAGTATTACACTGACATGTCTGTTTTCGGTTTTGATTATTCTAATAATAATAAGGAGTTGGCGATATATGAGTAGTAGAGCTCCTTCTTGAAAATCGGAGGGAAACCGTAGTTTAGTTTGGTAAATTGATAAACGTATAGTTTAACGTGATGAATTATTCGCCATTGCATGGGTTTCAGCGACAAGTTGCATTTAAGAGGTGAAGAGAATTCTTGCTAAAAATCGGATTGATTAAAATAAGTTTTACTTATAATAGAAATGGGAATGATAGAAAGAATTTTCCTTAAATAGAAACTGGACGAAAAATAGTTCTTAATTGAATGGCAGTTTTATCGATGAAAATAATTCATGCTTAAATAGATGCTGGATTGGTGAAAGTGATTCTTGCCAAAGAAGAAGTTGGATTGACGTCAAATAATATTGCTACAATGGACGAATAATTTACGACGCTAAACTACACGTTTACTGGTAAATTATTTATGGGGAACTTCAATCAAGGAAACTTCTGTATTTTAACATATTTTAATTATTGCATCATTGCACTGGGTTTCATCAATTGGTCGATTTACAAGTTATTTTGAAGAAAATCCAAATTCTATTTAAAGCTAAATGGTTTCATCAATCCCGAACTTGAGTTAGTGAAACGATTTTATTTCTTAAAGCTTCCCTTTTAATTGTTACGATATAAAATAATTTGCAACCTAAACTAGAAGAGGGATTAATGGAAACTGGACGAAAAATAATTCTTAATTAATAGCAGTTTTATCGATGAAAATAATTAATGCTTAAATAGATGGTTAACTAGAGCTGGATTGGTGAAAGTGATTCTTACGAAAGAAGAAGTTCATTGACGCCAAATAATATTGCTCGACCATAATTTACGAAGCTTGGCAAAGTAGATACCAACATTTATGGGGAACTGAAATAAGTAAATGCTACAACGTATTTAATGTTTGAATACAATAAAATAACACTGTAATAAAGTCCCTCGAGTTAATGCGTCCTCTGGGACATAATTATTGAACTCCACGGAGAGAGTAGGTAACATTCCTCGCAGACATATCCCCAACCTTGACAAAATTCCCTTATTTTCAACATCGACATGCCCACATAATTATCCATAAAAAGTCCGCTAATTTATTCTATATTTGCATGAATCCTGATTAAACTCAATGTTTTTAATTAAATGATCAGCACATGAGCTCGTTTCTGCAAGAAATTGAAAAAATATGCTAAAATCAGCTAAATGCAATTAAACTCATGGATCATTTAATCGAAAGCATCCTTTTGAAACATGTGTTAAGGTACTGATGAAGGGTTAAACTGTAGTTTAAGGTTGTAAATTATTTTAGTCTCTGAAGCACGTATCACAGACTCTCAATTTAAAATGGAAGTTGGAATGCTGGAAATAATTTGGGTCTTTGCTTCAATAAAAGTTGGATTGAAGAATATTCTTCTATGCTTAAATAGAAGTTGGATTGATGATAGTTATCCTGGACATTGGTAACTGCCTGTTTACCAACGTTAAGTAGGGCATTGATGAGATGGTATTAATTTACCAAGCTAAACTAAGGTTTAACGATGACAAAGAATCATTGGGACATTAATTTTAGCGTTGCTTGAGTTGGCATAGGGAGGGAAATTTTGCCAGGGGAAATATGACCTATACAAAATCTGGGGAATATGTCTGGGGAGAATATTTTTGTGTGGGAAAATGTCCTGAGGATAAATAGTCTCAACTTCCTTTGTATTATCTTCTGCGTTAAGTTCTCCTTAAGGTGTAGCCTCTCAGTCAATCAATCAATCGTTTATAATTGTTCCCAGTACAACCAACAATAATGACACTGTAACAGCTCCAGTAAACAGTAACATTGCAAGGTATTATAACAGGAAGACCCAAAAGGGACCATCCTCTCGCTGTTGACGAAGACACCGTTTTCAGGACGCTCAGTTTTGGCTCCAGTTTTATGGCTAAATTTCCAGATCTTAGCATGAGAGCAAAATGTTGAATGACAAATGATTGACTTCGTTATAAGTCCAACTGGACTATGACCACAAATAAGAGAACATTGACATTAAATACAGACCTAAACCTTACAGTTTTGCCGTTTGGTTAAACAGAACTGAAAATTTAAGCAGAACCATAATGATAAATCGTCAGCTTAAATATTTATTAATGCACAAAAATATTGCAAATTTAGACAAAATCATTAACTGTTAATGCAGAACTTCGTATTTTGTGATTCAATTAACTTTGATAAAATTTTAGGTATTGCACGTACTGAGTTGCTAAATGATGACAGATTAGAGCTATGCATATAGGGATAGACTATTCCCCAGAAGGTGACCAATTGAGAACAGTCGGAGTTACTGCGACAAAATTCCACCTGGAATTCTCCCGCGCTCTATTAGTTGTGATCGAGAAGGTCAGAAGTACTAGAATGATGCAGCCTCTCAAAGGAATCAGGGGAGTAAATTATGGAGTAATGCGAAACATAAATTCACTAATCTGTAATTTATTAATTTGTTCGACAGGCAAAATATTAAAGTTGAAAAATTGGATTAGCATGAGAATTAAAGGAGCTACCTGTGATGATGCGTACAGCCCGCTTCTGTAGTACAATTAATCTCTTAAGCCGGGAATGATGCGTGGAAGCCCAAGCAATATTACAATAGGCCAGATATGGATAAATAAGATCTCAAATTAATGAGAATGTTTTAAGGTAATAAATAAGAAATGCGAGACAATATTCTTATATTCTTAGCAAGTTTAGTAGATATGTTTTTAATGTGCTCCTTCCACATCGACTCTTCTATACAGTTCTGAATTGCTCATCTTTGCAGCCATACAACACACGTGATCTTGGTGTAACATCTCCTTTCAAAAGCCAGTATCCTTCCTCTGTATCCTTCATTATTACCCAATACTTGCATCCATGTAGCATGTTGCTGAAGACACACATTTTCAGGATGCTCAGTTTTGGCCCCAGTTTTATGGCTGCATTTCCAGATCTTCTCCATAGCTTTTAGCATCACTGTTGCCCGTACAATTCTGACCAGTATTTCCTTCTTATTGTCTAGTCTGCTTACTTACCACAAATATGATTTTAGATCATTGACATTATTTACACCATAGTTGTAAAAAACGTTTTTTCCGTTTTTTTTTATCGTCACTTTTTTACGGTTTTTATTTTTTGTATGTAGCTTCATTTATTTATTTACTGTCTGCTATTACTTGTTTAATTTTATTTTTGTCCGATATCCTTTACGTTGTCCTCTGTCCTTTCAAGGATTCATCTCATTTACTTCAGTATTTCATGTCATCTTGGGAAAAAAAATAGCACAGTAGGCCTACAGGAAATAAAATTTATAAAAGTTATTTGAAGTTTCTAAGTTATCCAGTAATGCGAAATGTTGCCTTTGGTAGACAGTTACTCCGATTGAATATTAAAAATTGACTGATATTGCTCCATATTAAGTTCTTAGTAATTATAAGTCAAATTTGTAAGTACAATTTTGAATTAAGTACACTCCATAGTTAAAAAGCTTATGCTTTTTAATTGTTTATGTCAGCATGGACTTATGTTGTCTTATATATAGGCCTATAATAAATTGGAAAAGATATCAATATTTTTAATTTCTCAATTTCTTATTAAACCAAACTTATGAAAAAGAAAATAATTGTTATAGATTAATGTTACTTGGTGTTTACTAATAAAGTTATGGAAGAGATTATTTTATATTAAAATTAAATTGCTAAACAAGGTTTTTAATTTTAAAATGCAGTAAAAGATGTAATAAAGTCAAATTATTTTCTTTTTCATTTTTCCGGTTTTTTTCGTTTTTTTATTTTTTCGAATAAAACGACTTTTTTCCGTTTTTTATTTTGTTTTTACCGTTTTTAGCAACAATGATTTACACACCTAAATTGCTGATTTACCGTTCGGTTAAACAGTTCGGACTGTAGCTTAAACTGGTGTTCATTTCATATATCTTCAGCTTAAATATTTATTAATAAACACCAAAAATGTGCGAAATTTATTTAAATCATTTCTGTCGGGAATGAAGAACTTGACATTTTGTGATTCAAGTCCTTTAACTTTTATAGAATTTTAATTATTGCATCTCTCTTGTGCTGTATTGTAACGAGAGGTGGATCACTAGTTGATTTTCCACTTTTAGATTCTCTTGAGTATTCTGGTGTGTTGTTATGGTTAAGTTTGAATGATGCATCCCGTTGTAGGAATCATGACATTCTCATATAATTGGCATTAATAACTATATAGGCATTTCTTTTCTCTTTCTCTTCCTTTCGTTCCTCTTTGTTTCTTCAAGAATGTGACTTTTTTTAATCACCTATTATCAAGAATATTCATAATTTTCTTTCTTTGTAAATTCTTTCTGCATTTCACAAAACACAAGTTCTCATATGCATCTGGTGTAATAGTCTGGTGTTCCAAAACCCGCAAGGGCAGAATTTGTTTTGAGATTTCTGCTTCTTCTTTGCTCCTTAATACCAAATCAATTTTTTTTTAGCATGGGATAGCGAGGCCAACAACTATGCTGACGATAAGAAAGATGAAGTCGCTATAGCTTCAGCCCTTGTCTGCCACTCTGGCTGGCTCTTGCACTTTTATTCTTTCTCCTCTTTCAGGCACCTAATAGTCAGATTCGAGCAGTAATAAAATACATGTTTAATGATGTGTTTTACTTTATACAAGATGTCAAGATGCAAGAGAGAACCCACAACGATACAAAACAACATGAAGGTGAATTTTATAAAGAAACAGTTGGAGATTGTTTCGAATTTGAGAATCATGTTGGAACCCATGCTGGAGAAAGAACCTACAGGTGCAATTTATGTGACAAAACATTTCGTCAAAAAAGCCATCTCAATAGCCACAGCAGAACGCACACTGGAGAGAAACCATACAAGTGCAGTTTATGTGACAAAGCATTTGCAGAGAACGGTTATCTCAGAAAGCACACCAGAATACACACTGGAGAAAGACCCTACAAGTGTAATTTATGTGACAAAGCATTTGCTAGTCATTCTGGTCTGAAATGCCATACCAGAACTCATAATGGAGAAAGACCGTACAAGTGCAATTTGTGCTGCAAAACATTTTCTGCAAAATGGTCTCTGATTAGACATAAAAAACTCATACTAAGGATAAACCATACATTTGCAATATATGTGGCCAAGCATTTTCACAACAATGTCATCTGAATGGCCACAGAAGCACTCACCCTGGAGAGAAGCCATACGAGTTTTACAAGTGCAGTTTATGTGACGAAGCATTTGCAGAGAATGATGATCTTAGAAAGCACACAAGAATACACACTGAAGAAAGACCCTACAAGTGTACTTTTTGTCACAAAGCTTTTGCCTTTAGATGCAATCTGAAATGCCATACAAGAACTCATAATGGAGACAGACCCTTCAAGTGCAATTTATGCTGCAAAACATTTTCGCATAGTAATAGTCTCATAGGGCACATCAGAACACACACTGGGGAAACACCATACAAGTGTTCTTTGTGTGATAAAGCATTTGCCATTAAATCTGCTCTTATAAATCATACGAGAACACACACTGGAGAAAAACCATACGCATGCACTGTATGTCACAAAACATTTTCACTGAGAACTACTCTGAGTAACCATACAAAAACTCATTCCGGAGAGAAACCATACATTTGTGATTTATGTGACAAAGGATTTGCCAAAAAAAATTATCTGAATATCCACAGAAGAACCCACACAGGAGAGAAACCGTATACTTGTAATTTATGTCACAAAACATTTTCAACGAAAAGGTGTCTGAATATCCATACAATAACTCATACTTGAGAGAAACCCTACATTTGCAATATATGCGACAAAGCGTTTGCACGAAAAAGTTATCTGAATGGCCACAGCAGAACCCACACCGGAGAGAAACCATATATGTGCAATTTATGTCACAAAGCATTTTCAGATAAAAAGACTCTGAATAACCATAAAATAACTCATACCGGAGAGAAACCCTACATTTGCAATATATGCGACAAAGCATTTTCACAAAAAACCCATCTGAATGGCCACAGAAGAACTCACACTGGAGAGAAACCATACACTTGCAATTTATGTCACAGAGCCTTTTCTCATAAAGTACTTTGAATATCCACACAAGAAGCCACACTGGAGAAAAACCTTATAAATGCAATATGTGTAAAAAAGCATTCGTTAATGTTAGTGGCCTGAAGTACCATAAAAGAATCCACACTGGCAAAACACCACACAAGTGCAGTTTATGTCATGAAACATTTTTAGACGAGCGTAAACCTGATTTTCATACAAGAACTCACACTGGAGAAAAGCCAAACGTTTGCAATATATGCAACAAAATGTTTTCGCAACTTAATAGTCTTCACGTTCATTCACGGACCCACACTGGAGAGAATGCATACAGTTGTCACAGAGAATTTTCACACAGTCAAAATCTCAGAAACCACATGAAAACACACCCAGGAGGAACGGCCAAGAGGGGTGAAATATTTGATGAAATTAGTTGTCGAAACAACTCTGTGAAAACTAGCAGTAAAGAAAAAATATACATTGATGAATTATGTCAAAAGATTGTGAGATACGACGATGATGGTTCAGAGTTGTCAACAATAGAAGCGAATCAAGAAGTTTTAACTAAGCAAGACAGGAAGTCCAGTCCAGATGAAAAACAATTGGAAGTTGATCAATCGATAAGTACTGCTGACACAAATTATTTAATTTGCAGAACTTATGGTTGTGTAGTGTGTGATAAAATGTTTGAAATTGACAAGGAATTCATGGAACATTGTCGGCATCACCACTATGAAAATCCGCTGAAAAACTATTTTGAGGAATTCTTTGATTTACGCCTTTCAAGCTACTTTCCTTGAACACAGACAACAGTAGGACTGAAGGATTTATTAGTTCAAACTTGCTCTTTTTGATGTTGTAATTTTTACACCTTTTAGTAAGGATCTGCTTAAATGAAAATAGGCTTAATGATGACAAATGTTTTGCTTTTCTAATGAGTAAGAATAAGTCTAACAGTTCTAGTATCTTGGAAGCATTATAGCATGCTAACTAGAATGTGATGCAGATATCTTGAGTACATCATGGAGCAAAAAGCAATCTATTAAAGAAGAAAGTGAAAGAATTGATTGAAAGTTCGTATGAAGCATGACCTTGTAGCCTGTACGCAGTTGGGAGTCTAGCATTGTTTGAAACGAGAACGTAGAAAAACAAGCAAAATCATAAAGAAATCAAGGAATTTCGTTATTCGGTTCAGGAATAGAGAACACTGGTGAATAGTTGAATATAATATATTTTTTCTCTATTCTAATTACCTGCATCTTTAATTTGAATGGTAGACTTCTGTGGGAGTTCAATCCTGAAGAAAGTGCTTGAAGGAAATATTGGAATTATGGAAATCCGTAGTCAGTTCAAGATGTGTGATGTTTGACAACTGTTACATGTGACTGAATAATGGATAAACCAAGCACAGTATCCCTGACAATTCCCATCCCGGACAAATTTCCCCTTCGAGCTGTAAGTAGGTAACTCTACTATTGTCCATGATAACTGTTATTAATCCAACTTCTATTGAAGCAAAGGCCTTCTTTCATCATTCCAACTTCTATTTAAGCAAAGATTTTTTTTCCATCAATCCAATTTCTATTTAAAACACGAATTCCTTTCATAAATCCAGCTTTTATTTCGGCAAAGAATTTTTTCATCGATCAAACTTCTATTTAAGCATAGAATTTGTTTCATCAATCCAGCTTCTATTGAAGAAAAATTATTTCTTTCATCAATCCAACTTCTATTAAAGTAGAGAATTATTTTCATCAGTTTAACTTGGAACGAAACGTCCAGTGGGAATTGTCCGGGGGAAATGTCCTAGAGGACCTAGACAGATTATTATTATTACAGTAGTTTTATATAGCGCCCTTCAAGACAGTCTACTCAGGAGCGCTCAACACACGTGACTGAATAATGGATAATCCAAGCACAGAACAGAGAAAAATTGCATACTTGGAATGCAGAAAGGTCAAGAGGAAAAATACTGTCAACAAGACGTTATATGGGTTCCGCTACATGACGTTCCCTCTCTTGCTCAGATTTGGCGTCTATGTTCATTGTTTATGCTACTCATCTATTCGCATTAGCCTACCTAGAGCTGTCCAATGAAGCCATTAGCAATTTAGCTGCAAATTACTTTTCTTAATAATATAGATTCAGTGCAATAATTGCTGTTTGTTATAGGCTATATAATGCTTGTTCCATTTTTCCTGAGAATGCATATTATATTTATCAGGTATTGAACCAAATACCGTGAGACACTGTTGCCGATTGGTTGAGAGTAGGCCTGCTAAGGGTTTGAAACTTCCCTGAAACAGTTACTGTGAACCTTCAGAAAGTCCTTCAACCACAATTGCTCGACACTTCATTTGTTATTCTACCTTACTTATGAGCTGAGATATGCAAATGTTTGTCTCTTGGTGGCCATATTGGTCGCCATTTTGTAAAGTAAACTCTCCAAAATTATTACAACTATTACAATTCAATTACATAGTAGATTCAGTTCTTTATTTCTGATGAAAGGTTACTTATGACTAATGAGATAATAACTTTGAAAAATACATTTTCACTATGCACGAATAAATAACAACGTCCAGGATGAAGAGGGGTAAATTTTTACCCCAGGACATAGGCCTACCCCATGACACTTTGGAAACTTCCAGCCACTTATAGATGGTGTCTAAGCAGCTGGGTTGTCTGAGTTTTCGGTGCACAGATTGAAAGACCAGTTTTTCCGTGCGCACTCCCGCAGGAGCTGGTCTTGAAGTCCATCTTGAGAAGGACACTCCAAGAGGGAATGACGCTCGGTTTCCTGGGCGTCACCGCACTCATCACAGTTTCCGGTTTTTGCTGTGTGAATCGCTTTATAAATAGCCAAATACAATACAATACAATACTTAGCCTACATTGTTGACTGCACGCGAATCATTTATCTGCCTCGCGGTGGAAAGTCACGCATCGAATAATTTCTCATCAATTTTTACTATGCCTGCTGCATGTGCCATCCAATCCCTGACCACAACAGAACGTCAATATTGACTGGATTATAAAAAAATGCAGATGCACGCTTTTCCAAGTGGCTAAACTGCATTTTAGTGTAGCCTATTAAATTTTCATTATGTAATTGAACATAGGCCTATATTTCGGCGCAGCCTATTCAATAATTTTAAATGATTTTCATGACAACTGTCATGGATTCAACTTATAATTATTATGAAAAAATCTTTTCCTCAATCCAACTTCTAATTATTAACCCTAGGGCTACCAAGCTTTTTTGTGACACGGACTACCAAGGGGGTGGTTACCACCACCCCTGGATTTCGGGTTTGGTTTCTCTTATCATATCTTGTAATAGCCTACACCAATGGATTTAGCATTCAATTCTGTACAGAATGGTATATTTAGTTGTAGCCTACATTATGTGAATGCACCTCGAAATTACATCATTTTAACAAAGGAACCGATAATTAGCGATATTTTATATTATTGCGTACATTTTGTACCTTTTGGATAAACAAATATACGATTATGTGTGTTTTGAAACTGATCTGTGTATCCAAGATACACAAATACATACCTACACGTGTTTATATACGTATAAATATGCATCCATACATAGGCCTATATACAATGCTGAATTCAGCCATTTTCACACAGATTACGCGTATTATTATTTATTTTGATCACTTCCGGTTTTCAAAAGACAAACATATAAGTATGCAAATGAAGCCCTACATTCCCTCTAAACAATGGTATATTTGTTTCTCTTCTGAGAAAAAAACTGAATACGCTACAGACAAAAAACCTAGAGGGGTGGTATCCACCCCCCCTCTGGTACCTCGGGTATATCGGGTATAACTTTTGAATGACGTGGGCTACCACCATGATGTTTACCTCAAAATGTGCGCCAATGAATCTGCTACAGCTACCTAAATTGCAAAATTATATTCCATATGAAAAAATATGCATAAAAACGTAGGGGTGGCAACCACCCCCCTTGATAGCCCCGAGGGTTAACGCAAAGGATTCTTTTCATCAATCCAAATTCTGCTTAAAGGCAAAGAATTCTCTTAAACAACCCAACTTCTATTTATGCAAAAATTCTTATCCAATGCAATTTCTACGTAAGCAAAGAATTAGGCCTATTTACGCAGCCAGATAGACCCTAAAAGAAATAATTAAAAATACGCGAAATAGGCCTACATGGTACAATATTATTAGGTTTAATGCAGTAATAAAATAAGCTCAGATGCTGGTTTACTGTCCAAGGTATACGCTTTTTCCAATGGTATGAATATGCCCACACCATTAGGCTATTAGTCGGAACTCTGCCATGCACAAGCTTTTAGTTGAATAAAAGTGACAATCTTTGCATCGATATTGAAGCTAACTTTTAAAATGAATAACTGACACTAATTTGGAAATCTTTTGCACTGGTATTTAAAGCAAAGGGCATAAAAAGTATCCCATTTTTTGACCCTTCTGTTATTTTAAAACAGTTCTTCAATAAAATGTTATGCAATGGAAGTTCTATTCAATCGATAGAGGACAGGAGAGTCGATAATCTCACTTTCAGCTGTCAAAGGTTCTTTATAATTAAAGCCATTTTAAGTGCTGGACAAAGAAAGCTTTTGAGATTCAAGCTTTTAACTTTTACATCGTTATATTCGCATAACAAAATTGCCGTGTACAGGTTGGATAAAAAAAATAGCTCAATATTTCGCACAATAAGAAGCAGTATTAAATTCCATGACTGTTTTCGGTTCTGCTTATTCTAATGATGCGTTGGTGAGGTATGAGTAGCTGAGCTCTTTCTACATAGGTCGGGGGTGAAACCGTAGTTTAGTTTGGTAAATTATTTCAATTTAGATACCGACAAATAGGGAAATGAAATATATCCTCTGGACATACTCCACCCGAACATATTCGCCCTAATAAGTATGTCCATGCTAACTAACATCAATCCAGCTTTCAAATGAATGGGCAATTTTTGGATCAATCCAACTTCCATTTAATGAAAAAAGTAGCTGAGCTCTTTCTACATAGGTCGGGGGTGAAACCGTAGTTTAGTTTGGTAAATTATTTCAATTTAGATACCGACAAATAGGGAAATGAAATATATCCTCTGGACATACTCCACCCGAACATATTCGCCCTAATAAGTATGTCCATGCTAACTAACATCAATCCAGCTTTCAAATGAATGGGCAATTTTTGGATCAATCCAACTTCCATTTAATGAAAAAAATATTCAATTTCCATCTAAGCAAAAATATTTTTCATCAATGTAACATTTCTTGGTAAAGTCGAAGTTTACGTTGCTAAATTATTTGATACTGTCACTCTAAAATGGAAGCTGGATAGATGAAAGAAATTGTTTCCCTAAATGGAAGTGGGATTGATGAAAACATTCCTGTTTTCAAAATTGAAGTTGGATTGATCGAAATAATTTTTACCGTAAATAGAAGCTGGATGGATGAAATTAAGTTTTCCATTCATTAGAAGTTGGATTGATGAAAATAATTGTTTCCATAATTAGAAGTTGGATCCATGAGAACATCATCTTTGCGTAAATAAAAGTTTCATTGATGAAAAATATTTCTTTCGTCAAAGAGAAGTTAAATTGATAACAGTATTTTTTTCAATTAAATGGAAGTTGGATTGATGAAAAAAATTTCTTGATGAAATGGAAGCTGGATTGATGATAGTTAACATGCACATAGGTAGACTGCTTACTTGCCAACGTCAAGTATGGCATTGAAGACATTAGAATAATTTAGCAACGTAAACTGACTTTACCCATTTCTTTATGAATGGAACTATTCACATGGATCCAGCTTATACTTATGGAAACAATTTTTTCATCAATCCAGCTTCTATTTATGGGAAAATTATTTAGAACAATCAACCTTCTATTTAAACAGAAATGGTTTCACCAATCCAACTTCCATTTATGGAAACAAATTTTTATCAACCCAGCTTCCATTTAAATTGACGATATATGAAATAATTTACCATCTTAAACTACGCGATTACCTCATGTCCTCGTTTCCTCAACAAATGTAATATCAGCAATTAAACTCATTTTGATCATTTACTTGAAAGCATCCATTTGAAACATGTTTTACGGTACTGCCGAAGGGTTAAACCGTATTTGAAGTTGGAGAATTATTTTAGTCTCTGAAGCTCGTATCACAGACTCTCAATTTTAAATGGAAGTTGGAATGCTGAAAATAATTTGGATCTTTGAGCACTTAAATAAAAATTGGATGTAAGAATATTCTTCTGTGCTTATATAGAAGATGGATTGATGAAAAATTCAATGAAATGGAAGCTGGATTGATGTTAGTTATCATGGACTGCCTACTTACCAATGTTAAGTAGGGCATTGAAAAGATAGTATTATTTACAGAGCAATACGTAACTGG
>JACEVL010000076.1:413619-468619 GCA_020284085.1 Aporrectodea caliginosa
ATCAGTATGCTTCGTTCCAGTTACGTATTGCTTAAAAATAAAGAAAGACTTTCGATCGATAAGCAGTGGGCCTATACAATATTATTCACAGATATCTTGAAGAGAACAATTTGAAAATGTCAAGAGATGCGTCTTCTCGTGCTATGATTGACATAAGTCTTCTCCTCTCCTCCCTATCTCCGTCCGTCCGTCCGTCCGTCCGTCCGTCCGTCCGTCTGTCCGTCCGTCCGTCCGTCCGTCCGTCCGTCCGTCCGTCCGTCCGTCCTCCCTCCTCCCTCCCTCCCTCCCTCCCTCTCTCCTTCTCTGCCGCCCCTCCCGGCCTCCGTATCTCTTTCCCTCCTTTCAACATCCGTCCCTCCCTCCCCCACGTCTCTCGCGGCGATCGCGCGTGTCTTCTCTCCCCACATGTCGTGTTGCATTATCTCGCGTTGCTATGACAACGTCTTATTTGGATATTGCGATGACGTGAATGACGTAAGCCATATTGTTGAAAACAGCGTTACAGGCTTCAGATGCACGCACGCACGCAAGCACGAGATTTCTGTTCTGTTATAATTATTATGAATTTTTTTACATATTGGGACCACTGGCGAAATCCAAGCACAAATTCACACCAGAACCTATTCGTAACTCAGAATACAGTGCTAACTGTATGGATGCTGTTTACGGGTTCATTGTGGGGCGAGAGAAGACGCACAAGACTCCACAGTCATTGTCAACGTACTCTTCAGCAGCGTCATAATACAATAACGTAATTAAGATCTACGACCCTGGATGCCAGAAAGCCGTAGCTAAGCCCTGGATAGTAATAATTTTTTTTGTGCTGATGATTGACAGCGAAAGATTTAAATTCTTAGCGTGAAAATGCGAGGAGTAGCACAACCTCCGCCATTTGCACCAGTAAAGAAACACCATCCGTATAGCTTAGGCCGGTGAGGACTTCCTTTCCGATAATATTATTGTAATTTATCAATAATCTATCACGCTTGTGTCTATTGGAAAACAGCTTCGAACAATGTCTCAGCAAAACTAAGCCGTAAACCGGCAACTATCAAGATCAGCCCGAAAGAGAGAGAGAGGCAGCCTATTGAGGAGACTAACAAATAAATTGAGTTAAGAAATCTATGAGCGCTTATTGTTTTACTATTGTCGTTGTCGAGAGGGAATCTAGTGGTTTTAGACGGTCCCTAAAGAAGTATTGATGCCCAAAATCTTCGTCGAATCGATGAATTTTTATTACAGTCGCAATTCTGATTTCCCTTAAACTAGATCATTCATTCATTCATTCATAAATTTATATAGCGCCCCTTCCAGAGGACTACTCAGAGGCGCTTCCGACTCCAGCACGGCCAAAAGTACAGTTCTGAGCTTAGTAAAGAAAGCTTCGGCAAAAGTCACTTACGTTTCGCTTAAAGGCGAACTAGGTATGGGCTGAGGACTATTCGTGCATATCAATTTGCTACATAGCTGGGCGTGGGTCAGGATTAGCTGGGCCTGGCAGCTACGCCATCATTGTTCATACGGACCCATAGCAGCTGCTGTCTGTTGACAGCTGTTAGTTAACCACAAACTGTGAAAACGAAACTATAGGATCCAGAAATGTGTCTGTTTAAGGACACATATTAACCACAAACAAGTAGTAGGCCTAAGCTATTGTATAAAGGCACATACTTTGCACTGCCCTCAGCAAGTGTAGAAAACGTCAAAGGCCCACTCATTTAGCCTACAAACATGGTGAGTCTTTATTAAATTCGCTGAATTTTTTGGCTGTTTTTATTATATTGAGGCGCACTTGTTTGCAAATCAGACACAGTCATTATTTCCATTCTTACTTTATACGCCATGGAATACGTGAGAATGGTATAGATTACATCTCCAACTGCTTATACAATCAGTGGCGGCTCTAGACTTTTGCAACAGGGGGCCACGGGGGGCCGGGAAGCAGATGGAGGGGCCAGTCTATTTTCGTCAAAAGTGATAATGGTGACAAGAGACCTGTATTGGAGCTACATGAATTGTTTAATCAACAGCCTCAAGTTAAGACACAAATTGAAACAGACTCACGTTGTTAAAAGTAAAACCTATGAACTACAAACACTGCATGCACTTTTAATTAAGTGCAAGTTTTATTGAGACTGGCATGCCTAGAGTCAAACTGTTCCACAAAGGCACCCATGATAATCGACTCTGCGCGAACACATTCAACTAACGACATTGATACACTGCTCTCTGAAATGAATATCAGACATTATTTGCTTTGCAGATATGTCTAATATCAGAAAAAACTTGTGTTTTGGCGTTAAAGATTGTATACCAATCATAATAGTAAGCGAATGGTCAGAGAATTGTCGATTTAGTTCGGAATGATATAATAACTGGATGTAGACAAGTTGCCTAAATGCAGTCTGTGGGATCCACTTCAGAAAGATGCCCAGAGTTTTATCTGCAGCAGAGCCCGAAAAGCGCCTGGGCATTTTATGAACACACCGTTTGAGTAGTTCTAAGTTTGTTGAGGAAGGATTCAGATAGAGTCTCAGTGTGTAGGCGTAGGTCTAAAGGAAGGGCGTTCCAAACCACTGGGCCTACCACTGCTAAGGCTCGATTCTTCATAACCAACAGAACTCCATTTTCCGTAAAACATTGGGGATGACGTCCTTGGATACCCGAAGTCAGACAGCATTGCTCTCGGAGGTAAATTGGACGAAGCCTTAGCTGGTGATATCGCCATACCAGGGCAGCTACCCTGTACTCAATATGCTTGTGGATAGGGAGTCAGTGATGGATATCAGGAAGTAGCTTATACGACAAGAAAATAATAAACACTCTAAGGAAGTAAATAGGTCGTGTCTGTGAAAACACCACGAATAAAATAACATCAGATTTCATCATGCAGCATGCTTAAGCAAGTAAGTCATACCTTTGAAAATATCAAAATTAAATGATACCATATTTCATAATATTTTGGCATAAAATTTGGGGGCCACTGGGGGGGGCACAACCTCAGTTGGGGACCGTGGCCCCCTCCTGGCCCCCCTGTAGAGCCGCCACTGTATACAATAGAAGGGCAGTGAATGCTACGTAAAGGATCCAAGTCTCGACTAAGGAACATTCAAAGTGGAATTGCCAAAGGGTCGACATAGGAATCCTTACTTCTCATCTTTATTTTTACAATTACTATCTACAATTATTAGGGATAGACTTGTTGGCTGATGAAAATAGCGTTTTTGCGAGTAAATCGGCCAACGTATAGGGCCTACTGATGACAAATCGGTGATATAAAACATTGTGCTGTTTGAATTTTTACATTACTTTGAAGTCATCACATGTAAGCTTAATCCATGCAATCGGTAGGCCTATTTATGAAGAACTCAACACAATTTTCTACGTTCATTCATTCATATCGCACATTTTGTATAGCGCCCCTTCAGAAAACTAATCAGAAGCGCTCCTGACTTCAGCACGGCCAAAAAGAAGGGTTTTAAGGTGAGTAAAGAACATAGGAGATAAGGTCCTAGGGAAAAGGCGAAGCTCCAGATGGAGGACATTCCAGGTCGAGGGACCGACCACCGAGAAAGAGCGGTTCTGCATAATGCAGGTTTCGTGCTAAAGGTACAAGAAGGAGACCCTGTTCAGATGATCAACAAGGACATGACAACAGAGCTCGCGAAGATAGGCAGGATCGAGACCCAATAGGTAGCGCCATACTAGGGCAGCTATCCTATACGCAATCCGCTGCTAAAAGGGAAGCCAGAGGAGAACGTCACGTATGTATCCAGAGACATGGCCAAATTTTATGCGACCGATAAGGCGCGCAGCAGAACACAAGATCCGATTGAAGCACCCGAATCGAACAGCCGGGAAGCCAGCACAGAGCGAGCAACAGTGATCAAGTCTTGTTGTGACAAAGACATGGATAAGATTGGAAGTAGCAGAAGCAGTGAGTGAGCGGGTGACAGTGCGAAGCTCGAGGAATTGGCATATCTGAGCTAGATTATTTCATAAAATTCCGTTGAGAACACCTCAAATTTAAAATCAATCGTTCAATGCAGATATTTATTTATCCAGTCAGAGTTTGCTTTCGATGCGATTTGGCAGGGTTAAACCTTCTTGAGCATAGCCATTTGCAGTAAGTTCAGAACGTCTCATTCAAAAGAATTGCCCGTTTCTTATATAAAAAAATCATAATCTCGAGTGTTAGAAAAGTACACCTACCAAAACAAATTTAGTGCAGCAGATCTTGGATTCTGAGGTAGCCTACTGTTTGGAGCAACTTTTGGTACTATAAATAGTTAAAAACTTAAAAATCGGATAATTATACTCTGTAGCAGACGCAAAATCCTAAGAATGATGTCTGTATTAAACCGACCTGTGAAAGAGGCAGCTACCACTCGAACCCTCCAGGCCATCCTTCCGTGAAACGATAACACATTACCTCAGTGCACACATATATCTCAGACAACAACACTGCACAATAAACATGACTTACGTAGTACTTATTTAACCTATATACTACAAAATAACATTAATCTCTTATTATGTCCTTTTCACACAATATCCTAAAACCAAATACCTCTAATTACAATGTCTATTTCCATTTCTCAGTTACATCACCCCTTCAGAAATATATATGCCTGCTAACCACCATAGCCTATACCAATTACCATATATTATATCCATAAATTATAATTATCCGAGTCCAAATACCACTGTTCAATTTCCAAAACCAATTAACCAAGCACAATAACAATTCCGGAAGACCACTGGCCACCACATCCTTCATAACCACTTTCCAAATAGGTCTACCATAAATGCAATCAGCCTCAATAAAATTATTCCAGGAAATCCCTTGTCCATACATCCATTTACCAATTTTCAATGAATTTCAAATACCATATTCCACTTACGATAAATTTTCCAATTAAATAGTCTCTATACCATTTCGAAATACCACTCAACCATTAACCCTCGGGCTACCAAGGGTGGGTGGTTGCCACTCCCCCCTAAGTCTTTTCATCTCAAACTTTTTCAGTATGGAATCAAAATTTGACCTTTTAGGTAGCTGTAGGGGATTCATTTACACACGTTTTGAGGTAAACTGTGAGATGATATCTCACACCGTTCAAAAGTTATACCCAATATACCCGAGGTACCAGAGGGGTGGATACCACCCCTCCCTTAGATTTTCGACTATATCTTATCCGTCATTTAATATTGAGAGACACAAATTATACCATTCTATAGAGGGATGTGGGGCTACATTTCTATGGTCACTGAGTTGACCTGAGACAACCGGAAGTGCTTAAAATAAATTAAAATGTATGAAAATAGGTTACACTTTCACACATTTTTCATGTTTTTTAGATTATAACGTATTCATAATTTATTTTTTAAGAGAAATAAATTATGCCGTTGCATAGAGGACACGTAGTGCTATTTTTTCATACTGATTAATTTGTTTTTGATGACCGGAAGTGTTCAAAATAAATAATAATACGCGTAATATGCGTGAAAAATGGCTGAATGGAAGCACTCCCCCTTAGTTTTTTGTCTGTAGCGTATTCATTTGTCTTCCTGGAAGAGAAACAAAGATATCATTCTTTAGAGGGAATGTAGGGCTTCATTTGCATACCTACATCTTTGTCTTTTGAATACCGGAAGTGATCAAAATAAATAATAATACGCGTAATCTGTGTGAAAATGGCTGAATACGGCATTACAACGTAAACCGATATATATGTATGGATATATATGTATGGATGTACATTTATACTATATAAACATGTGTAGGGATGATTGTGTGTATCTTTTATACATAGATTAGTTTCAAAACACACATAATCTTATATTTGTTTATCCAAAAAGTAAAAAATGTACGCAATAATATAAAATATCACTAATTAATGGGTTCCATTGTTAAAAGTGATGTAATTTCGAGGTGCATTCACATAATGTAGGCTACAACTAAATATACCATTCTGTGCAGAAATGAATGCTGAATCCATTGCTATATTACAAGTTATGATATGTGAAACCAAACACGAAATCCAGGGGGGTGGTAACCACCCCCCCTTGGTAGTTCGTGTTACAAAAAGCTTGGTAGCCCTAGGGTTAACATTCCAAACACTCCAAACACACAAGACATAATTATCCTAAATCCAATTACCAAAATCATATTGCACGTCCTATTAGAGTCCAATATTATTATTATTATTATTAACCCATTAGTGCCCACGGTCCCTTTTTAGGGACACAAAGTTATAAAATTCCAGTCTAGTGTACAAGAGCCGCAAATTGATAGGGTCTTTTTTGCTGTACTTACTAATGTCTATAGTATTATTTGAAACATTTTATTTCAAGATACATAAATATTCTATACTTAAATATGACGTCAGAAACTTTGCCCGCGAGAAATTTCACAAATGATGAATTCCTCTCGAAAGTGAGCGTTTTTCTAATAAATGATCTCAGCAAATTGAATAAAATGATTGATGCTTATGAAGTACAACTATTTAGCTTGTGTAGGAATACTTTTGTTTCATATTTGTCGTGTTCTTATTCTTTACTGTGCTGTGTTGAAAGTTTGTCCTTAAAAAGGGACTGTGGGCATTGGAGGACGCAGTATTTTCTTAGATGCAAACATGGCTGCGTGTGTGTGTTTTGACAACTGGACCTTATTAGGTCCATCCGTTATAACATT
The DNA here is from genome assembly GCA_020284085.1 of Aporrectodea caliginosa. Classification (NCBI taxonomy): domain Eukaryota; kingdom Metazoa; phylum Annelida; class Clitellata; order Crassiclitellata; family Lumbricidae; genus Aporrectodea; species Aporrectodea caliginosa. Next base: position 420,317 of record JACEVL010000076.1, read on the forward strand.
ATTTCAATGCCAGACGTTGCCCTGTATAGAAAAATTATTTTCGAGTTTTTAAAATATTTAGTTTTGTTTTACAAAAAACATAGTTTTGCTGTCAGTGATGTCCTCATAGTCCAGGCGGTACACGAATTTATACTGCATTTTTGAACACGGATTGCCGCTTTGCACAGTTGTAGTTGGAACCTAAGAGAACATTTTAAAAAGGGGAGGCATTCGAAATTTCCATTAGAATTCAAGATGGCGGCTTTTTTCAAAATGGCCGACCAAAATTGAGATTTTTAAATATCTCGGCTTCTAGTTCACTTAGAATCATTATCTTGGTGTCTAAACATACATATTTTGGGGCAATGATTCTAATAGGGCCGTCGCAGATTAGCCCCGGTCTCATCGGTCGGCCATTTTCCAAAATGGCCGACGAAAATTGAGATTTTCAATATTTCGGCTTCTAGTTCACTTAGAATCGTTATTTTGGTGTCTAAACATACATATTTAGGGGCAATGATTCCACTGGGGCCATCGCAGAGTAGCCCCGGTCTCATCAGTTGGCCATTTTCCAAAATGGCCGACGAAAATTGAGATTTTCAAAATATCTCGGCTTCTAGTTCACTTAGAATCGTTATTTTGATGTCCAAACATGCACATTTCAAGACTGTGTTTCGACTAAGGCCTTCGCAGATTAACCCATGGTCTCATCGGTCGGCCATTTTGGAAAATGGCCGACCGAAATTGAGATTTCTATTTTCAAAATAACACGAATCTAAGGTCAAAATTAACATAAAACACCGAAAAAGCAGATTCGATTACCCCGTGGTACGGGTGCTCGATCTTCCGGTCGATCACGTGTTGCTTCGACCGATTATTCTGCTCATCCATCGACATCTGAACAGTCTCATCTTGCCACCACAGAGAAAATCTCGTCAATACCATTGCTCAAGAGACTGTCTCTAATTGGGATTGGTGGAACTGGGACAGTACGAAGTAACTTATGGATTTTCCCTTCACTTATTTGCCTGAAGCTGCACGGGTCATACGACTACAAATTAGAAGCCAGTATTCACAATGGGCTTGTGCGTTGGAAGGGCAGCTGTCCTGTTACCTTGGCATCTAACGGCAATGGGGTCCATCACATTGCCTAAGTCAAAAGTTGGCCTATTGCAGTAAAAGCCAGATTTGAGATTGACCAGCTTTCCTAATATCACGATACAATAAAACCATGGGGGCCGGGATGGTCTTGATCACAACATTGAACAGTATACAATTGGTAAATATTCGCATCCTTCAGTGGCACTGTCCTATTATCGCCTACGTGTTTCAGGTTTCCATGCACAACGTCTGGCAACTGTACAGCGAATCTCCAGCTGCAACTGAGTACCCTTTATCCCATTTTCAGTTTATAAGAGCAGTGTGTGCTGTTTATTATGCAAAGTATTCCATGTCACCAGTTGAGGGTCCTCTGCAGGCTTGCAACCGGACTGCCCTTGCGCGTCGCTGTCCGGCTAAAGTCAGGTTCGATGGCCAAGGGCATTTCATTGAGCGAAATTCAACTCAAATTAGATGCGCTGTGTGCAATATGAAAGTATATTTTTTTAAATGCTGTGCTGGCCTACACCTTGATTGTTTTGCTGGTTTTCATGCACAAAAATTGCCTAAATAAATGCGTTCTGCTGCAACAGTATTGACTTTGCTAGCTATTTGCCATTTTGACCAGCATTTCCATAGTTACATTTGGACAGATGTGTTATCCGCTGGTTCTGACATTTCTATATGTTACTGTTCATCTGTTTATAATAATAATAATTATTATTTTTCTTTATTGAAGCGCTTGACAAACGCACTGCGCTGTACATTTACAAGTTAAGCAATTGAAACAACAAATCTTAACTACTAACAGAACAGACAGCCTGCAATACACGGAGCTAATAGCAGCCTACAAAGCATGTCCGCCCTAACGGGGCTCGAACTCGGTACCTCTCGCACTCTACGCCAGATGCTATCCAATGCGCTATAGGCCCCCGATGCTATTTTTCATTGAAATGATGCAATATTTTACTTTAATAACATGCTACTGCAGTAACTTCAGTCATGTTTGAAGTATTTCCATTTATAAAAACCTGTGACCGGTAGTGCCCACCGTCCCTTTTTAGGGACAAGAATTTCCATGCCTATATTTCTATTCCCCAATGTCGCAGAATTTTTTCCACATTTTTCCCTTCATATCATCCCCATTATCTACCAAACCAAAGAATTTCATAGAGTTTTGCCACCCTGGGCACTAAAGGGTTAAATAAATTTGTAACGCGCGCAAGGTCACACCGAAATGTGAATCTGAGGCGCGGATAGTCAGCCGCCAGGTGAAGATGCATTTAGATTTCTAAATCCATGAAAGCCAAGGAGAAATAGTGAGTTTTGAGCCGCTTTTTGAAGGAAGGAAGTGAGGTTGAGCTACGAAGAGAAAGTGGTAGTCGATTCCATTCCTTTGGAGCAGATGCGTGGAATGCACGGGAGCCCGTAACTGTTCTGCATCGTGGCTCAGCTAGAAGACCTGTACTTGATGATCGCAGGCAACGAGGAGGGATGTAAGGAGTTAGTAGTGCATGAATATAGGTAGGTGTGTTGGTGCTGAGGGCTTTGTAGGTCAAACAGGTCAATTTAAATTTTATTCTGAATTCGACAGGAAGCCAATGCAGCTCGTGGAGTAGGACTGAGGAGCATGTTCGTAGTGGGACACGCATCACTACACGAGCTAAGGAGTTTTGGATTCGTTGCAGCCTTTTGAGTTCAAGGTTTGAGACACCCACAAAAGGGAATTAGCATAATCAAGACGAGAGGATACAAGTGAACAGGCTATAGTTTGAGACATATTCTTAGTTAGAGCCGACCTGATGTGACGTATTGCCCTGATGTGAGAGAAACAAGATCTACAAAGGTTTGTTATGTGTGGTCGGAATGTGAGCTTACTGTCCAGGGTTACACCAAGTGTTTTGAGAGTATCTAAAAGAGACACAGCAGTGCCTGCGAGGTCAACACTAGAAAGTGAAGGGAAAGAACGCAGGCGTTGGCCTGAACCAAACAGAATTGCCTCAGACTTGTTTGGGTTTATGACCAAACCATTGAAACAGAACCATGCGTACATAGATGAGAGGCACTTAACTACTTTCAAAACTCAGCATATTGGCTCTAACATTCACCGTCTTCTTATTTTCTCTTTTAATATTTTCAATGTAGGCTACAAACAGTTTCTTTATCTATATTGGACAATAATCATTCTATAAAATGAATAAATTATTTCTACTGCTCATTTGCCAATAATTACAACAAGTGTGCAATCTCTTTAAAATATCGACAGTACTTTCTGAAAATAGTTCCTTGAAACATTTCCATTCTTAAGTTCAACTGCCGATGTCCAACTCCAACTCAACAAAAGTCTCGAATTATTGACGATCTGATCTTCCGACAGATGAAACAAGCACTTGAACAGACCATCCTTCCAGCGCAGAGATGAACATCGCTCGGCGACCACTTCCGAAACTCCGTAGATGACCATCCTTCAATTTAGCATCTTCGACCATCCGTAACCACAAATTGTCCAGCCGGTTGTAGACGACCATGTTTTCGACCGAGTAGACGACCATGTAGACAACTAGGTAGATGACAATGTATTCGACCATGTATTAGACCATGTATTCGCCCATGTAGACGACCATGTAAACGACCATTTGTCCACCAACTGTCGACGACCATGTATTTGACCATGTATTTGACCATGTATTTGAACATGTATTTGACCATGTAGACGACCACGCATTCGACCATGTAGACGCCCATGTAGACTGTAGACTGCCGTCCTTCCATCGACCGTATTCGACCACGTGCAGACGTCCATCTTTCATCCTCCTTTGGACACCGTCTTGTGGCAACGTACGACGATGTGGCATGTAGACGAATGTTTGCAGTTGTAGACGCCCACACGTAACGAACGACCCGTAGAAGGCCAAAGTTTTCGGACGACGTAGACCAACTGATGAACAGCGTCGTCGGACGAAGCCCCCCCATCTGTTACATACTGGTCGTAGCTCGTGTCCTGGGTTCTCGCAAAAGGTCCCAGCCAGTATGTACAGAACAACCAAGTGTTGTCAAAGTTCAGTATCCTTTTTTATATACAGTACATCAGACGATCAGCAACAGACATCAAGTTGAAATCCACATTTAGACGGAACTGAACTCCAGAGTTCACATAATTATCGGCCACTTTTATACACATAAAACAAGGATGGGTAGATTCTTGCAACCCACTGTCTACGCACTCATCCCTTCTACTCTTCCAACCAAGGATTACTTCCCGCCAAACAGGCAGCTCCTACCACTCGAATCTTCCAGCCCATCCTTGCTTGAAACGACAAGCCAGAAAGACAGGTGCAATTCTACCTGTTACATGCAATGCCAACTATCACCAAATATGAGGTCTTGCATGTAACAGTGTAAACATGTAGCATGCATAGGCATCTTTTGTATGTTAATATGCATGCATTTCTGATAATATATATATATATATATATATATGAACATTTGAATAGCGCTTTTAGTTAGTGCTATCAGCGCTGAAACGGGTCTAGGACATCCCGGACATTTCCCCCGGACATTTCTCCCGGACATTTCCCCGGACAATTCCCCAAAGTTGGACAGATGAAAATAATTCTTTACTTGAATAGATGTTGGATTGAAGAAAAAATATTTTCTTTAAATAGAAGCTGGATTGATTAAACAAATTCTATGGTTAAATAGAATTTGGATTGATGGAAAAATATACTATGCTTAAATAAATCTGGATTTATTAAAGAATTTTTTGTAAAATAGGAATTGGATTGATGAAAGAAATGCTGTGCTTACATAGAAGTTGTACTGATGAAAGAAGGTCTTTGCTTCAATAGAAGTTGGAATAATGATAGTTATCATGAACAGTGTTAGAGTTACCTACTTAATGTTCGGGAGCTGGGGGAATGTCCGGAGGGAAATGTCCGGATACCTCTGAAACATATTTCTTCAGCGCATTAAAAGATATCTATTCAAACGTTTTAGAAATTGAACTGCTTTTCTCGCGAGGTAAACTCGAACGTTTAAGGTAATGTAAAATTTGTATGTAGGCTATTGACTTCATGATATATTATGTGTTTAGATTCAATTAAGTAATTGTGGGTTGTTTCATTGAAGGGAAGCAATATAAGTCTGAAACTACTGCTCGCATCGATTCTGTTGACAATATCCTGTTCTGCACAAGAAGACGGCAATGCGACATCGGGAGAATCCGATCAAAAGTGGAATGACTTCAAAGTGAAATTTGGTAACACTATTCATTATTTTTTACCTATTTACCGATAAGACTTCCTTAGTGATAATAGCAGTCTAGTAGCCTAATAATTACTTGTTTACTTCTGAAATATCATGCAATGATATGCATGCATGCATATACAAACAAACAAACATTCAGACATGAATACATACAGACATGCATGTAACATAGGGGCCTACATCATTATATGAGCATGCAAATCCCTGTATTTTAAATATCGCATTGGAATTTTGACTTCAGGATATGTGTTTAAAATCGGGTTTATTGTTTATAAAACATTAATCCACTGCATTACTACGATATTTGAAATCAGTCTAGATTCCTAATCCTTATCACTGTTAGCTAGATTTTCATTCCTTTGTCATATTTAAAACTAGAATATTGCTTGTTGAACAAGCTCCTCCCGTTTCGTTGACCTAGGTTTTAGCTCATGCATATGTGTAGGGCCCATGTCTGTATGCACATTAGTAAGTGAGCATATGTTTGTGTTTTATAAACGTTTGATTGTGCGTATGTGTGCCTTAATGTATGTTTTCATGCCTGTTGTTAGAAGCAAATATGTTGGCAGTTGAATGCAGTCAATCATCTATAATTTGAAATTGATTGCACACATTCCCTTTGCCAAAGAAGTTTAAGAAGACGCCAGGTGTATGAAGGAATATGCAGGAAGCGTTTGGAGGAAAGAATAAAGAGTTGCAGAGGTGTCTTGAGGCCAGCGTTAATGTAGAGTTTTTATTGTTGACATTTCGGGTTAATCTACAAGTTTTAAGAGAGATTGATTGAAAACGGATAATCATTGTGAATAGACCTGGGAGTCGACCCCAATAAGTCGACTGGGGTCGACTTAGTCATCCCAAGTCGAGTGGTTTCTTCTTAGCGCAATTGACCCCCAAGTCGAATTTGTACAGAGAAAAGTGACTTGACGCTGTTTTATCCCCAAGTCGACTTAAACTGACTTGAGACACAAACAAATCTAAATTTGTCACGTTACGATCGTGAGGCCAGGGCAGCATTTATTGTGCTAAGGCCTACCTCGTGTCTGCATCGAGTTTTCCCGTTGAGGCCATGTTTTCTACAAGCGGACTTCTACTCAACAGAAAAAGACGTTTAAAGCGAACATTTGGTCATTCGTTCATGACAACTATCCCAAATATTTCCCCACCACACAAGAAGATGCAGAACAAGGCAAAGAAACAGCAAAATAGCCAGTCAATCATTCATCATAATCAGTGATTTTACTGATTAACACTGTCACACTGAGACCTCAACATTGATGAATAAGTGATTCGCAAGTCGACTTGGGGATAGCAATTCGCTTTAAATCAATCGGCTATGGCTATAATATATCTGTTATTGAGCTGTAATCTGCATAATCACTGTATCACATTGTCAACTGCATAGTCATCCTATAATACTAGATCGCCCAAACCATTACAAAACTATTGAAACACAAACAGCCTAATAAACTTTGAACAATCTTATTCATCAATGTTGAGGTCTCATTACTCATTTGTATATGAAATTAATGCTTGCGAGGTAAAATTGGCTTGAAATTTTTTTATTAGCTTATTAGCCTTTAAGCCTTATGTAATCGTTATTAGAACTACTATGTCAGAAGTCGACTTTAAGTCGGAAGTTGGTTGTTTTTCTGCCAAGTCGGATCAAGTCGTGTTTGCTCCAAGTCGTCGACTTCAAGTCGACCTCAAGTCACTTTGCCTGACCAAAGTCACCCTTAGGTCTAAATTGTGAAATTGAAAGTAGCCTATATTAAGCCAATCGTCGTCTTTGAATTCGACTTACGTAGTCGCGCATACTGAATAAGTTAACTTCGTCATAGATCTGGGATTCGATTTTTTATTACCCTTATAAAATACACAGCGTAGTAAATTGTACTGAGTGCAGTCAAAACATCCTTCTTTTAAGTGTTAGTTGACTCAACAGTGAGCGTTCTTGAATACAAATTACAGTAAAACGTTTCTTGCGGATACTTGAGATATCACCCTCATCGGTAAAGTGGTTTCGGTAAGGGTTCTTGTCGCAGCATGCCGAAACCAATTGCTTTTCAAAGCTTCGTCGTTTGATTTTCTTGCTCTCAGTTTTCCGAACCCACTTGAAATTTTCCTGGCTTTATGCTTTCAGGTATATGTGTATACAGTCTGTTTATAGGCCCATTATCCATGCGTGGGTACATTGTGTCGATGCCCACAGATCTGCATGCATTATATATACACATGCATACATGCACGCATGCATACATGCATGTATGTATGTATGTATGTATGTATGTATGTATGCATGTAGGCCTATGTATGTGTGTATGTATGCATGTATGTATTATATCACTGTAAAATTATAGGATTGAGAGAAATAGGGCGATGCAATAAGCGATGAGATTCTTCATGTTATTCTTTATTTGATTCTTCATTTGATTCTTTATTTGATTCTTTAATAATAATGACATCAACTGATCGGCGTCTTCAGCCTGTCGGGTCGGTGGGTTTCTGTTGGGCTACGGCCGGCCATCGACATTAGCAGGCGTTGGTAGTGGCATCGCTAATGCAGACCATCCGTCCGATTTGCATTGAGCATCGCCTCTGCTTCTGCCTGCATTGCACGCTCAACCTTTGGTCAAATGCCTTTACCCTACCTAGAGTTTCCCCCTTTGCAAAGAGAAGTTTTATAATGCGAATGCTATGCGAGTTTGTTTACTGTTCATTCTTTTTGTAAGTGACTATGCATTTGCTGGTAGTCTAATAAAGAGAACCCTTACCTATATGTACTTACCTTTCTGCTGCATTACACTACACAACTTCACTGCACTACACACACGCATGCACATAAGTGAATGCAGGCTGTGTATGCATGTGTTATTTGCACTGGTGCAGTAGCAAAATCCACGAAATTAACAAGGGCATTTGAAGAACTAAGCTTTCTTAGATGACATTTACTGCCTTTCTCTCACTTGTAGTTTGCATGGGCTTTGTTTCTCTCTTTTTGCCAGTGATCACTGTTCCGCTGTTCATTTGATATGTAGCCTACTGTAAGACAGCTTGAATCTGTATGTTTAATTGGGACCACGTTTTATTTAATAATATTGTTATCGATATCAGAGCACTGGATGCCGCTAATAATCATGTTTCTGCTTCAAAGTTTAGCACGAATAAGCGGCTTCACAAGAAATTTGTTTGCAGATACCCTGTATTAGCTATTAACTGTATTGATTCCAAACGAAATACGTGTTTGAAGCGAGCTCTTTGTAACAGACCTGGTCTTTCAGCCACTAATGAGTAACAAAATGAGATTTTTTCAAAGATGACGGACCAAAGTTGTGACAAAATTGGCAGCCAGAGTAGGTTGTGAATCTTGCAGCAGAACCGAAAGAAAGATGAAGACACTTTTGTGTTATAATAATAGTGACATTCAACAGAAGTAGGCCTAGATAAACAATGCTCGTTAACTAGTATTTTGTTATAATTTAGGCCTACGTTATAACTTGCTTCCTGGAAACAATTGTTTACGGTTCTACACGTCGTTCTACTTGTCGTCCCTAATGTCTGCTAAATTTCAGGCAAGTCCTATGAAAATTCAGCAGAAGAAATATTCAGGGAGCAAATCTTTATCAAGAACCTGAAAGAAATCGAGGCTCATAATGAACTCTACTCTGAAGGCCTGTCGAGCTACACGACTGGAACAAATCAATTTCATGACATGGTATACATTATGGTCTCGAAGCATAGAGTACTGCAACTTTCTTTCAATATTATCCGATGTAACTTACTTATTCGAGGTTTCCTGGCAACTTTCGCATATAGGCCTACTCTGCGAACGGATTAGAAGTTTTCTTATGAGTTCAGCGTGAAGTATTTAAACTACATATATACATATTTTATGTACACATTAGGCCTATAGTGCCTTCAAAGTTCAAATTCAGGCAAATTATACACGAATATAAAGTAAATGTATTTTTAAAGGTTATAGCCGTGAGTTATTTGCGTTCATGTTCTCGATTGCAGGAGGATTCGGAGGTTAATGAGACGATGACTTGCGCGAACTTTGATAACTCCTTCATCAATTCAACTTTCTCATCATTCCTAGCCAGTTCAACGACGCTTCCTAAACATATCGACTGGAGAACCAAAGGTTACGTTACTCCGGTGAAAGATCAGGTAGCCTTATAATTTTGCAATGGATAAACACAGTGGCAACGATGTTCAGAAACATCACTCAACCAATTCCAGCGGACGAATATGTCACTCCCCCATTTCACATTCTCTCTTTTATTGCCTCTTTCCAACTTTATTTATTTCCGTCTTCCTTCCTCTTGTTTCTTCTTAAAGCCGTGTGTCTGTTTCTGCAGTCCCTGGCTTTCTTTGTCTCTGTCTTACTATAAGTGGGTGTTTTATATATATATATATATATAATATATATATATATATATATATATATATATATTATTATATATAAGCATGTCACTAGTAGATTATATTAAATCAGGGATTTTTGTAAAATGCCTGAAATTTTTAGGCAATTTGCAAAATCCCCAATTCACTCAGGCACTTTACAAAATCCCATAAAAAACAGGGATTTTGTAAAATGCCTGAAATCTGATGATGAAATTTTGACAGGCAATTTGAGTGAAAGAGAAAATGATGAACACAATCGAAGTTTGACATCGCTTTTGCACTTGACTTTCCCTTTGAAACACGTGCACCTATTTATCTTGCAGCGTCTTGAAGTTGCAGAAGAATTGAAGTTCTTAATACTGTCGAAAAATTGCTGGACGTTAGGTGTTTCACTATGTCACTGGGTATTTCAAGGATTTTGTAAAGTGCGATTTTACAAATTGCCTGTAACATAATTATATACAAGTCATAATATAACGTGTGTGTATGTGTATGTGTAGTTCATAAATATATTATGTTATAATAAAACAATACTAGAAGTTGGATGAGCGATGAAAACATGGTAGGCTATTGGTCCTAAATTAATGCAATAAAACTACAAGTTGGATAAGCGATTAAAATAATAGTATCTATAGTAGAAGCAGAAGTTGGATGATGGATGGAAATATGTAATAGTAGATGTAAAAGTTGGATGAGCAATGAAAACATAGCTAAAATATGTTTGAATAAGTTTACGACGTTGTACGTAATGGGATTTGGGTATATGTCTACTGTGTTTTAATCGCTCATCCAACTTCTAGTTTTAAGCCTACTACAGTACAGCATAAAATATTTATGAACACCGATGTTATGTGCTGGAAGTACAGCAATGTCAATTAGGTGTCACGACAATTCGTCTACGAAGTTATTTGATATTGTCACTTTAAAATTGAAGCTGGATTGATATAAAAAACTGTTTCCCTAAATGGAAGTAGGATTGATGAAAACATGTTTTTGTTGAAATAGAAGCTGGATTGATCGAAATAATTTTTCCCGTAAATAGAAGCTGGATACCAAGCTAAATTCATGTGTGAAACTAAGTTTCTATTCAATAGAAGCTGGATTGATGAAACTAATCTTTTCAGTAATTAGAAGCTGGATTCCTGAGAATATATAGCACGTTTTAGCGAAACTATAAGAACTCGGCCTCTGTTGATTAACCGTAATGGATACCGATACACTTGTAGACGATATGTGGGTAGACGAAGTTTCGTAGACTTCGTTGTCGCGGAACCTGTCAGTTATACGGGTGTGTTTGTGGTACTGTAAAACCAAGTATATAGGAAATGGAGATTAAACAGGAAGTCAGGCATAGGCCTACTTAGTAGGCTACTTACGTTCTGCAGTTAGTCTATGAACAAAGAGTTTGTTGCTGTTGCGATTGAGCTTAGTTCAGTACTGAAGAAAATTTTGTTGACGAACTCAACACATTTAATTTTTAAATGAGTTTTATTAATATAGGCCTGGTTGTTGTGTATATTTACAGTTTCGATGTGGAGCGTGCTGGGCATTCGCTGCCGTAAGTCTTTCGTATACCAATTTATCTTAACTGGCTGATTCACAATTGCGACTAATATTTTCAGCTATCTGCTGTGATGCTAAAATTAATGTTTATGATTAAAGCCGAATAAAGTATAACGTCTACAGGTATAAACAGAACAATTAGTAGCCTATTAGTAGCCTATTTCTGATTAGGCCTAACTGCGTGTATGCGCTTAGGTTTTATGAAGTGATATAGACGTTTGAGCTTGTAATTCACGAGAAAGATATTATAAGTTGTAATTTTCATTCCCATATTCCAATCACCTTCCGAAGATGTAGGTCTGGTATTGAGTATTTCATGTTGAACATAATTAGATGCTGTCAGCTTTAACCCTCACACCGAATCAATGAAAGTTTCCAAAGTACATTTGCCCGTTCTTGCCAACAAAAAAATTAAGCGATACATTTAGCTGAAATGTCTAGATAAATAAATGCCTAGTTGCAAACACTTCTCTACTGGTGCATAATATCTGCAAAATCAGTTCATATTCATTGACCAAATAATAAATGTGAAGAACTGGTGATAGATTGAGTTAATAATAATTATTATAATATTCTTCGTTAATTCAAAATGACAATGTTATGATATCCTACGCAGTAGGATTGCATAACATAGTGACAGACAATAACCCGTTTAACAGGAGTCGAATTTAGCTGTATGACAGCCTGCAAGGAGCTCACCTATCCTGCTACTCATTTTACCAATGCCACCTAGCGACTGGAAGGCTGAGTCAATCTTATGAGGTCGCGGTTTTATACCAAGCTATAGCCTATCAAAGTAGGCTACTAATCCCGCAACAACTTGCTTATCGTCACAATGCCGGTGCCACGATATAGAGTCTCCCCGAAACAGTCTCCCTCTTGCTTAAATAATGTCTCCCCCGAAACTGTATCGGAACAAGGTTTCCCTCATTGAATTAGAATCTCCTCATCTACGATACAAAGTCTACCCATACCAAAGTCGCCCCTGTATTTTCAGTTGCTTTTCTATACAATTCTAAATAGGATTTAATAATTATGTGCATTTTCTTAAATAAATAACTTTTATGTTTATTAGTTGAATTAGGCTAGACATAAAATAAACATGAAATAAGAAACTTATGAAATTGATGTTTTTTAGGAGTATTATGAAGCATACATAAAATAACAGCACTAGGCTATCGGGCGCGCTTAGCCTATGTCATAAAAACGCAGCTTACACACATTGTTATAATTATAGGCTAATTATTAAAATAATGACTTTGAATATTGCTGGTGCTAGTTAACACTGGTTTCTGTAACGATTCTGTGATTAGTAATCCATATTCCATTCACTAATTACGATGTATTGCTTGTGCCAACTAATGATTAATAGATTCACCCTGATTCTTTGAGGGTTAGACCTACCACTAGGGCTGCCAACCGTCCCGGATTCGTCGGTACTGTCCCGGAATCGGCCCTGTGCATAATGTGTCCTAGAGTAATCCAAAATTATCCCGGATTCGGTGTAGATATCCACTTCACCAACTGTTGTTCTTGTTTTTGTACAATAAACTAAATAAGCTGTATAATGAATTTTGCGTTCTGCACTCTATTGGACCTGACGTCGTTAACTCAATAACGGGATATTGGACAGGGCTGGGTTGAAGTCTTCAAAACATTACAAACCACTGAAACTCAATTGCTAGGCCTACAGAGTTGAGTCCTACGTACCATCAGTTCCCGTTTCCAACGCTTCCTACGAGAGAGCGCTCATCATTATTAACGACCTGTTATCTGACATTAGCAATTGCCTGAGCGCCGGAACTGTTGACAAACGTAAATTTTACCATGACATGTGCTGAGTTCTACGAATATGAGCGCAGTGATATGGCACTGCTTAAACGGTCGGCATCAACTCAGCAGAAGTTTAATTTAAGCGTGGTTCCGCTCTCCCATAACAGACCAATTATTAATGACATATTCAGTCTGCATGCATGTATAATTGCACATAATTTTAGTAAATTCGCTCGTGCTGGGCCCAACTGAAATAATGGGAACTGATCAGAGGTGAAAAAACCAAACTTTTATCAAAATGAAAAGTTGTTTTTCTCGTTTTTGTTTTTTTTTGTTTTGAGATTTTCCTATTTCGGATAATAAAACTCGTAAAAATGTCATAATATCGTTCAAATTAATCAGATGCATATAAATGAAATTACCTAGAACAGTAGAACCGTAGAATGTCATAAAACGACGTTAACAAAGACCATACAACAATTGCCAAGAGAGTACTGTTGAAGAGACGACATTTTGGCATTTATAATGTCTTAAGGTAAAGTCGTAGTTTACGTTGCTAAATAATTTGATATTGTCACTTTAACATGGAAGCTGGATTGATGAAAGAAATTGTTTCCAGCCTTGAATTTTGTTTCCCTAAATGGAAGTAGGATTAATGAAAACATGCCTGTGTTCAAAATTGAAGTTGGATTGATCGAAATATTTTTTCCCGTAAATAGAAGCTGGATGGATGAAATTAAGTTTTCGATTCAATAGAAGCTGGATTGATTAAATTAAATTAATGTTTCCGTAATTAGAAGCTGGATCCATGAGAATATATCTTTGCTTACGTAAAAGTTCCATTGCTGAAAAATATTTCTTTCGTCAAATAGAAGTTGGATTGATAAAAGTAATTTTTCCCAATGAAATGAAAGTTGGATTGATGAAAAATTTCTTGATGAAATGGAAGCTGGATTGATGATAGTTAACATGCACGTAGGTAGACTGCTTACTTAGGCCTACCAACGTCAAGTACGGCATTGAAGACATTTGAATAATTTAGCAACGTAAACTACGACTTCACCATTTCTTAATTTGTAAAAAAACAAAAAACACAAATTTTTCGTGTTTTTGTATTTTTAACCCAAAAAACAAGAAAACAAAAACCAAGCCTTTAACAGCCCTGGAACTGATGGTAGCCTAAGTAGGACACAACGATATAGCAGCTGAGTGTCTGTGATTTGTAAAGGGGGCCTGGTTACTAGATTGGAGTGAAAATATGTAACTGTACTAGCTTCTTGATGCGAGGTAGCACTGGAGAATAATAGTCTATGGTGGCGAATTTTTTCTCAAGCAGATCCGCCGGGGGAGAATCTGTTTTCAAATAGGGGAGATTGTGAGGGGACGCCGGCCAAGTCGTATACCAGCAAACCAACCGGACACTAATGATGCTCTGCTTGTTTTATTAGACGGGTGCTCTTGAGGGACAGAATGTTCGTAAAACTGGTAAACTTGTATCACTGAGTGAACAGAACTTGGTCGATTGTTCAAGGAAATATGGAAACAACGGTTGCAACGGTGGCTTTATGCAGAATGCGTTCGTATATGTCTCAGATAATGGAGGAATCAATACGGAAGCATCCTATCCCTATGAAGGAAGAGTTTGTATCACTTAATTATTCAGACTTAGTGACTAACTGACTTATCGACCGACCGACCGAAGGACTGACATACGGTCAAAAATGGTGGTGGTTGGTGATTCATTGGCTGATCGATCCATTGGTAACGAGTTCGATCGATGCATTGATCGACTGAGAGATTATTGTTCTTTCGTGTCAACAGAGACAGCTGCTAATGGGTATTTGTCTTTTATCCGACCACAAAACTTCAATACCGTATTATTGCGCCGCGATGCGGTGTAGGCCTATACATAAAGGCAATACTAAGAACGGTCATTGAAGGACAAATTTGTTTTAATATTATGTTTCGTTTAATTTATTTTGAACCAGAGGCGTAGTCAGGAAAACATTTCGGGTGGATGGGTAAGTTTTCGGGGGTTTCGATTGGAAATGGTCGAAAAAGTTATTTTTTTGTATTTTGCATATAATTGCATATAAAAAAATTTGGGCAATTTATCTGCCAGGTTACCCCATGAAATCCCTTAAATATGCCCGTGTTTACTGATTTTGTAATTAGGGCATATTTTAGAAAAAAACGCAATAACTGCAACACTGTAACACACTCCAGCGAGCAGTGGCAATTGTGGTGGATGATAGTTGCATGCTGGCAACCGAATCAGATGTATTCTGAGGAAGAAGCGAAGGTGAGCATCCAGAAGCCTTAATGGCGACAGAAGCAAAACATTACATGGAAGAAACTCACAGAAAGTCAGAGGCAGGAAAATATTCGGACAGTTGGGAAATAATCCTATAGGAATGTAACTCAAAGAGCACACCAACAGCGGTACTTGAGGTAAACAGGGACATTTGACCAAATACACAGAAAGCAAGAAATCAAGTTACTAGGAGCCTCCGATTTACCACAAGAGTTTGATCCTCTGAAATGGAAAGTGACGGTTCTCTGTAGAAAACGAAAAATTGGAACAATCCATATAACCGCTAAAAGGATGAACACAGCTAAAGAAAAAACAGGTTTATAATCCTATGCATAGAATCTGGTGCAGCTCTGCCCTAGGATGTTCATCCATATCAAGCAGCAATTTATTGTGGCAGGAGTAGACGACCCACATAAACCCCTTTTGGTGAGCGCGTTGTCATGAATTTTGCCTAATTCATCACAGAGAACCATATCACATGCTATTATTTGCCAATCTTTTTACTAGTTCCAGTCTTCTGTCTAAGCTGAGGAGTGGGGCAGCAGTCATTCAGAGTATTGTTCCAGTTCGACCATTACGTCCGCGATGGTCGAACTGGAGCAGCACCTCCGAATGACAAAAAAGTGTTTTTAAAACAAGAAAGAGATAGGCCTACATTTGAATACACATATCATGCCAAAATTGTTCTTGTTAGGTGGTCAGATAATAATGTAGCAGCATGTTCCAGTAGTATCAATACTGTAAATCCATGTGAAAAAGTGTTCAGGCACGTCAAAGGTTGTCATGACACATTGCGATGGGATACATTCCTTTTATTAGTCAGCATCGTTTTTTCACGTTTTGAAGAAAAACACTAGGCCTACCAAAGAATGTGTCTGGTGCCTCAAGATACTTCAAGTGAACTGTTTTGAAAGTTTTCATACCTTAAAATAAACTGGTTTTGAATAAATTGTGCTTGAACCAATATTGTATCGTTTATTCATGTTGAACTGCCATTATAAAAAATTGCTAGTGGGAATGACCCAACGTTCCATTTTTGGAACATCCCAAAAAATACCTTAAAATGTGAAATATCACTGAAAGCTTAACATTTCTGTTTTATTACCATCAAAATACAACTCATATCATTCTAAGGGTCATCTCAAAATTTCACCTAAAAGGCATAGTGGGAAAATAAAGGTTAATGCTTTATTGTGATTTCAAAGGACTGGTAT
This sequence comes from Aporrectodea caliginosa, assembly GCA_020284085.1. Lineage (NCBI taxonomy): Eukaryota > Metazoa > Annelida > Clitellata > Crassiclitellata > Lumbricidae > Aporrectodea > Aporrectodea caliginosa. The sequence continues at coordinate 436,928 of JACEVL010000076.1, forward strand.
TGTCGATACAAACAAAACGCAGTTGGAGGTACCTGCGGTGGTTTCGCATTTGTTTTGGGCGAAAGTAATCTCCAAGCAGCTGTGGCAGATGTTGGCCCTGTCTCAGTGGGCATCTCCGTCAGTACATCTTTCATGGCTTACAAAGGGGGCAAGTAGAAATTATTGTATTCGTATCTGCTTCGTGAACAGCTTAACCTTTACATTCGTATTAATGTCTTTTAATGCAAAACACCTTTATAGTATTGTGGGGTAATGTCGTTTTTTAGCGTATTTTATTATTTAACCAAACTGGGCACACTTTGGCAAAAGTGTAGCCTACGTAAGCGTATTTAATTCATGATGGAGGTATAGACGTATATTTCTGTTATCTGGCTGCGTAAATGGAAGCTGGATTCATGAAAATAATTGTTTCCGTTAATAGAAGTTGGATTGATGAAAAGAATTCGGTAAGCGCGTGTAGTAGGCCTATAGCGTCGGAAATGATACGCCGTTGCATGGATTTCAGCGTTAGTCGAATACAAGTTGGATTGACGAAAAGAATTATTGATAAATAGAAGTGGGATTGATGAAAAGAATCTTTTTTAATTTGAAGGTGGATTGATGAAGAATAATTTTTAATTAAATAGAAGTTGTATTGATGAAAAATAATTCCTGCTTAAATTGAAACGGGATTGATTATAAGAATTCTCGCCTGCAAAGAAGCCGGATCGATGAGAAGGATTCTTGCCAAAGTAGAAGTCGGACTGGAGAAAAATAACAATGCTGCAAACGGCGAATAATTTTGACGCTAACTATAAAGTTCAGTCCTGCGAAGATTTCGCCTGGCATCGAAACCGGGACACGCCCTTCTATATACAACAGGTCCCGTATAAAGTATGCACCGACGCTAGATAAATGTCTGGAATGTCGTCCCCCAACGGAGGGCCACAGGCTGCAGCGGGGTGTCGTGGAATTTCCATCTGAGAAGTCAGCCGTCGTCTGAAACAGAATCCCTTCTCTGACCCTGAATTAAGCTTTTTTATGAATCGGGGTCTCAGCGCTGCAGTGTACGTCGCAGATGTCTTCGATATACGCGCGACCCCGACCTCACCCATCCTCCACCCCTCCAACGGGAATATCATTCTCTGGCTGGTCTTGTCAGTTGGTTAATTCGAAGCCATCACCGCTGGCACCACAGACATACCAGTACCACCAAGCCATCAACAGTTCACTACATGTAGTAGCAACACCCTACCACCACCACCACCACCACCACCACCACCACCACCACCACCACCACAACCACCACCACCACCACCACAACCCCACTATCAATAGCAACACTAGTAGGTTGTTTTTTGTCCCAAAAGTTGTCTTTGAAATTCACAACTATGTGGAGTTCCATGAGGGTTGAATAACAAACGCATGAAGCAAAGAAATAAACAGCTAAGCACGGTCTCATAGAAAAAGAGAACATGATCGAGGTAGGGAGACAGACAGACAGAGACAGAGACGGAGAGGGATACAGAGGTTGACAGAATGCTCACGGTGTCGGAAAGAACAGATCTATGTAGCGCAGTAGATGTAACTACCTAAGCCACTGTGCGTAATCGCGGCGTTCAAAGACGTTTACATCTTCTGATGTCTGCCTCCGTAGCCATGCTAGAAATCGCATCTGTCGACATCGAACCCCTCAATCCAATTACCTCGGATGATCTGATGAACAAGTCGTGGGTCTGATTTGGCCGAAAACCTTTCAAAGGCTCAATCAATTATCCGTGCAATCTTTGGAATCAGCAGCCGCGGGTTATACCACGTGCGTGTTATACAAGGACAAACTCACGGTCGGCTTCTGCAGCTGAGAGAAGGGATTGTTATGTTCTGGCTACTGCATTATGAAGTCACCCATTGAAAATAATGAGTCACAATAGATCTCGATAAATAATAATAATTAGCGGTTTAAGCAGGGATGAAATTTCATGTCATAATGTATAATCGATTGATGTATTTTGCATGTGAGAAGCTACAGAACCGTTGCATTAAGTTTTATGCTGTAGTACGGTTAGATGCAGTAAAGTACGATAAGGCAAACTGACACTAACGAAATGAGTCACTGTCTTTATCCAATCATATTCATGACTGACAAATAGGTCATTGGATTCATTGAGTGATATCTGTAACGGCCAAAGTGAACCAAAGTCTTCACCCAATCACGTTCTTGGCTGACAAATGGGTCATTATTTTCATTCAATAGCATTCGTAACAGACAAGTGGGTCATTATCTTCAACCAATCATATTCATGCCAGACAAAGTTGGTCATTAATTTATCCTTAATCATTGTCCCTAGCCAATGGACAGACACATATCCAAGCAAAAGCGCAAATGCTTGAATGCAGCGTAATCTTTAGTCACAAACTTTTTCACAGATTTATCACCGACACCTCCGTCTCTCTTTGCCACTCACTTTTACTTCCCACCCCCACTGGCTTGCCAACTGATGATATAACATACTGGACGTCCACATTAAGTATGTACACCGTGCACTGCGTCTACTAACATCTTAAATACACTCATCTCTGTTTCCGAGTTGCTGTAAGGGCATTAAGAATATATTCGTTGATTGTCTCACCTTAACTTCCAGTCCGCAGACGCTAATGCAAGGGCAAAAGGGCTAGCGCAGAGGTCGCCTCTGGCTCTGAGTAGATATCTTGAAGAGGCGCTATATAAGTTCTCAGAATGAATGAATGGATGAAAAGACTTAATTCGTTGATCTGAATTACGTGCTAAATGCAGGGTCCGAATTGTAAAATTTGAACTGTAGTGTGTGTGAACATTTTCACTTACGTACCTAAAACTGATATACATGCTTAATTGTAATGGGTGTGGCTGAGCGTGTAGTGACTGTAGTCGATCCTTAGCTGTGTCAGAAAATCGAACAATGAAGAATATTTATTTTTAGAAAACTGTTGAGTTTATTTTCAGAATACTTATAGCTCTGGCAAAAATTATGACTTAACAAACACTGAAGTGGTATAAATGAAAATACACTGAACCACTGAAAGCTGTCCTGGGGTTAACTTAATCCCCAAGGTAAGCTTTGTGAATTAACTGGAGGGGTTGAAAATTGAATGTACACCACAGCGAACGAACTCAGCTATTAAATGAGTACCGCGACTGTAGTTTTAGTGGCAAGATGAGACGGCGAGGAAGATCACTGGCCATTAGCCATCGTGCAAAGGCTAAGTAGAATGAAATCCCTGCTAACACTACCTACCAATTGTTACATATCGAGGTCAGCTCAAGGGACGGCTTTCTCTTCTGTTCCTGACGTTAATGGCTCAGTATTGATGGAAGGATCAAATTTTGTGTGCGATGCATATTAGGCGCGTGTGAGCACGTGCGTGAACACACCCTGCCAATTAGGCTTTAACAAGAGCCAGCAGCCAGTGATGAATATCTACACCCTAGATAAATAGCCCTCTGCATTGCACATGTATATCCGGTAGAATCAGTTAGCTGCCTAATTTACTAAACATTGGCGCTTTGATTTATTACGCAGAAATATGGCGGGAGTAAAACAGTTCTAATGAAAACAGGGAGAGGTCATAACATGGAGGGCGATGCAATGACTCTTACCCCAGTCACCCTTTCCCTCCCCTTCCCGCACCCACCCACAGGCAAAACAGACGCATATGCATTACACCCATTTTTCGGAACTCCGATAACAAACCACACCTTCTATAGGGTTACTTCCTAGCTGTTTTGAATATATACATTTAATAATAATGCGGCGGTCTGTGCTGGACATAATTTCGTGGATCGGGGTGATTCCAATCCAGCTTTGCCTACATCACTGCCCATAGTGTCCGTTCTCTCCAAGGAAGGTTAAAGATTGGCTGCTGCCTGAAGGAATGCAACAGCGTGAAGCTCTTTGTCAGGGTCAGATTCTGCCAGTTCCTGCCGCCGTCGGTGATGAAATGACCCTTAGACCTACCACCGACCGACATGCGAAGAATGCCTGTTCTAAGCACACGACGTGGCCGACCCCGGGGCAAGGGATTTTCAGACGATGCTTTGTTTACCAACAGTGAGAGACAGTTTGACTGTGCAGCTGTGTATCGTGTACCTCGGTTGCTGCCGTATGTAGCCGCTCTACAGTCTACACTATTGACATAGGGGCGCGGTTGTGTAGGGGTATGTTCGGTTCCTTGCAGCCGGAGGGTTGCGGGTTCGAATCCACCTCAAGCCGCCGCGTAGGGACCCTGGGCAAGTCCTTCACTCGCAATAATTATTGCTCATGCGCTTCGGCGTGAAACTCCGAGTCAGTGACCGCGCTGTAGTCGGGAGCGCCTCTGAGTAGAAATCTTGAAGGGGCGCTATAGTGCTCATACAGACATACATACATACATACATACATACATACATACATACATACATACATACATACATACATACATACATACATACATACATACATACATACATACATACTTACATACATACATACATACATACATACATGCATACATACATACATACATACATACATACATACATACATGAATTGGTTCAGAAACTGTGAACTTAGTGCAATATGTCAACTCTGGATATAAATCCTTTGGTTAGGCTCTACGTGTCTGTGTGTGCTTGTGAGGAACTCTCCACTGGTGACCCTTCCAGTGTTATATGTGCCTTAAATTGTTTTCCTGGCTGTTGTGCTTTCTATTCTTAATGACATTCAACAATCAACATATTCAGTAACTAAAAGGAGCGATAGTAAATTTCTAGATGACTAACTAACTGATTAGCATCTTATTTTAAATTACGCCTACGTTGTCCTTGACCCAACTTTTTCCGCTGAGAAATATTCAAGATTGACATTACACATATGACATTACCCCTAACAAGCCATAACTGTCGTAGAGTGAAATTGGATGGATTTGTGTTAAAAAAGGATTTGAGAAATCGGGTTAAGGGTTTAATAAACAGTGATTGAGAACTGTTATTCTTTGTCGATTAGGCTAGATTTCCTTTCCCCAATCGAGTCGCTGAACTAAGCCATTGTTTTTTTTAAATCTTGTCAACATCGTTGATCTCCTGTTATACCAATGTCTCATCACTTCAGTAAAGTGGATATTTTCCTCTGTATGTTGTCTCTGTCTCTCTCTGTCTGTCTGTCGCGCTCTCTCTCTTTCTGTCTGTCTGTCTGTCTCTGTCTGTCTCTCTCTCTGTCTCTGTATCTGTCTCTCTTTGTATTTGCGTCGCTGTCTCTGTCGGTCCAAATGCTGCTTGCATCTCTTTATCTTCTCTCTGACATTTTAATCATCTTCTGTCTGTCTCTCTGGCTATGTCTGTCTCTGCCTAGCATCTCTAGCTACTGTCTGTTTCTCGACGCCTTAGGCTGTCCTCTTTTTAAAACTTATTGTATTTGTCATAATTTCCTGTATCTGCCTATCTGTCTATCTATCTCTAGCTGTCTCTCTGCGTCTCTCTTTCCTTATGTCTCTTTCCTTGTCTATGACTCTGTCTGTCTCGGTTTGTCTGTCTCCCTCTCTCTTCGTCTCTGTCTGTCTGATTCCTCTGCCTCTGTCTCAGTTCGTGCACAGCTTCTGTGTCACGTGGTGCCCAGTCTGCATCTCGCATTCTGTGTCTTTCGGCCTAGCTTACCCCTCTCCCTCTCAGACAATGCATCCAGCAAGTGAGTCTCACACTCTTACTCCATATTGTCTGCCTGCCTGTCCGCCTGTGTATCTACGAAACTCACATACCCTACATTCCATCGCAGGGTCCTCTCTACTATACACATTCACCCCTGCCTCGTCGTACGCCTTCTTTACACCCCTTCCAGCCATGTCTTTTTTGCCCCTTCCCTGAGCTAATGCACAACAGATGACCCTCTGATTGAAATCTATATCAACCCCGCCTTAAAGATCTGGCATCGACCGCGGGCATACGAGCCCCATGCACAACTGCCCGGGCATTACTCACAACCAGCCTGGCAATAGATCAAGATACAGCCAACTGCCCCACCCGTTCGACTGTCCTACCAAAGGCACCATAAATCAAGCAGCTGGGCCAGGGTCTCGAGGGTGACTGGCTGCAGCGGCTGTCGTAGTCTTATCTTTCACGAAATCTGGCTAAAGTAGGACTTGGCGTGGAGACCTAAACAGGCTTGGCCGCTGTATACGGGCGGGCTTCGTATAGCTAGATGGGAGACTATGGGAGACTTGTGGCGTCGGAATTCTTCTGTGTGACAGAACACGATGGTACGCCGTTTTTGTCAGAATTCCGATTGCGGTTTACATCAGTATATAATAATATAAGCAAAGATGAAAGTACGCAAGCATTGTTTTGCAGCCATTGCATATACACACGCATTCACACATATACTACTACCATCACGAAGCATCATAATAATAGTAATGGTGATAGCAGTGGTAGGGATAGCAGTGGTATAATAATAATAATGATGATAATAATGATAATAATGATGATAATGATGATAATGATGATAATGATGATGATGATGATGATGATGATGATGATGATGATGATGATGATGATGATGATGATGATGATGATGATGATGATAATAATAATAATAATCATAATAATAATAATAATAATAATAATAATAATAATAATAATAATAATATTATTATTATTCTTGGAGTTCTGAAGGACTGGATTTTGTCCTCAAATTAGGACGAAGGTTAACCCATGCAACACATGACACGCTCGAGACAAGCTACCTGTTTCAAAGACTCTCGGTAGCTCTCCAACGCGGAAACGCCATCTGCTTTTCTTCGACATTACCATGCTAGATTGTTCATAATAATAATAATAATAATAATAATAATAATAATTATAATAATAATAATAATAATAATAATAATAATAATAATAATAATAATAATAATAATAATAATAATAATAGTAATAGTAATAGTAATAATAATAATAACTGGAAATCCACGGGAAACATCTTTTTTCTTCCAACGTATCTCATTGACGATACAACGTTTTAATGCAGTGGCCTTTGGCGGCACTTTCGCCGGCCAGAAGACAGATGAGTAGGGCCTTGCCAGACAATTTATTTTCAACAATTATAGATAATATTGAAGTCCCTGAGGGATCCTGTATACCTCGGGGCAAAAAAATAATAAAAATGACATAACATTAATGTTAATAATAATTTTTTTACTTCTGAAGGATAACGTGTGTCTTGGGTAAATAAAATTAATAATAAAATAATAATAATTAAATAATAACAATAATAATAGTGACAAACACGTCTCTCAAACACACGTTTTCATTATACTATTTGGATATTATCATTTGGGTGCAAACAGCAAATTATTCAAAGATAATAAGTTAATAATAATCATTGTACTTTTCTACTACAACTACTTTCACTACTATTACTACTAACACTACTAATGCTACTAAAAATAATAACATTGATCATTGGCCTAACAAGTCTTTGTAACATAATATGTTTTTCATCTTACATATGGGACACAATCCTAAGAGAATTATAGGAGTCAGACTACATAAGTAGGAGGAATGGGTGAAGGAGGAGACAGCCTAAATAAGAGAGGTAGGAGGAGTGGGAGGATATGTAAGTAGTGATGCCTGCAATGCGTTCATTGGCGGTATCAGGTTCAAATGCGGCAGTGCATCTTTCACCGAATCATTTTTACATCAGATGATCGAATGACGCAAATAGTCGTAATCCAATCATGGCATATATAGAAAATGCACGAAACTCATTCCACTCTCTCCAGAACGGGATGAGTCTCTACCACCCGATCCAAAGAGGCGTCGGCTACACGTGGCTTCCTGCTCCCAGATCGTCCTATAGGACCTCATCACCTCTAGGCCTAACCAATTATCCTCCACGATCACTGACACCAACACCCAATCTGACGTTAAATACCAGTATATACCACCCACGTGCTCTTGCACATACACCCAAACACACAAAAATAAACTATGTTACATGCGTACATAATATACTATTATTTATAAATATATAATACATGTATTATGATTGCCCATGCATGTATGTATGTTATGTATGTAGCTTATTTGTGTAAATATGTACTCATTAATCAGATACTTTTACCCAGCTAGTTTATTAATTCATGCACCTCCCGTGTGGGTATACCTGGGAGAAAGACAAGTCTTCAATTGTATGTATGCATGCATTTAGCAATCCAGCAAACACACTCGCGCGTTGGGACAGTGTTGAACCAACATTGTCCAACATTGTCTCAATGTGTGGGAATGTATGTGTCCATGTATATATTATGCGTCTTTCGTAGAGCAGTGTGATGACATCTAAAGCACCAGCACCTAACGGTAAGGAAGGAATTGACCGACACTGAAAAGGATCGCAACTACAAGTCTAGTTGAAATCATTCCAGCACCGATTAGGCCTGGAATAGGCCTACAGAGCATACACAGAGTTGGCAAACTATACTCAGAGTAAATACGGTATTCCTTGGTTGCTTGGAGTACAAATCGTAATCATAAGCTCCAAGGACAACCCTAACCATTCTTTTAGACCTGTTCTGAATCTTTCCGAATACAACATGCTTGAATTTCATTGGAGCCCAATCAAGCCCCACATTACACAACATTAATTCACAAATGCTGTCAAAACTAAAATAGGTGAGGCAGACAAGGTCAGGTGCGGTTTCAATTAGGCCTACAGATCCAGGTGTCATACTGTTTGATGGCCACTTGTTGACAGACAGACAGACATACAGACAGACAGACAGATAGACAGACAGATAGATAGATGACATGATGGATGACATTTGAAATTCAGCGGCGAGAGATATAAAAAAGGCCAGGAAGAATCGGGATAGGATATTTTAAAATACAGTTTACAGTTTGAAATGATAGACCCGAACTGATGAACTGGTCGCAAGGGTATGTTACGTATTCTGACGGGACATGGAACACACCCATTATGGGGTGCACTTGTTCGTGTAAGTCCCTAACAGGAGTGCTAGTGACAGAAGCAGTATGTCGGCTACATTCTAGCAGGGATGAGTCATATATGGACCATGCAGTGATGGGATTTTTCCATGGCTGGTCCAACTCGTTACACCCTCTTCCATCCGGTTCACAAACTAGAAACGAAATTTAAGGCGTAGGCGAGATTGAACAAAGGAAGTGGTCCCTATCTGTAACTTGAAATAACAGCGAACACGCCTTAGGCCTATGCACCACATGATGACGTTTGACCCGCGTTAACAGATGTGGCGATGATACATGGCTAATCCTATAGCAAACGAGGATCTATGTCGGGTTTCGAAGAACAGTTTCTGGGTTATATGTCCCGCATAATATTGTCTCTGCATTTTGATCCTGGTCCGAAGTATCAGAACGATCTGCATAATTGTTTTAATAACAAAGGCAACACAAAACGAATTAGAGTAATAATCCACATAATCATAATATGTAATAACCTATTAAGCTGACAAAGCGGAATGGAGCAATTATGAAGCTAAACATATTCTTAACTGCCTTTTATTTGTATATGTATGTATGCTTGCATGTATTTCTGTCTGTATGTTCATAGGCATATAAGCATGTAAATATGTATATATGCATGTATGCATGCATGTGCGTGTCTTACGTATGTGTGTATGTATGCAAATCTGTACCAGGATATTGCTACATATTTATATGTTGCATTAAAAAAACGATACTGAAGCACAGCTTTATCTCAGATCTATTTACATAGGTCGTGATTTCGACTTTGCCATTAACATGAAAGGTGGAAGTTGGTTCCGTTTGCCGACCTTCTCCAATCTAAACTTAATTAGAGCGTATACCGTTGAAAACAAGTGTCAAAAATGCTTAGACGGTTGCTTAAGTGGAACTACAATAAGTCTCTAGATACTTACGTTATACTTACATCTCCATCGCCCCAACCATTCAGTGTTCTTCTTGCTCATGGTAAAAATTGATCGCCTTTTGTTTCAAACGCTAAAGGCATTCACGCTATTTCACGGACCAGACATCAGCTCTTAGTATACAAACTCTCGATCTTAGCTTTTCTCATCAAGCTGTATAAGTATGTGACGTTACATGGCTTGAAATTGAGAAAAGCGTCTGTGAGCCGCGGTGGAAGATTTACCATAATATGAGCAAACGAGTCCAAGGCCCAGGTCTGCACATTACATATATAGAGCGGCAAAATTCAAAAATTCAAAAAAATTAAATTCCACATAAAGTTTAACTTATTACTACCAGCTAGATGATCATAAATAAATCTAATTAAAATGATATTAGCTAAAATTAGAACTTTGGAACATAAATATTAGGGCGGCCGGCGAAAACACTTCGCCTAGGGGCTGTAGATAGATAAATCGGCCTCTGCTCGCGAGCCACGCGTTTCACTTTAGCCAACTGTTCTGGGTCATAGGCTAACTGAATCGTTTCCAGACGGAGGTTGAGCGTACAGTTCAAAGACCAGACGCGGCACTAAATGCATGGTCAACACTGCCTGCAACATTGAAGTTCCCTTATCACAGCCCCCATAGTTACTTCCCTATTTAGATTGCATAATTGGAATTGAATAACCTAACTTTCTCCCGCGCAGATAACGCTACAATTCAAATACGGTAACCAAGCAGGCCATGCATTAATTGGTTCGCGGACCGCTTAGGGGAAAGCATAACGGTCGTTGGGCGTGGTATGATATCTGCATACCCCTCTCTGAGGCTCTCTCCCTCCCTCTTCCCATCAGTCTTTCGTTTTTTATTTGTTCGTCGTTTTCCAACTGTGTCTGGGTGTCCTCGTTGATGGTGTTGGAAGTCTTAAGTTTCGTCCATATCTGGTTTACAAATTTCAGCTGACATTCCTTGAAAATTTCTCTTCGTTTGCACAAGACTAGGGTAAACATAAAGTTCAGCATGATTGTTGTTAATGTCGGGGATCTCTGTCGCGATAATATTCATTTTCAAAGGTAACTGGTATGACGGAGCAGGCAGTGGAGTTTGTCAGGTTCTCATTTCTCGTCATAATCGATATCTCTTAATTTATCTAGGCCTATAAAAAAAATTATAAGTACAAAACATGTTCAATTTATTTTGAGGTTTAACAAATTAACAAATCGAAAACACTTAAATGATTTTATACTGTAGTAATATGTTCTGTTAATCAATGTCGACGCTTTTTAAATTTTATCTTTTTTCCAACCAAATGTTTCCATTTAGGAAGTGAAAATGGAAACTAAGAATCTGGCAGATCAGTGATTACCGACTAGACAATTTCAGGTTTTTTATGGAAGCAAACTTAAACAAGTTTAGATTAGCAGACTGCTAATTGGCATTCCTGATTGGCATTTGTTTATTATCAGAGACCAATTATGAGCATAAAAATAATATCCTGTGTCCGACTTTAGGAAATCTTTCAGTACAAAGCACATAGTTATTTTCTCACAAGAGAGGCACAGATCCTAATGTCAAATAGTAGTGCAAGTAGTATAAGTGGAATAAAATTTGTTGTTTTTCAACAGAAGTTAACTCTGGACAACAGCGTCATTTACACCAGTGTACATTTCGTGTTGGTATTACGAACATGTTCACATATTTGTGATATGCAGCAGCATACATCTCGCTAAAGTTTAGAGGACTATTTTAGAGCACATGCAAGTGTACGTATATGCATTATATGCATCCTGGTTATTCAAGAACTTCTTCAAACGTTTGTCACGCGGACAAGTGTACAAATTGTTCAGGTTATGCACAAACGTGTATCGTATACACCACGACAATCCTAGAGGAACTCGCCTAAATATATAATTTTTTATGAAGCCTTGGTGCATTAATACCGCCTGTTAAGAAAACCTGCAAGTCGCCTTCATTGAGGCAGGTACATTTGTGGTTACCTCTGCAGATTATTTTCCAGTCTTTGGTCCAAGGAGTGGCCTCCAGGACTGCGGCTGCACCTTTTATCGACGCTTTCATTCAGGCAATCAAACGGTTACGAACTTACCACGTGAACAGATTTCATTCCCAAGCAGCGGAGGCAAAGGTGAATGGAGAGCTGTCAGCCTGTCACGTTTGATTTTCTCCCGCATTCCGATACATGCCACGTTCCTTCGCAGCTATGACCTGCAGCTGCCTCGCTCGTCTGATAATGAGCCAAGTATTTTCAGATTTGGCAGTTTTACGATTATCTGACATTGCCCATTAGAGTATACGCTGCATAGACTATATCTGCAGTTAAGAAGGCAGCTGAGCCTTAGGCCTGTCTCAGCAAGCGGTCGGTGAAGTTTGGGTCGACGATAGGGCGACGAATATCTGTGGGATAATCGGTTGATATCAAGGGAAGCATGCCTCCTTATGCACCGACTGTACGTAGCCTATGTACGGTGGATATCGTTCAAATCGAGTGCTATCTAGTTTCTGTACTGCGCTTACAAGTGGTGCGTTTGCTGCAGCGTATACATTGTTTTCAATTGCCTGCAATAATTTAAAGCCATTGTAATCACTTCATCACTTTACGATGTTTGAAAGATAACTGTGAGAAACGGTTGATGTTGTGCGTGAGAAATAGAAGCAAACGCTAGGGCTTTGATTCCATCATCACTCGCATCCCATCGTGCATAAGCTGGTGCCCTGCGCTTGGCTTTCGAGTGGCACTTTAGAAGTTTAGAGTTTACGCTCGCCTTTGCATCGATGCTTTGTCGGTCATTAGTAGCCTGTATAACAGATTCCGCATTACTTTCATTCCTATCCCTTATTCTCATGTGTGCCCCTACCTTTGTTGCAGCTCCATTTCGAAACACTATTCACCGTTGCCATCTAATTGTCTACCTAAGTGAATACGTTCACATTTCTTCAAATTTTGTAAGTGCTAAGACGCTGTATAACGATCCTATTTGACTGATTATAATCAGTCAATTAAATTACTAATTAGCAGATTGAACAGTTACTGAATGAATTGAGACTACTGGGTATAGGCAACAGTGAGCAAAAGTATACAGGGTATACAGACTTTAACAATACACAAGCCGAAAACAACAAACGCTGTTTACATTTCTCTGGCTAATTGGCAAGGGCTCATAGATCACGTCGCAAGATTTAATTAATCATGAGGCTGTTAAATTCGCAGCTGCCTTTTCCTCTGAGGCAATTAGACAAAAGAACAAACCCGGAATTCTGGTGCTTTAGAAATACTCTTAAGATATTTCTTTCTTGGGGTTGACAGATTTCGGCTTGGGATCACCAGTTCAAACACTACCGGCGTATTGGTAAAACTTATAGCGTTTAGTTCAAACGTGCTATCAAATTGTTGAAACCTTAAAGAAGTTTATGCATTTCTACTGCTAACTCCTATAAATTCAATTTTGAATATAGGGCCTATCCTACTCGCTTCTCCTATGTAAAGCATCCGCACACTAGTTCGGCAAAATGTCCCTTCTGGAGAAAACTCTCTGAGAACTTGAGATGAGTAGTGACCGGGGGTCGAGAAAGAAGGATGATCGGTACCGTATATAGATGGTGAAGAGTTCGCGAAGATATTATGGGTTGGGAAATATTGTAGGGAGTTGTAGGTTAGTGATGGGACTTTGAAGTGAATTCGCTCTGGGATTTTTAGCCAATAGAGTAATTTGAGCATGGGAGTGATATGATGACGCTTGGGCGTTCTGCTGACAGCTCTGGCTAGTGAGTTTTGGAAAAGTTGCAGACGCTTGAGTTGTGTGGATTCAAGTTTGAGGAAAAAGGAATCGCAGTAATCGTGCTTCGAGTGGACAATGGAGGTAGCAATGGTGTATGGAGGCAGTTTTGAAGTCGAGCATGGGCCGGATGCGGCGGAGGTCACGAATGTCCATGAAGCAGGAGCGCGAGAGATTGGAGATGTGGTTAGCGAAGGAGAGGTGTCGATCAAAAGTCATAGCTAGATTGTGGACAGAGGAATCGGAGGTGAAGGTATGAGATTAAGGGTTATTGTATACGTGCATTGAAGGGTCAGGGAATTTCTCGATTTGGCGAGGAAGCCTTATGGGATGATGAATTATGTTTTGGAAGGTTTGAGGGAGAGGAGGCTGGACGATATACATTGAGAAGTTAATAGCAAATGCATCAGCTAGCTATCTACCAATATGCCACCAAAATATACGTGTGTGTATATATATATGCGTATATATTGTATTTACATTAACTATTAACTATTATCTGATCATTTATAAGCCTACTATTACCCTAACAAATCTAATCTGAAAACTAATACAGCGCCGGTTTCGTAATGCACACATTATATATAATTTATCTTCTGTTGCCCGGAACATTTTGTTTGGGTTACTGTTGGAAACAGTGAGAATCAAGCAAACACAGACTGTCCGTTTTGAGAGTAAAACTTAATTAAATTTATGTTGTCACTCGGCAAAGCGCAAGTGCACCAGACAGACTAATAGTCGACTGAATCACTGTCCTCTGAGTTAACCATAAAGTCTAATAACCTCTCGTCAGGCTACGCACCTTTCGTACCCCATGTAATTAACTGGCGTGACCTTTGAACTTTGAACTAGATTTATATCGGCAACCTGGACTTAGTTAAAAGGGTGAAGCCTTTTGCCAACTGGTTAATAATTGGCTTGCTACGGGGTGTTTCTATTAATGATGTTGTGCTTGAGTTAGAACTATCTGTAGGCCTATAATTATGTGTGTTTTGCATTATAGTAAGACATGTTTTAGACGTTCCTTTATGGGCTGCAACTGAGTTGTTTTCCTTTACAATTAGGGGCTCATCTTTATCTAACGTTATTCGTCAGAGAGGACGCGAGGGTACTTGAAGACTGGAAGAAATTTTGCAAACGGTGCCACTCCATGTGCCAATAATTATGTGACAGATCACGCCTCTTACAAGACAGTGTTGCAGTGTTGGTAATTATACACAGGTGGCAGGACTGTGTGCTTAATAAGTTTACATCGGAATGTAACAATTACGTTGAGTTCCAGATACGGGGATTGGTTTAAGGCAATGAGGGTATACAGTGTGTTCTGTTTCCGTCTGCGTAATTCCCTTCAATTGAGTAGTTCAATGAGCGGCTTTCATTTATTGTTGTTTTTTCTCTGGAGCTAATATTCTTGATCTCAGCATGGCTCTCTGTAACAGTATCACTACGTTTCTCTTTCTCTTTTACGTAGCCTACGCAACCACTCCCTTTGACTCAATTGCATATGCTACATGTGCTCGTAAAAACACAGTGTATGCGAACACAGATACTAGGATTGTATTAGGCCTACGTATGTAGCCTAACCCTTTCCAGCTTATCTCATGATCAGTGGCGGCCTTTGACAGTCTTTGACAGTTTGTGCTATAGGCAAGGACAAAATGCCGCCCCTTTTTCATGAATGACATCTTTTTAACGGAAGTGACCATGATGTATTTTCCCGGAATTTGCCGCCTGTTATAACTGCCGCTCAGCAGCCGTCTATATCGCTTATCTATAATTATAATATCTCAAGATATACGTCGTTTTGGATATATATTAGATATCCGTGTGTAAACACGTTTGAAAAGTTCTTAACGGTGCTATACAAGTGTTCAAATACATGCAATTTATTCCCAGATCATTATATAAAAATATTTACTAGTTTATTCTAACATTTTCTAATGAACTTTAATTATCCATTATCACTCATGTTAGCATTTCTGCGTTTTTGTCAGATTGTTTTTCCTCAATAAACGAATATATATATATATATATATATATATATATATATATATGCATACATACATGTATATATGCGTATGGACGCATGTAGGCCTATACCTGAATATTTATATAAAACCGTTTTGTCACCGTTTTTGTTGTTCTAAAAGCTAACATTGAGAAGCGTTCATACATGTAAAATTTTAGTAACATCATTCTCTCGACATTTAAGGGCAGATGTTCAGTTCGCTTACTCTTTGTCTGATCCTATCATCCTACCACCAACAGTGTAAGGTCGATGTAGACATTTGCCGATTTCACTAGGAGCGATAGTGGAACAAATATCTTTAAATATCTTTCTGTCCTGGTGCACTACAGTGTCTGGTAGTAAAACCATTCCGATCACTGACTGTGGCAGCGAGAATTGTGACTGGCTAAGGCCACAATGAATGTGTTCTATAATAATCAGATAATCTATGCACTTACACCAGTGTTCTGGTCATGCTATTTTTAAGTCTGCTTATTTCCTCGTCCTCCGCTTATCTTATCTGAACACGGATTCGTCTGATCCTTTCCTGGCAACTTTTAAACCACTAATGAATATTCTAATTTGGTGATGGCTGCGTCATTGATTAGATTAAGCCTGATTATGTCTTATGCGGCACTGCACTGAAGCGCTCGCGAATAATCTGATGCCCTGCGCTTGACTTTCGAGTGGCGCTTTAGAAGTTTGGAGTTTGCTCCCTCCAGCCTCAGACGTATAGCCTCATATGGCAAATAAGACGAAATACCTTGAAAGTGAACGAGTAAGTTAGTTACTTTTGTGAGGTACTTAAAAGGTGCTATGTTGAGTGTCATGTACATGCATGCATGCAAACGGACAGTCATGCGTAGGCCTACATGTACACAGAACACATCATGCGTATATAAATGCATACGTAAATACAAAAATGCAAATATATATGTATGCAAACATGCATGTGGCAGGAATCTGTTTCTCATATATATATATATATATATATATATATATATATATATATATATATATATAATTTGGGCAAAACGAACTTCATTCTATTTAAATCGCATAATAGGAAAATTGGTCCCACTGATAGCCTGATGTTTTTATCTCCCAGGTTGTCTCGACCAAATATTTAGGAGTTTTTGTGGACCAGCACATGACGTGGAATGAACACATAAAAACACCTCTGAAAATTTGCGAAGAACGTTGGTATCTTAGCGCGTACTTCTTGTATGCTACACCCGTCTCGATTCATGTAAAGTTATATTATTTCACTTACGTATCCCTACTTAACGCACTGCTATAGCCTATGGTATGGGCATCAACATACGATCGAGACTGCGTATATAGATTGGTAATTCTACAGAAGCGTGCCATTCGTATTATTATGGCAGGAGTTCCTACGGACTCGCATACTTGACAAAAATACACAGATTTAAAGTTGCTAAAGATAGAACAGATTAGGACTGTACAAATTGGGAATTTGTATATTGCTACAATCGGCCTGCTTCCACGAGTCTATAGGGGGTTTCTTCCAACTTAATACTGACAGATAAAATTATACTCACTTCACAAGAAACTCAAAAGCATATCGCCTTATATATGCCTGTTTTCTATTAAATCTGCTGGTACGCTACTTATGGTATAAAATCACTCTTTATCACATCTTGCACCTTACATACACGTTTCAGTAGCCTATGTGAGAAGGAATATTTGGGTTGTATTGTGGTAGGGTTCCTTGGTCAGTTGAGAGGAGGCGAAGACTTGCAAAATTGCAGCATATTATTTACATAGATCTACACTGTAAAAACAAACCGTTTTTAAACGGATTCTCTACGTTTTTAAACGGGGATTCTACGTCTTTATACGATATTTCTACGTATAAAAACGACGAAATCATCGTAAAGACCTTTTCGATTAAATCGCCGTTATTCTACGGCGCGAAACCGTATATCTGGGCAATTTGCGCGCGGAATAGTTTTGTATTAGTGCATCGAAAATGTAGTTCTCATACAAATATTGTAATAGCCACCTTTAAAATTACAAAATAATTATAACAAGTGAGTAAACATTTTGTTTTATAATTTTATTTTGTTCACAAGTGAAAGTATAAATGGAAAATTGCTATTTGGAGCTCATAACAGCCAGCATTTAGGCCGCATTACTTAGAGAGGAATGCGCATTAATACCTCGATAGCGCAAGAACCCTTAACAAAGGGTCGTCACCGCACAAAGGCCTAATAAAAGTAGTACCACACAAAGCACCAAAGCTGCCAACACTTAAGCTGAGAGAAAACAAGACAAATAATTTTTATAATTGTTTTCAAACAGCCAGTTAGCAAAATACCACTGAGACAAATTTAGCGAATTCATTTAATAACGTTTAGGGCCTATTTAACGACGCCGTCATATCGACGATGATTGGCGACTATTAGACTAAGGGTTTTTATAGCGGTTTTAATATCCACTAATACATGTGTGTACTTAGCTCATCTGGTAGAGATGTTACCCAATGAACCAAAAGTCGGTGGTTCGAAACCCATGTACAATCACTTTTTTTAAATTATTGCAAGCGCTTATAAAGATTAAGTATTTTATTTATTGTTTTCTTTCCAGACTTAGGCTACTTTTAACTTAGGCCATTGAACTTTGTCTACAACTGAAAATATACGTGGAGCGATAATAAATTTCTAGGCCTAACTGTAAGAACAGCCGCATTGCTTAATACATCGAACGAGCAAGAGCCCTGAACCGCAATGGTCATAAGACAAATTTTGCATCAGCATAATTATGACAATCGGACATACAATCAGGGTTAAACAGTGGGGCATTTAAGCAGATACAGTTAAATACAGGTCTCTAAAATGACTCTAGTGAGGGTTTTAGTATGAGTTTTAATATCCTCTTGTAGCGTTTGCCGTTTAGATCATCCTGTAACGGCGCTGGGTAAATTTCTAAGCCCGGAGGTCGCATGTTCAAACCCCGATATAAACTAATTGTTTTTTTCTAATTTATTTTTTAAATGGACACTGTTGTAAAAACTTATAATTACAGTAATTATCTGATTGCTTTCTTTACAGAGGGACTTTTAACTTATTAAGTACTTTTCCAGTATAATTATTTTAACGTTTCGTGGTTGTCAGTGCTAACTGAAAAAAGATAGGGCCTAAGTTCTATCTCAAAACCTCACCTCTTGCCATATGTCTACAGGTCATTCACTCAACACTGCTGTTTCTGTCTGACCTTTAGTTCTTGACCTGGAGCCACGTTTCACCATACCTGCCTATCGATATTGTTTTGACCAGGGGCGGCACAACCTATTAGGCACGCAGGCACAGTGCCTACTGAAAATACGGTTCCATAAGGCACGCTCCACTGCGTGCCTACCTATTTATGCGTACCTGCTTTGTTATATTTATGATTATTTATTATGTCTGCAAACATTTTCAGTCTTATGTCAAATTCGTGAGAAGAGCATGAAATGCGTTTCTCCTGAATGTGTTGTTCGCGATAATCGACGCGATTCCTCTCGGTAGGAGCGCTAGTATGCTTTTGACCGTTGACGCAAGTTTTGCGAAGCCTTGTTTTATGTATTATCCTTGCTTTGTAGCTGTCGTCATGCCGGAAGTACTATTACTTCTATCATGTTCGCTGCAATGGCTGCATAATTATGTCACTGAGCGAGAAATTATTATCATATTCAGTTTAGCATTAGATACATTGAAGTTTGAGTTTTTCAAGTTTTCATAAATCTATCGAACTATTCAGACACTATCAGGATTCCGGAATGGATAAATTCGTCGTTATTAAGTCCATTCAGACGGCGTTCGTTTCAGGGAACGACTACCGTCGGAGCGTCTTCATTGATTAATGTGTTCCTAGATTTCACGCAAATTGAGGGATGAGCCGGTATGACGGTGTTCACTGTTCATTAGTGACTACTGACTAGTCAGGTACTGTCAGTAAGCACTATTAGACTATGACATATATTCTCTTACTTTAATAGTAAGCACCCATTTCCCTCCGTGCCTACCTAATTTTGAACTGGTTGTGCCGCCCCTGGTTTTGACTTAGCGTCTGTTAATAATGATAATCGTAATCTCGAGATTTCTACGTGCTTCTGAAGCACGGCCATTGCAGAGAGCATCAGGGTTAGAAAAACCTGGCATTTAAATATGGTGTTTAGATATTTCAGTGGACATAATTATGAATAGCCCCATTGCAATGAAGTGGTACAGACGGTTTTAATCCTAACGTTCTAAAATGGTCTTTAGCGTACTTCCTTACTTATTTCACATCAAAAGTAACTGGAATGCCTGATAATTTCAGAATACCGACCTTAGTAATATTCCTTAAGTATCTTGCCGCGCAATATAATATTCGCCAAAATTAAAATTAATTTATTTATAAAATGAAGTAGGCTAAATATTTTTCGCAACAAAACCTAACTTTATTAGTACTGTTGGAGACCAAAAACTAGTAGAACTAAAATTAATTATGTCAGTTTCAGTTCTGTCACTACTGCTAACTATGAATTAATATTCATAATTTTATTGCTAGCGTTTTACCAATTCTTAAAATGAAAATTAGTTATTGGAAACTGAATAAATATGCTGTGCAACATTTTAAGTTTAAATAAATGAAGGCCAATTGTTGCAACAATTCATTTCTTTCACCTTTGCAGTTTCCAAGTGCTTGGGAGGTATTGCGCTATAAGATATAAATCACTCTCAACGGTTTGCGCATGCATCGCGCATGGCTTTCACAGGACGGATGTGATTAATAATGGCGGAGATTTAGATCAAGCGGTTCCATAATGTCGAGAAAACTTCTGATAAATCAACTTAATCGAGCAGGTAATCTTAATCGTAAATTCATGTAGCATATTGCCATATTTAGCGTAATGTAGAATTAACTTTGGAGCCGAAATTGCTTTCATGTAAACTATAGCGTTTAACAGACTTTAAATCCTGCACGTGGTGGCGACAATAGAATGGAATCAGACTCTGTACTGCTAATATTTGGTTTATCGGGTAAATATGAAACAGCCATTAAATTTTGTGTGCTTTGGAATATACTATCGGTGATATTTTGTGCTGCATTTCCAGGAAATCGTGAACATTTGAACGGAGATTGTTTGTGGAACTGCTGTGCCATGTGCCATGTAGCCATCAAAGTCAGTGCTCTATAGCCATGTGACTGCAACTGTAGTTCGGTTTGTCGCTGACAACGTCCTCAACTTGGCACCTACCAGCAACAACTAATACCTTGGACTTCGTTCAACTGTAAGTAGAATTTCCAGTTTATTACTATGTCAACTTTAACTAAATATTTTTGAAATTGAGTAATATTACCTGTATTATTATTAATAATATTGTTATTGGGGTGCTCGATGTTGTAGTGGTTAGCGCCCTGGACTTTCAATTGAGAGGTTGAGGTGCATATCCCTCCACGGCCAGAATTATGGGTCGAGATTTCTGGTCCGTGTGCACCCCCTATAATCAAATTCAGCTATAAGGAGTACACTGACAATACACTCTATTGGTGAGAAGATGAGATGGTGAGGTAAAGGACTGGTCATCAACCCTCATATGCTGAGGCTAAGAAAATGATGTTGCTAAACTTCATGCTAATGACGGCTTCAGGGCTAGCTTAATGGAGTGCTCTTCTTCTTCTTCTGATGCTATTACTTTATTATTATTAGTATTAGTATCAGTATTATTACAAACCGTTCCTGTAATCTTGCTACTACATCAGACTGGTTTTTGTTTTGTTATGATGCATGCAATATGAATGGTGCATAGAAATTGGTACAAGAAATTATTCGATACATGTAATAATTGATTTAACTTTTTCTGTTTGACGGTAAAGTATCTGTTATTCTTTGTATGATTTATTATGAATGGTGGACTCATTTTGTGATAGTTTGATGACCAGTTTGTGTACTACAGTTAATGTGAACTACTATCTATCATGTATGTGAAATAAATAAAGCACTTTATTATTATTATAATTATTATTATTATTATTTTGCTCCAAGGTAAATATGATCCCTCAGGGACTTGAACATTATTTATAAATACAGATTTGTCTGGAATGGGCCCTATTCGTCAAGGTCCAGGTTGGTAAACGTACCCCTAAAGGCCACAATGTTGGAATGCTGAATCGTCAGTGAAAAGCGTTTAAATTAAAGGTCGTTTATTATTATTCTTAATTTTTTTACCCGAGGTAGATGTGATCCCTCAGGTGATCAAACCTCTACTCTCCATGTTACAACCCCTAATCTATCAATCAATTATTAGTATTATTATTATTATTATTATTATTATTACTTTTTTATTAGTAGTTATTTATAGTTGCCTGAGCAAGGTTTGCTACTGATGAATTTTGTGTTCTTAATAATTCTTAATATTTGCAGTAAACAGCGCTTTTGTAAGGTGCTTAAAATGCGCTGCACTTAGTGTCCTTATCCATACATGCGTAATGACATTTAGCATTCTTTAGGCTAGCACAGAGAACACCTTTGGTTAGTTTCTCTCACAGCAGAGTTATACAAATTTAGTATTACATGTGCAATTAAAAAATTATTACATTTTTACCACCTTATGATGTGTAGTACTATGTAATGTACATGAAACATGTTATAGACATTTATTGCATAAGCATTATAGAAGTTCTCTGATTCGACTGAATGAAGCACTTTTTTTGTAGGAGTTGATGCAGCTGTTCGACCTCTTCAGAAGGCCTGTGGCCTCTTGTTCTGCCAATTGACGGTCAATAACATCTACTGTTACATTTTGGACACACCTCGTAAGTATCTCACCATATTATTTTTAGTATTGACAGCATTTTAAACGTCATTGTTAATATTCTGCATTTATCAAGTGCCACTTTCTAATAACCAAGTGTTAATTCATGGCACTGAACAATTGTTAGTGAAAGTCTTTCTAAAAGTCCCTACACAGTAACCATCTCAGGAAAGGCACAGGAAAGGCACGACCTCTACTCCCAAGTTACAAGGCGAGCTCCCTAATCAATTGGCTACAATATATCTTCTTATGCTCTGGTTTTATGGAGCAGCATTGCAATAATTGAAATACTCGTGCAATACTTATAAACTGTTAATGTTATCTGAACTGAAATAATTAAATGTTGCTATTGATCTTTTATAATTTTGGTTTCTAGACTACTATTAAACATCACACTAGCCACACAATGACAATTATTTTAGGGGCCCTATTGCAGGTGATGTGTCGGGGTAACTGCAGAGTATGCTTATACTTTATTATTAGTATGATAAGAATTATTTATTTTTATTCGTATAGCACAACTACATTTTATGTATAGCTGTACTATAGATAATAAGCTCGCATAGAACACCACGTAGTGTCGAAATCCAACCCTTAATTAATTTTTGTAACTTCTATCGGATAAGTCATCAAATTGATGCTGCACCAAAACCAAGCCTTAATAAGATCAGTGTCCAGGACCAGAAGATCAGTCCACTACGACAGGGAGACAGTCTATGGTTGAGATGGAAAACCCGTGAAATCTTTGCCTTGTTGAAGGTTGAATATGGTTTTAGATGACATTTGCGTATAGCTTTATAGCTACATGTGACTGTGGTGGTTAATACTTATTTGGGCCAGTGTTGGGAAACTAGTGGTGGTATTCTATGGTTAATTTTGACTTTTCTTTTTCTGTCTCAGTCACTTGCCTATCCTGGAACCAGTATGAACACCTTAGAATTTGTTAAGTGGTAAATAGAATTTCCTGTCTATCGCTATCTGAACTTTAATGATTCTTTGCATTTAAGTTTCTCCTTACGCTCTGGTTTTATCTAGCAACTGTGATACTATGTGTGTAGCTGTTAGCAACTAAACACATGTAGAACTCCATGTAGCTTCAAAGTCATACACGTGTGTTATTCTCATTGTATTTAGTAACTTCTATCGTGCCTGTGTCTAATGGACAAGACATAAACTGAAGGCGCTCTAAAACCAAGCAGGTCATTGTCTAGAGAGAAGGTCAATATCTAGATCAGTCCAATCAATTTTATGGTGGTGATATAGATCCTGCAAACGCTAATCAACAGATTTTGATTAGACGCTATATGGAGTTCTACAAGTGTCTAGTTGCTAACTGTTACACACATAGTAACATGTCACAATATGAATAAAATTCATATAATAATAGTCGTATTAGCTACAAAATGGCATATATTCAGAGGTCCATAAAGCATGGCTAGTATGTTAACTATAGAACATTTATATCTTTATTAGTACGACCAGTATTATATGAATTTTATTCATATTGTGACATGTTACTATGTGTGTAGCAGTTAGCAACTAGACACTTGTAGAACTCCATATAGCGTCGAAGTCAAACATGTAATTGTCATTGTATTTAGTAACTTCCATTGTGCCGGTGTCTAATGGACAAGGCATAAACTGAAGGCGCTCTAAAACCAAGCTGGTCAATATCTAGAGATAAGGTCAATATCTAGAGATAAGGTCTATTGCTATCTGAACTTTAACTTATGATTCTTTGCATTTAAGTTTCTCCTTATGCTCTGGTTTAATCTAACAACTGTGTAATAATTCTGTGATAGATGTTGTTTAGACAGAAATATCCAATGTTGCCATTAATCTTCGAAAATACAATTGGGTTACAGAAGATTTTGATTAGATATGACAATAGCTAAAAAAAGACATAATTTCAGAGGTCCATAAAGCATGGCTAGTATGTTAACTATAGAACATTTATATCTTTATTAGTACGACCAGTATTATATGAATTTTATTCATATTGTGACATGTTACTATGTGTGTAGCAGTTAGCAACTAAACACTTGTAGAACTCCATATAGCATCAAAGTCAAACATGTAATTGTCATTGTATTTAGTAACTTCCATTGTGCTGGTGTCTAATGGACAAGGCATAAACTGAAGGCGCTCTAAAACCAAGCTGGTCAATATCTAGAGATAAGGTCTATTGCTATCTGAACTTTAACTTATGATTCTTTGCATTTAAGTTTCTCCTTACGCTCTGGATTTATCTAACAACTGTGTAATAATTCTGTGATAGATGCTGTTTAGACAGAAATATGTAATGTTGCCATTAATCTTCGATAATACAATTGGGTTACAGAAGATTTTGATTAGACATGACAATAGCTACAAAATGGCATAATTTCAGAGGCCCATAGAGCATGGCTTGTATGTTTACTGCAGAATATTTATATCTTTATTAGTACGACCAGCATTATATGATTTTTATCGATATTGTGACATGGTACTATGTGTGTAGCTGTTAGCAGCTAAACACTCGTAGAACTCCACATAGCGTCAAAGTCAAACATGTCATTGTATTTAGTAACTTCCATCGTGCCGGTGTCAAATGGACAAGGCATAAACTGAAGGCACTCTAAAACCAAGCAGGTCAATATCTAGAGATAAGGTCAATAGTATATGATCAGTCCAATCAATTTTATGGTGGTGATATAGATCCTGCAAACACTAGTCACACGTACAACCACACAGAGTATCCAAATCCAACATGTAATTGTCATTGCATTTAATAACTTGTGCTGGTGCCTAATGCTTGAGGAAGGCATCAACCGATGGTGCTCTGAAGCCAAGATCATATTCAGAAGATCAGTACACTGGGACAGTTTATAATGGCAATGAAAAGCCTATATTTAGAGTGCCATTGGTTAATGCCTTATGCAATAGACATTGGCAAGGTAGAAGTTACCAAATACACATTGGACTTTGACACAAAGTGGTCTGCTTGTTCAATATTAAAGTTTAATATGCTTACGGATTCCAATAGTGTTATGTTGAATGTTGGGAAAGGGCTATAGCGATAATGTTCTTTGATTAATTGTGCTGTTGGTTTTTTCTGTTGCAGCGCACTTCAGCTCTTGGCACAAAAAGTACAAGATCAAAGAGTCGGAATTTTCTATCTGCTGTCCAAGTCTCCTGTCAGACTTCAGACAATGATGATATTGTTTCACGATATAAACTATTTACACTGCCCTGTTTCGTGCATTGTGACAATTCTTTAATATTATTCAGAGCTAAGCATATAACTCGTCTATTTCAGCTTGCCTGCACATAATTTGATTTCTGGTTTTCTGCATTGTCAGATTTTAACCTAACTTGTCAGATCTTTACCTTGCTTCTTGAATGGATAATGACTGACTTGAATTGTTTCTTTATTGCATTATGATAATGGCGCTATAGAACTCTTTAGATTAGATTGAATGGCTTTACATCATGCTGTATTGTTCATTGGCATGAACTTTGTATTGTTTTCACTCTGGAAAGTCTGACTTATATTGGTGCTTTATTGCATTGTGATAATGGCGCTATAGAATTCTTTAGATTAGATTGAATGGCTTTACATCATGCTATATTGTTCATTGGCATGAACTTTGTATTGTTTTCTCTCTAGAAAGACTGACTTATATTGTTGTTTTATTGCGTTATGATAATGGCACTATAGAATTCTTTAGATTAGATTGAATGGCTTTACATTATGCTATATTGTTCATTGGCATGAACTTTGTATTGTTTTCTCTCTAGAAAGTCTGACTTATATTGTTGCTTTATTGCATTATGATAATGGCGCTATAGAATTCTTTAGATTAGATTGAATGGCTTTACATCATGCTATATTGTTCATTGGCATGAACTTTGTATTGTTTTCTCTCTAGAAAGTCTGACTTATATTGTTGCTTTATTGCATTATGATAATGGCGCTATAGAATTCTTTAGATTAGATTGAATGGCTTTACATCTGGCTTTTCTCTGTTTAGCCGTGGCTGGGCTATAGCTTTAGATTAGATTGAATGGCTTATCTGGCTTTTCTCTGTTTAGCCGTGGCTCTGCACCTCTGAGTAGGTTCCTTGAAGGGACGCTATATAAATGCTCGGAATGAATGAATGAATCATGCTAAATTGTTCGATGGCATGAACTTTGTATTGTTTTCTTTCTAGAAAGGTCAGCCAGTTTTATAGTTAATATTACTAGAGGTTGTGATGTTTAAAATGTGCTGATTCAGGTGATGTGCTTTATTTTCACATGTACTTCAATGTGAATTTTAAATTCAGTTGCTCACTAGTCTTGTTTAAAATAAAGACTTTATGAAATAATGCACTTGTGATCAATTAAATGACAAGGCATGCATTGAGAGTGAAGCGTTACTTTGTCCACGGGAATCTGCATTGTGATAGTCTACAATGAATTACATGCAGTATGCTGGCACTTTTGATTTTTCTTGATGTGAAGATTTTCTGGTGTTAGTCCAAACCTTCGTTTGTAACATGTGTAATGTTGTCCAAAACTTGTGATTATGAGCTTATCGGGTTTTCCAATTAATTCATTGTCTGTTTAGTGTAGCCTACTGTATTAGCATGTTACTGAAAGGTTTGGAGCAGTAAGAATAAGGGAAATAACCTTGAATAAATGGTAACGGTAATTCTTTGTAAAATAAGTCAAATTAGCCGTTAGCAACCGGGGTGAAATTTAGGTAAATATATCGTTAATAGAAGGGGATTCACCGTAAATACAGAACAAATAAACCGTCAATTGAAGGTGATTCGCCGTTAAAAAACAGGAATTAACCGTTAGTTGAAGGCCATTTATCGTAGGATAACGGTAAATCGCCGTGAAACCTCCGTTACAAAACAGGCATTCATCGTTAAAATACGCTGAATTGCCGTATAAAATACGGAGAATCACCGTAAAAAGACGAAAAGTCACCGTTTAAATAAAACGGGTCGGCCGTAAATGAGATAACGGGCGACCGTTAAATAACGGTGAAAGGCATGGCAACCGAGTTGCCAGGCCTTTCACCGTTATTTTACGGGAAATTTTTAACAGTGTAGAGTTCTTTTACAATGCACCCTTGTAGGTCAGTGCCAGAGTCCGTGGTCGTAAAACTTGATGCTTAATCACATGCCAAGAACATGAGATCAAAGTTTACATCGGAAAGTTCACAATGCACTCCTATTTATGAATTCTCTTATTACTTTCCGTAGATGGATGTCAGTAGGCTAAGTGTGATCTTAGCGTCAAAGTAAATTTGTTCTTTTCCAGTATGATAAAATCAACTTCTACCTGGGAAAGTTTGCCAGCACATCTAATACTATTTAGACAAACTTCTTTATTACCTTCAACAGGACTAGATGGGTGATGGTACAAGTGTACGCGTGGTTATAGGATCAAGGTAATTTTTTGTTTCATCGTATGCAAATGCGATAAACCAAAATGTTACATCTGAAAGTTCACCCGTAAGCCCTACTACTGTTTAGATGTAGAATAATTTTCTGGCCACCATTAGTAGTTGGCTGCCAGTAGGTTAGTGTGGTCCTTTTAGTTTACGTCAGTGCCACCGAGACTTCAAAAGACTGGTGTGAACTGCTGTCCTCAATGTTTATCCTAGAAGGCGTCAAAGTTGTCTGAGAGCCATGAGAGCTCTAAACACGCGAGGCAGGGTTAAAGCTTTCTGCTAAACACATTCAACTTGTTTTAGTTAACACCACCGAGGTTATTTTTAAGTCTCCAAGCTAAATAGTCGTTAAAGTAATCGGTCAATGCCTTTATACCAACTAACATTTGTAATGCTTTCTACAGTTTGAAGTGGAGAAAAGTTTAACACGACTAAATTGGAGCTGACATTAAGCATAATGCGACAGCTTTTTTGTAAGGAACAGAGGCCGTATGGTTAAGCACTTGCATTTTTGGAATGAAATTATGGAACTTCAGTTTTTAAAAGCACAACGATTGATTTGAAACATTTATTAACTTTTGACGTATCTTGCTCAGTGCAAGATGGGCGGCTGGATTGATAACTTCTCTAGTTCTCTCAAACAATGTGTGGAGTGCTGATGCAGATGTTTAAACATTTTGGTTCGCCAAATCTTATGTGCCTGACTGGGCAAAAATGGTGACAGGCGAAAGAGGAAGATGGCAGAAATGATATATAAACACCTAAAAGAAACTACTTGACAGGCTGTACTTTGAATAGTACCACCTCTATATCATCAGCCACAATTTTTGGGACCCCTTAATAACAGTTACATAAGCCTATAGTAAATACATTGTTACATACAAATAACTATATATTTGTGTGGGTCTATGCATCTAAGAGTAAATACAGGTGCTACATAAATTCTGATTGAACTGGAATAATAAGTCTAAACCTGGTCAGGTGAACGTGTCAGCCTTGCCTTATCAATCCATTTCCTATGCCAAAGCTCAAAGGTTTATTTAATAAACTCGTACAGGCTACAGATCTGTTTTCTATTTCAGTTTGCATGCCTTGTTGTTGAATCATCCATGGGTTTGGCACATGAAAGGATTTAATTTCAAAATGCATATCTCCTGATCTCCTGGAATTTTTACTGTGCCTCCAGTGCGATAGCATGTGCAGCTCGCATGAGTCACTCTTGCAAGTCCTTAGTATTCCAGACTATTCCTGAAGGCAAGCAATGTCAAGGCAAGAACAAAGGGTTTAAAATCACAAGTTCAATTCAGTCAAATCGGTTACAAAGTAATAACTTCATAGTGTGTGTGCTAACAGTGTAACACACAGGTTGTCAGTAGCCTACTTCTGACTTCTGTACTCTTTTCCGGAGCAAACCCCATCAGTGAAGTTCGTGGGGTTTGTAATGAATGAAGGTTAGACTTCTCAGTTTAACTTCTTGATGATTCCCAATCAAGTTTCTTCTAAGAGATTTGACTGAGAATGACACGTCTTTGATTCGTGTTTTTTCAGTCTTCTTATTGTATTGTATTTACGGATTTCTAAAGCGTCCCTCACAGTAGAAGCTAATCAGAGGCTCTCCCAGGGAGAAGGGCCCCGCGAAAAAAGAAAAGTCGTAAGATAACGAGTAGAGGCAGCAATACCCCCCCCCCCGGTAAGATCTTCGAGCGAGTCATAGAGGGAAGTCCATTCGAAAGCGAAGGGTCAACAGAGACATAGGCACGATGCTCGGCAGTGGCAGTTCGAGTCCGAGGTACTAAGAGGTCATGCCGGTCCAAAGAGCAAAAGGGTGACTATTTCATCTCCACTGCAGGGCTTTGTGGGAAGCAAAGATCAAATACCTAAGAACATTGGAGAAGGCCAAACACCAACCAGAACGAATGAATGAATGAATGTGACATTAAAAATAACACATGATGATTTCTCTCTGATATTGTCACTTTGCTTTAAGTCGCTTTTCTTGTCATAACCTTTTGTCTTGTCGAACAGAAAACTTCTTTGTGTTACTCATGCATTTTGTCTGTATCTTGTATCTCGGACAGTTGGAAAGAATTAGGGACCACTAAACAAGACCAGCAAGCTGTAGTTTGGTGAAAATTTCACAACTGCCGGAATGCATGTCTCCGCTGTTTTTCACACTTTATAGTGTAAGATTAGTTATAGAAGTTCACATACCTAAGGGTCAGTAATTTAATTAGCACAAATATCAACGGAATACTTCAGCCTGCTTCTGCTTTCTTCAGCTGATGGCTTTTTACGTGGAATCCGTTTCTCTTATCTTACTACTCTCTCACGATGTGCATCATTTATAAAATTCCATCTGCCAACTCTTGTACTTTGGACCTAGCTTCTCAGATTTCCAGTTTTCTTAATGTTTTTCTGCTCCTCAAGAGTCCTGCCACAGCAGCCTCTCGCCGTTGATAAAGCATAAAACACGGCCTTGGACCACTGGTATTTCTGAGACTTCTTACACAGACTTGGGGTGCTCGATAGTGTAGTGGTTAGCGTGCTGGACTGTTAATGGGGAGGTTGGGGTTCAAATCCCCGCGATGGCAAATACTTGGTGCTAGATTTCTTCTCTACCTGCACCCCTGGCCAACTCAGATAGGCCTATAATGAGTACACTGACCTCAAACCGTTGGTGGAAGATGAGACGGCGAGGGAGAGGACTAGCCACCCATCCTCATATGCCGAGGCTAAGAAAATGAAGTCGCTGACACTTCATATCCGTGGCCTCAGTACTTGCTTAAGGGACTACTCTCCTTCTCCTTCCCTTCTTCTTCCACCTCCTCCTCGTCCTCCTCATCCTCTTGCATAGACTTGCATGGTCTATTGCAGTTATTTTTTACAACACAGTACAGTTTAGTTTCAATGCAATGCAATTTATTGAAGCCAGAATTTGATACCACCATTCCAATAGCTTAGATGTAATTTTTATGTGCATAATTGCTTCTTCAAATAATACTTTGTATATATTTCATCGCTTCTGATAACATTTATCCTTACAACAATCCTCAACAGTCTGCATAAGACAAAGAATGTTTGTGTGTAACTCGTGATAATAAAGTACATAATTCATATTTGTGCTTCAGAAGTAATAGGCTATATAGGCCTATACTAGTCTGATTATGAGGAAATGAGACATCCTCCAAATCAGCGTATTCAAAGTTGCTTGACGATATTATAGCTAATGCTAGGAAATAAGGACATAATATATTATAAGACTGTTGAGCGCTGTATTGTATAAAATTATTGCTGAGCACATGAGCTCGTTTTAATTAAGATAATCTGGAGGAAATCACACAGCGTGAAACAGTACTTTATAAATCACAATATTGTATATCTGGAGTCCATGAACTTACTGCAGCCATTTGTAATTAGAAGGAGATACGACATCATTAAACCCAGAACTGGGTAAATCAAATATCTGGAGATCATGAACCCATTGCAGCCTTAGTAATATAGGAATATTAAGCTGAAAGCAATATCCTATAATTCACATACTTTGCCTTCTTGTTAAGTGGCTGCAGTGATTATAAAACTGTGCCCGAGGCACTGCTAAAATTAATACTGCATACACAATACCCTTCAAGTCTGGCAACCTGTTAATCCCAGACCTCTGTAAAACTCTGTGTAGAAATAAGCCAGCCATTGGGAACACCATTTGTTCGTCAGCCTGTGGCACATAACAGCTTACCAAGTGGCTAAAATATCAGGAATTTGTATACACAA
>JACEVL010000076.1:473619-551119 GCA_020284085.1 Aporrectodea caliginosa
GAATGTTAAAACACTGCATTTGAAAGTGCAGATTGCTAGCTGCCTTTGCTACGTATGTCTGCAGCAAACAATACAAAAACAATTATGAAAAGTATAGAATTCTGACTAAATGCAGTCAGTACAGCGAAACACCTGATAGGATATAGGGAAGGAAGCCTCTATCAGCTACAAGTAATTACTCATGAACATGTTTCAATAAATACTCTTATACCTAAATTAGACTGTAATGTGGTTTTAATGATAAACACTGTCAATTGCAGAAACCACAACCCAGGTGATGTATGTTGTCTGGTTGATAGCACGCTAACAATCTGCTTATGGAGCTAAAGTAACTCAGTTCTTGATTGTTCACTAAACGGACATGGCCGAGAAGCAGTCAGCAACGTGCCTCATTTCTCTTTGTGTTGACACAAATATTCATATACGGCCTAGCTTGTCAAATTAGGATTTTCTTTGCATTAAATCTAATAATGAGATATTAGATATCTGCTGATCGTGTTGTATTTTCGTTCGGTTATATGGAAGATCTGAATTATTGTGTGTGGTGGTAGTTTGTACGGTTTCCAAGCAAAGTGAAACTTGTGCTATTTGGTATAATTGCAGCTACGAAATGCGCAGAACAGTCTATTACCATAGTGTATCAGTTGCATGCACTTGTATTCAAGGTTCTGATGTTGCTGTGAATGCAATGCATGCCTTGCAGCCTACAGAGTTTTGCAAGACAAAGTTGAGCTTCTCTGCAAAATGTGCTTTCTTTGCGCGAAATCCTAAGATTTCGTTTGGACGCAATTATCTTATTATACAGCATTGTGAGAGAATTCGACAGATGTAGGCTACCATAACAATTATATTCAGGAGCAATTATAGGCCTAATACATCAGTTACAGTGTTGTTGAATAAACTGCTAGTTTATGCCTTCCCAGATAAGTACAATCATTGGGCCCATACTTAGCTGGCCCATATCTATGTCACTGGTGCTATTATTAGTAGCCAGCCATGGGCCCATTGTTGGACCAGAAAATGTGGCCATCACGGTTGAATACTCCTATCTTTTGTATAGAAACCATAAGGAAGCAGCTGTTGCACTGTAAGGTGTTGTCTACACTTAATAGAAGCAACAAGTCTTTCAATACTTCGTTGGACCAGCGTAACCTTAAAGACTTGTTTGCTGCTGTTAGCATGAACAAATAATATTTAGTATTTCGTGGTCTGATTTAAAGACATGAAATGAACGAAATTGAAGTGTTGAAATATCCCTTTACAGTGGCGGCGCCAGAGGGAATAGGGGGGCTTAGCCCCCTAACTGCGGCTCAGCCCCCCAAAAAGTAGTAAATCACTGCAAATCACAGGGAAGAGGGGACAAAAGGGAAATGCTTGGAGCTTTAGCCCCCCCCAACCTGAAATCCTGGCGCCTCCACTGTCCCTTTATGTAGCGACATCCTTTGCAGAGTGCTAGTTGTATTAACTTACACTTTATGAATCTTCATAAAATAATAATAATGATGATGATGATGATGATATAATAATAATAATAATAATAATAATAATAATAATAATAATAATAATAATAATAATAATAATAATAATAACAATAATAAAAATAATAATAATAATAATAATAATAATAATAATAATGACAATAATGATAAAGTCTGCTGAGGGATTACACTTCCCTTGGTAAAACAGTAATAATAATAAAAAAAGTAAAAAAAATAGCAAAGTCATGGCAGTTAAGTTAAAGCACAAATAACAAACTACTTTTCTAGAATAGTCCTAAGATTGTATTCTAAGCTTAAGTTCCACATTTCTTCAACACCTAAAAAATTATTTATGAGTAGTCTTCAGTTCTTCTAAATTGGATTGAGATTGATGAGCTATTATTATTATTGATGTAGCTTATGCAACAAAAATATGACATTGTGATTAAAATATTGTTATTGTCATAAAATTCATCTCTGCCATTATATTGTTGTAACTTGTGACCACAGGTATCTTGTCCATACAAGTAATTTCGGCTGAGGGTGGTGATGACGATGCAACTGCTGAAACTACCGAATCAGGGCCAACAACAGCAGCAGCTGAAGTCTCAACAGCAACAACAGGAGATGATGCAACAACATTAGATTCACCAGAGGCATCTACTGGAGAAACGGGAACATCAGCAGAAGCATCTGTCGCAGCAGGAACATCTGTCACAGGAGGAGTCGATGGAGCAGATACAACAGCAGCAGGAGGAACACTAGGTGATGTAGGGCCAACAGTTTCAACAGAAGAGCTTAGCAATACAGGAACAGAATCTGCCCAAGTGCACACAGGAAGTGACGCAACAGCAACACTATCAGTGGCGTCCAGCAGAGGAATAGAAGGCGGAACAACAGTATTCACAGGAGCACCTAGCACAGGTGGAACAGAAGATGGAAAACTAACAACACCACTACCAGAATATACGACAGGAAGAAGAGCAGCCACTGAAGAGACAACTGCATCCGTGGAGCAAACTAATGAAACAGCAATTGCAACATCTGTGGGACATACTGGTACAGAGGGACAGGCAGAAACTACTAGAAAAGAAACAGACGCAGCCGTCACCTCAACTCTTGCACCACGTATGTATATTTATATGCAGCCATCAAGCCATTTGACTTGCGTCTCTATTGACTCTTAAATGAATTAAAT
Source organism: Aporrectodea caliginosa (assembly GCA_020284085.1). Classification (NCBI taxonomy): domain Eukaryota; kingdom Metazoa; phylum Annelida; class Clitellata; order Crassiclitellata; family Lumbricidae; genus Aporrectodea; species Aporrectodea caliginosa. The sequence continues at coordinate 476,296 of JACEVL010000076.1, forward strand.
GGGAAAAGTGCTTCTTAAGAATTTGATACGAGATTACCAGGAATCACTGTGATATCTATGGGAACTGTCACAATGTGAACTCATTTTAAATCACATACCTAATTGTTGCACAATTACTGCAATATTAAATGGCCATGCTTTAAATACCAATTTCTGCATCATCATGCAAAATCTATTGAGCTGTTAAAGCAGTATTATTGTAGAATGGTGTTTCTGCCTCCAATCTCAAATGAATGTCTTACAAGCAATTGGTGTGTTAGAACCCTATCATTAATCTAATAAACATATGATGTTCTGTTGATAACATGTACGGTATAACATGAGCATAAGTCGTCATAAGACATTTGATCTATGTTAGAACTACTGTGGTTAATGATATAATTATACTCCATAACCATATCCTCATATTGAATGTACTCTGTTAAACAGACAGTAATGACAGTAATCATTTCACATCTGGCAGTTTAGGCTAACGTATTAACAAACATGGCATAATCCTTCTAAATGTGTATTTACTAGAATATTGCATTGAAATGTGCTGCATAACAATATTATTTAATAATTTGGCAGCTGGAATGAAAGTCAATTGTTCGAAAGAGGAAACTAAAGTAAGCCACACTGTCCTATGTTCAATGCTATGTAAGAAAACAATAACTTAGTAACTATTTTTTGTTTAATTAACTAACAGCATTAGTAGTTACTGTTGGTAATGTGTATTACTGAAAATTTATAACCTTTATAAAGATAAATAACATATTTATAGCATTTTTATTTAAGAGCAGACAACTTGCCCAGGGTTGAAACAGTGAGTTTGTTCAGCACGCAAGCTCAACATGCAACTGTGTTATGACATAGCCACCTGTGACTGCAACTCGAAAACTCTGGTGATGTTCATTTTGTATTCTCCCCCAGAATGTGTTTTGTTATTAGAAAAAGTTGCACTTAAATATTGGATCTAACTGATCCGATGAGCTGTTGACGCAGTACTATTGCAGAATGGTGTTCCTGCCTCCAATCTCTTTTAATTGTCTTCCAGCAATTGGTTTGTTTAGAACCTTGCGACTTGTCCATTCAGTATGCTGAACTTGGGGCCAATTTGGAATCAGACAGAAAGATATTTTTGCACGTTTTTAATATTGTTTGTAACTGAAATTAGTTTACTTTTCATGCTTTTAGGGCGCAGAAACCAGATGCGATATAGATGTAAGTAGAAACTCTGTACATGGAAAAAATAGTTTTATACACATGTGTAACAAAGAATGATGAGGTGAGGTACTGCTTATCACTGTATTCTTTTTCATATTTATTCTTCGTAATAAACACATACGAGACAGTACACTAGAGGACTTTTAGGATAGAAAGGTCAGACTCAGAAGTATGTAAAAGTCAGCTGCACTGTCCTGCTTATCAACCATGTGTAAGATAACAAGTACTTGGTAACCTATTTCATCTTTCATGTAACTAGCAGTATTAGGAGTTGCTATTGGTAACTATGTGTATCACTGAACATTTGTAAAATATATAAAATTAAATAACCTATATTCAATGGTTTTATTTTTGTCTATGTCTAATGCATTACAATTTCTTAGTATAGGCCTACTTTGTCACTTGAACAACATAATGCCCTGTGCATTACGATGACAAAGCTATAGCACTCATATGATTAGGTGAGAAATATTTTTTATTACAGATGTGTAATATTCTAGGTAAACAATTTATAGGAGTCAGGATAGATCATTATGAAACAACACTCACTTGTTTACATTTCTTTGTATTTTGTCTGGTGTTCTCCATTCCTGCTACCAAGTTATGCTTTCCTGTGATTCTAGATGAACCAAAATTCTACAGGATGGACAACTAACACAACAATTGTCGAAAATAAAGTGAGCAGTAGAGTACACTAACTTAATTTTATCTCTGATGACTTCCTTAGCGCCATTACTATAACTCTTTGAAATAGCTGTGAGGCATCTTCTTAAATACGAACTATGTAAGCATGCAATTTACCATAGCTTGACAGTCTACAGGTGTGTGTGCTGGAAAAGAATGGTGAAGTAGTACTCTGACCTTTATTGATGCAGTAGACATATAGCATATACCATTTTTATAACACCTGTAGTTACTACCTGTAGGAGTCCATTACCGGGTCAATCAGAAATTGTGATTACAAAGTAAAGGTGCCATGTGCCATAATGGGACTTTGAAGACATGCTCATTTCCTTTCTCAGGCCTCAAAGCTGGCAATCGATGCATCAGAAGGTCCTGAACATGAGCAATGTCTTCCTTCAACCAATTACGTAAACAAACCAGCATATTAACGCTGCTAAGTTCTAGTGAGCAACTTTTTTGTTGACACCTTATCAACTATCTATAGCAAGCGGTCTTCGATTAATCGTTAAAAATAAATGTTATCGTTAAAATTAATTAACGATTAATTGATTAATTAATCGTTAACTTCCGCAGCCCTAGTTTTGTTATTAAAAACAGCTCCACTTAAATATTGGATCCAACTGATCCGATGAGCTGTTGAAGCAGTACTATTGCAGAATGATGTTCCTGCCTCCAATCTCTTTTAATTGTCTTCCAGCAATTGGTTTGTTTAAAACCTTGCGACTTGTCCATTCAGTATGCTGAACTTGGACAGGATAGAAAGATATTTTTGCATGTGTTTAGAATTGTTTGTAACTGCAATAATTTCCCTTTTTTTCTTTTAGGGCGAACCAAGTGGCAACTGTACTACTACACATGTAGTTACAAGCAAACATGAATCTGTGAGTACATGAAAAAATTACTTTTATACATATTATGTGTAATAAAGCATGATAAGGTGTTATCTGCTTATCAGTTTCTTCATTTCATATTTCTTCATAATAAACACATAAGACACGGTTACAATTGGCACACTAAGAAGGGACCAAGACCCCGCTTAGTATGCTTACCTACGTAAAATCATTTTAAACTAAGTGTGCTAATTGTTTAGCAATAACAGAGCTCATTCACAGTGTCCTTGTGTCTCCATTGGTTTGACTTTATGTGCGCGTATGGTGGTTAATTTTCAAGTTACCTGAGCATTATTTGCTCACTGTAATGTCATTTAATGATAATAATAATAATAATAATCTTTTCTTTATTGAAGCGCCTGACAAACGCACTGCGCTGTACCGTACATTTACATGTTATGCAATTCAAATCTTAACTAGTTAACTACTAACAGAACAGACAGCCTGCAATACAACGGCGCTAATAGCAGCCTACAAAGCAAATCCGCCCTACGGGGCTCGAACTCGGTACCTCTCGCTCTCTTCGCCAGCTGTTATCCAACGCGCCACCGGACCCCCCATGAGATGAAAATATTTATAGCGCTTTTCAAGTACCTCCCAAAAGTCTTGCTTTTATTGCTATCTAACTGATTTAAGACATGCGCCCCAGGTAAGCAGCAAATAATATGTGTTTGCTATAACTATAAACCTATAAAATGAAACAGTTCTTCCCTTTTCAGCCGACCACATGGAATAACAGTACTGTCCTTAGATCTGCGTGTTCTTTTTAACTAAGGACTCTGCATAAACCGTCAACAAGCATATGAAAACTGTTCCTTATTGCCGGAATTGGGCTAGGAAACCGCCTTTGAGTAGGTGGATTATGGCGCTATATAAGTCCTCTGATTGAATGAATAAGCTATATTGAGAGGAATATTGTTGCAAGAGGGAAACAATATCTATGTTAATCCTGTCCCGACGAGAGTGCATTAAAAGTGCCTGGGAAACTATAATGCAGCTCATCGTTATTGTAAAGTGTTACTTGCCTTATAGATTTCTGGATGAGAAAGGTCTGATTAACAAGAAATCCCTGTGAGCTCACAGCGATGTGCGGAAGCAAAGAAACTGTAAATCTCTGTAGGCAGCAGTCACTAATAGATTGTAACTTCTAAGCAATAGTTCTGTCCAAAGATACACATAATATCTTTGGACAGAACCACGCAGTCGAGATGCACGAGTACCTGCCTATTTAGGAGGTTGCCTCACCACTATTTCGAAGAGTGCCAATAACGTCTCTTGGTGATACGAGATGTGATCGGTTTTCATTCCTGACCTAAACGACATTAAATAACCCGCCTATAAGACACCAACAATAACGAATTCCCGAGCAACTGGCCAGCGACTAAAACTGGGGCAGAGTTGGAGAATTTGCAGGGAGTGAAAGGAGTAAAACAAAGAGAAGCTACAGGTTTTAAAACCAATTTCTTGTATGCTGTATGTTTGGCATTCATCTTTTAAAAACTACTACTTGTTTCTTATAATTTCAGATTGAACCGAAAACCTCTACACGTACATATAAAAGAGCTGATTCATGTGAAGTGAGCAACAGAATGCATTAACAATGTTGATTTTAAATGCATGCAAGGTATGGAACAGTAAAAGTAAGTAAGTAAGTCTATTCTTTATTTACCCAACTGCATAATCACACTATGGTGTGTATGATATTAGGCACAATAAAGCATTCTTGTTAAAAAACGTTGTCCTCATTAAGTTGTCCGCCCGTGGGACGATTCGGTCAGGCGGTCTGGGATGCAGGGAATAAGGATGAAAGAATGGATCAACGTGACGACAGCTATGTTTGCATCAGCTCCTCTGTCTATTCGCTGATATCCGTTTTCACCAGCAATTGTGAGTCTCCTCCGTTCCCATTGCCATCTCTCAGACAGCGTCACTCCAGACTAAAAACTGAACTTTGCTAACTACCCAATGATGCATCTGATCCTACACCATTATACGATCCCACAATTGGCATTATGCAGTTACTATAATTCTCCATCTTAGCGTCACATTCCTACCCGAATCCATCCGATCCTCTGCCTTCCAAGCTTTCTCGTTCTCAAGGAAACTTGCCATAACAGCTGCTCCGCCTCTCTCTGGTCTCTCTGACAACTGGACTCGGACCTCGACTGGACATCATTCTCCGGACAACCCCTCTGATACGACGCAGCGCTCGTGAATAAGCTCGTGCCCTCCGCACAGAAAAAAAGAGTTTTAGAGTAGCGCTTTAGAAATGTGGAGTTTACGATTACGATTACGATCGCATTGTCTCCTCAACTGACACTTAGATTTTGACCTTGCATCGAAACTGACCCGACAGCTGGCTCTTATGGATTTGATTTGACTAAGCGCCGGTTAATGAGCTGGTCTCCATGACACAGCTTTGGTATATTACTGATAAATTTGGAACAATTAAATTACATACATTAGATTCCACATAGACACACTAATCATTGCTCACGCATAACAGCGGTCAAATTTTTAAAGTTTCCAATCATTTTGTTTATTAGGCTACACAAAACTTACTGACAGTTTTTTTTATTTCCTTGAATTGTCAGGTTAACAGCAGAGATGTGGAAAGTCGGCTTCTAACAAAATTAAAAGAAGTTGAAACAAATATTTCTGTTACTCGTCGTCGCAGACAAGCGGATGGAGTAACAAGAAGTGAGTCAATTTTGTCACCTTATCACATTTTCTCAACGTTCAATCATGTTCCTAGTTGCAAGTTTATGTAGCACCTTTTTAAGCGAAGTCCTCAGTCAGACGGGCTCCTGAGCTGACAACACAAAAGCATGACTAAACTGAATGATTTTCAAGTGCTGACACAAGACAGGCAAAGAAAGACTAAGCTCATTCCAAATTGTAAATTAATTTGATTGAGACTGCAAATGCAGATAGAGAACAGCAACCTAATACAGGTCAGCATTTATAAAATGGCAACATGCAAATCAGAAATTAAAATCAGTAGCTTAATTAAAAAGTTAAGTCACACTGATAGATATTCGGCTTGTGGCTTAAGGGTGACTGTGAGAATTAACTATTCTTCTTCAAGTTGTGTGACACCAATATTCCATAATGACTAATATGCCAGTAGGCTGTAAGTGTAATTTAGGTTTGTTTGTTTTACCTAGTTACTTTCAGAGTTACATATTTCACAGTGTGTGGTTTGTTATAGTGACAATGGATCATGTTATGAAGGCCTTGGTGGATGTTTTTGATGATATCATGACTGACAGCCCCAAACAGGTATATTTTAATTAACCCTTGAACGGTAACCTGGGGGTAATTTCTACCCCCAGACTGTTATAACTGCTGCTATTAAAGGAAGTACTAGAAATTTTTACAATCGCTTTGGTGACTTTTCCTGACATTGACCATGCTTCAAATTATGTAAAAAACATTGTGCATACTGTCACCATATTTAACATATTTTCAATATGGCGGCGAAAAACGAGATGTTATGAAGAAAAAATAATTGCATAATACTATTTCAAGCAAAGGAGAATCTGAAATTCGTTAGTCCACATCCAAACAAATAACATAATGCTATCTATAAACCTATAACATACGAAATAAAAGCTCAGGTAATGTTATCTTTTATGTACACTACATGTCAGCAACCATAAATGTAACAGCATGCCTTTCATCTTCTACTGACTGTCTTCTAAGACGTCTTCAATTGTAGGCCTACATCTCTTACATATTAGCTTCTTTTCAGCATGCTGCTGACAAACAAATTGTTCACAGTCAGTGCATTGGTTTTCAACTTTTATATCTTTTTTTCTGGGGCACACATGACATCGACCACGCTTTCTCGACTTCTGCGACTCCGGTTTGAGTAACACGGGATGCACCCCAACAGACAACATTGCACGAGCAACAGACGGCTGGTGTGATATTGTTGGCACATTGGCACGCATTTCCTGAATGGAAGCAGTGGCTTGAGCTGCATTGGGCCGTCTGGGTCTTGCAGCCATGACCAGAAAAAATTGTAGCAGTAACAGTTACGCTAAATGGCAACAGTAACGCAAACACATTCAATAAACATGAAATATTAGCAAAGAGCAAAACCGACTGTTGGTTTTATTATAACGACGCAATGACGTCATTATAGTAATGACGTCAGTCATCTGCATAGAATATCCGTGTTAAATACAAAGAATATTATCAAACTATGATGTAATGTATCGTTGTAATTAGAAAAATTCGTTCCTACTTCACAAACAACAGTAGTTACCCCGGGGGTAGAAAACACCCCCAGGTTACCGAGGACCGGTGTAAAAAAAAGGTTACCGTTCAAGGGTTAATTTAATGTATCACACACACAAACACACATGCGCGGCGCAAACACATACACACACACAGACGCAGACACACGCACACGCACGCGCATGTATATACATGTATACTATTGAGAAATTTATTATATTAGTTTGTAAACACATATTTTGCTTGCACTTATCACAGAAAGGCAATTTCTGTTGAAAAGATTTGAAGGTATCACCAAATTCTAGTAAACAAATAACTGAGAGGCACGGTGGCAGCTTTTCTAAATTGGATCAGTTCAACTGCAACTTGGCCCGCGAATTCTTAGTGTTGACATGATTTTGGTATGCAGGTCTAATCCTTATCATCAGGATCGTTCCTTGGAATCAATGAGCCTGCTTGTTCTGATTACTAAAACTCACTATGAAACCATACACATGGTGCTGGAATTGAATTTTGATAATATTAGAATACTGCACAATATTACCTTGCAGTAACTTTCGCCTTTATCTTAATGGAATTAAATGCTTATGTGAAGTTGCCTAGCTACTTCTTGCAGACATGCAGTGCATTCATCTGTAGATGAAGCTATCTTGCACTATTACTACAACAAGTGGAAATGCTGCTGCAACTGCTGCTGCTGCTGCTGCTGCTGCTGCTGCTGCTACTACTACTACTACTACTACTACTACTACTACTACTACTACTACTACTACTACTACTACTACTACCCATACCCAAGCCGCAATTTGTTGGGCTAACGGGTGGCTTGAGAAAATTTACGGCGGCTTTTCGGCTAGTCATAAAATGACGTAAACTACCTTTTTCTGCTAGCCGTAAATTATTATGGCTTGAAACATAGTTCTTTTAAAGGTGTATCGACTATAGAGAATTCCAAAAAGCCAATTAATTAGACATTAGAACAACTGTTACACTGCCATAAAAATGAACAACTATTAGTGGCACACAGAAAGTATATGAGAGAGTACAATTTCAATAAGTCCGAACTTGTGAGCTAATCTACAAAGTCATCACTCTTTGGAACCACAAACAGCCTATAGGCCCTACTTACGAATTTGTTGACGAGCTTTCTTTTCGCTACTACCGCCTGAACATTACCTTTCGTATTACTACTAGTACTACCGCATGACGGTGTGCCATCGCAAAAAGGTTTATAGTAAACAATACGCAGTTAGCAATAAATCCAACAATCCAACGCATTTTTAAGTTTTTGCTACGACAACAATATTATAAGGTATAACCGCAACACCATGTGATAGAATCTTCGACATTGAATAAAATGGAACAGGAAGTAGAAGTTGGGATTATATTGCAACATAGCATTTACCGCTTATTGTACTCTAAGAAGCCTACAAACTACTAACCCACCTGGAAAACTTTATAATCAGAACTTTGCGCGTGTTCTAGCTGAATTAGCTTAATTATTTTCTAGCCGTAAAAAATTCTCGGCGGTTTTTCGGCTAAACCGGAAAATTTCCGGCGGCTAATCGGCTTGGAAAAAAAATTCGACGGCTATGGCGGCTGCTTGGGGTATAACTACTACTGCTGCTGCTGCTGCTGCTGCTGCTACTACTACTACTACTACTACTTCGTCAGGCGGCTCACCATGTGACGGTCACCCGGAGATCGTCCAGGTAGCCAATGGACAGAGGCGACCGAAGCTTAAGCAAAATCGGCTGGAGCGGGAGGCAGAACAAAGTGGACCAAGAGGATCACCTTGTTGAGGGCCCTTCTGGGACCACACCGTATAGCCTCCGAATTTGTGGCGTGACGATTCCTCGTATGCAAGGTGGCAGACGGCAGCCAACTCCGGCACCATCTCATCGACCGCAGCCAACATACGATCGCAGGAGAGGCAGTTGAAAGCGTTGGCAAAGTCGATCTTAATTAGGACCGTTTCCTCCTCCGCTGTCGACATGAGACGGCGCACCGTGTGCACCGCTGCCTCCGACCCTCCCGCCACTCCAACACCGAGTTGTCTCGGGGGCAGATAACCTGCGATCCTGGTAATCGCGAATGCATTTGCGCATTTTGCCAGCCTGCGCCAGAGATACCCAACTACGATTGGGTGCAGGGCTGCAGGCCCCTTGATTTTTTTGCTGAGCGCCAGGAGGGTGCCCCCAAAGAAGGTGGCACGAATTTCCGGAGGGCAGCAGCCATCTAGAAGGAGGTTGATGAAGGCCGTGATATATTAACTTGCTGTCCTTGTGAATTTCGTATCTCTTAGTTTGATCTCTTTGGTATTTGACTTAGTGCTCAAACTTACCCAGCAACCCTGTCCTTATCGATCTCTTACAGTGAAATTCGCAAGTGCCGTAGCAATACTGCATTGTGCCATTGTTGGCAGGTTATAAACCCAATACGTACTTGCTGAATGTTGCTGTCAACGATATAATTAATGAAATGCCAAATTTTAACAAGCTTGTTAGTTCTGTTGTTGTAGCTTTGCTGTGGCGTTAAAAAATGGTAGTGATTTACATTTTCATTTACACCGCAGTCACCTTTGTCATGTGACATTGCAGACACCTGATCAAGATAACGGTAAGGCGCCTGACGGTATTGCGCAAGCACCAAACCCAAGCACCAGTGGAACAGTATGGGAAGCACATTACGGTCTTTTCCTGACAGTCGTCATTCTCATTTCCGTATGCGTCGTCGTAACAGCTGTATGCTGCCTCTGCATGGCATGGCGCAGACGTGGTCAAGACAAACATTCAGACAAGGTAAGAAAGAAGAGCTAATAATGCATCTATGATCAATCAAATGGTTTTCTAGCAAGTCTTACAGAGATGGGCAACGCTGCTAACAGCTGAGAACTTCAAGAGTATGACCAAATGAGTATGGTGAAACAGAAGATGTCTATGAAAAACAGGTTAAGGTGCTATCAGGGTGAGAATTGCCGGGTTTTAGGGCTGGGTTTAACACCCTAGTCTTCATTGCAGACCTAAACTATAAGTCAACAAATAGTTGCAGGATAAGCTAAACAAACACATCGCCGATGCAGTTTTTGCAATCAGCCTTTTGCGGTAATGTAATGGCTGCTAATCTGCAACACTTGCTGGTAGACTAACCAAGATGTTTAATGGAATCCAGGCACGTAGCCAGACTTAATTTCAAGAGGAGGCAACTTGGCAGACCATTGACAAAATCCTGGTAATTGGGTTCATTGGTCAATCGAATTTTCCAAGTAAGAGGAGGCAACATCCTCGTGCCTCAACGTAGCTACGCCTTTGATGGAATCTATTAGCATTATGCTTTAAAGCCGATGCCCTACAGTTTGAATACACCGAATGACCAAGTTGCTTTGTTATGAAGCGCATTATTTTCATAGAACTGGGTTTGATACAATTAAAATCATTATAGTCTTTGCTGTTGGGAGGCTGTGGGAAGAAGTTAGCTGGGGATTAAGTTTGCGTATTGCGGTGGTATCCAACCATACATAATCGACTCTGCCTCGTCCAAGAATTAGCAAAAGCTCACGCATGAAATTTTTTTACAAGCTCTATGCAGTTCACCTGGTTGCTGGCGTTGCCCCAAAAACCAGTACTAGCAATTTAATCTTAATCCTAACTGTGATTGCACATCATGATGCATCATTTTCTTAGTTGTTCTTGGCCGGCTGCCACAAAGAAAGCATACGAATCTAACAGTGTGAGCCTGCGACTGTCGCATTTGATTAAGTAACAGCCTTGAAGTGGAAAATAATAAGGTTATGCAATAAATCAGAATGAGATGTAAACAAGATTCCGAAGAAAGGCAAGACATTATCAGGTGTAGCAAGTTATATGGAGCTCCATGGTAGCATGTGAAAGACTATGAAATAAAGCAGAAACAAATACAGCAGAAGAGAGCCACAAATTCTGTTCAAAGATGGGATAAGCAAAATTACAATAAAAAGTGAACCTGTTCAGACTGCAAACTGGTAAAATATAGCCTAGGCATAGACCAACATATATTACATGTCTTTATGTAATGTAATACATATGTTTAAGCAGGTATATGTGTAGCACCTTTAAAAGCATCTAAGACTACATCAAAATACATTTAGTGAAATTATGATTATGCCATATGAAGCAGCTCTCGTGCAGAGATTGTTCTGCAATAAGTGTAGACCACTGCTAGAACATATAGTGTGCCTGAATGCATATATTAGGTAACCATTTCCCTAAATTTGAATGATGCTAATATTCCATATAATGAGCAAATGCCCAGTTATATGTAAATCATGCATTTAAAATGGTATGAATGATATATAAGTTAAATGGATAGATATTGGATATGCACATGTAGAAGATTAATTTTTCGTGTGCGTGAAGAGTTGTCACTTGTTTTACTTGTTGATTATTTAATTTATGAGCCTATACAGAAGTGTGCTATGAATGCTATTAGTGTTTGGTAATATGTTTACAGCAGCCAATTGCTATGGAAGAGGCTCGTGAAGCTCCAGTTGCGGTGTCGAACCCTATTCCTGATGCTGAGATGATCCAGGATGAGGCTCCAATGCAAGAGCGAGAAAATCCGGCGGTTACTCCAAATGGTGGAGGGCAGCACATTTCCAAAGCCGATGAGGACAACGGCTGGGTTGTTCCACTTGATGAACTTAGTAAGACTGAGAAGGAAAAGCCAGAAGTTGAAAATACTCGACTGTAGACCTTATGATGGTACATTAAAGAAGCAATTCCACCGTGCTGACTGTGTTGGGGTGAATGTATGGCGAATGTGTAAATAGATTAACAGAATGGAATGTTCTGCATTAGTGTGCCTTAATGAAACATGCATTCACAAGAGAATGTCTGGTTCTAAACGCGCTTTTAGTTGTTTTCTCTGAGCCACGAAGTCTGTGCCAGGTTATTTGTACTTTATTGTGTAGTCTGTTTCGAGACATTTTTCTAGGAATAAATACACGGCTTATAAAATAAATGTATAATTTTTATGTGGTAACTGAATAGATCAGTTGCTTCTTTAATTTTCAGATATTGAAAGAAATTGCAGTGGGTGGTGCAAGCTCTGCTGCAATAATTTAGTCTTTGTAATTAGAATATTGCATATTTTCAAGAAATGCATCAACCAGTCAATCTCACAAATGAAATCAAATTTCAAGATTGCAGATAGATGAATCTGATCTGGGAAATCTAGGTTCTGAATATATTTGTACTAAGTCCGAATTGTGTTTCTTTCCCTGTTTTCTGTCATTATAATTCCTAATGACCAAGCCACGAAGACAAGTGTATCTTTGGGCACGTTGAGTCTTAAGAATTGCTCTAAATAATAGAGAATTCTTGTACATGCACTTTGTTATTGATGATGAGTTATCTGCCTGAAGGTCCATTGGCTTTTATGCCACCCAGGGATGAGAAAGTGAGATGGTTTCCCGTTGTCTTCCTCACAGACAATTATGGGTGAACAACTTGTCCAGAGTCTCTATGCAGTGGCTTGAGGTAGATTCGAATCTGCGACTCTACAGTTACAAGGCACTGAACATACCGCTACAACAACGCGCCCCATTTTGGTATTACCGGGTACCTAATTCATATTGACGATATTTCCTACTTATCCATATACATGTGCTTCACTTTCTCCTGAATGGTATGGTTTTGCTTTTATTTTATGAACATATGCTACTACTCGAGCGTGCCAAAATATGAATGCTTGAACATTTCGTTATTGTAGTTTCAAAGTAATATTGAGACTTTTCTGTACAAAAATCTACTCTGTGCAAATTTTGTTTTCATACATCTATGTGCGTTATAATCAAAATCACAGCATGTTTTCTTCCTGCTGAGAAGTTCTTTGAAGCCAACTAGTTTTGAAAGATACACGAAAGGCTGAGATCGACAGCAAGAAGTTTTGTAATAATCCAGTTACATGTATATCGACGAGCTTGTGAAATTTATTACAGAATTAGATAACTCTACCAACTAATAAGATATAAAACAGATGGGTTTAGTGGTCAAGATATGAACGACAGAATTTTACTGGAGATGTACAGAATAAAAGGCTACATCTCGGTCTAGAGACAGCTGACACCGCATCTCTGACGTCTCGTTTCGTCTCGGGTTAGAATGTCTGGAATCTCGTCTCCGTCTCGCCTGTTAACTACGCTAGAAGGCTGCCTTTACTAAGTTTCTAACTGGATGACAGTTGGATGACAATACACAATACTAGGCCTACACCTACACTGTAAAAGCAGTCACACTGACATCCACCTGTCATATTCAATTACTATTTAAATCAGTAGGCCCCGTAATTTGACTTCACTGCTTTGATCGCTTCATGTCATAGGTCCATCATACTTTATGTAGAAGTTTCTCTGCCTGTCTGCTGTCAGTCTGCCGTTATCATTTGCTACCCTGGATTTTGCGCATATTTTACAAAAATAAAATCTTGTGATTATTATGATTATTACAGCACGATTTTCAATAACACCTAAATATTTAGGTAAGCCCAGTCGGCTGTTGGGATCGGCGCCAGACTCCCTAATCGCGAGATTCGAAGGTGACGCGATCGGTTGCTTTCGGCATGTTCGTTAGCCCCGTGCCAACAACTTAAAACTTTGCTCTCTCTGCAAAACTTTCTGCGCTTTATCTCCGCCACTACTCGTACTCTGGTAGTGCCAGTCCCAAGCCTGGTTAAAGGAGGAGGGCGACGCTAACCACAGTGTCGTTAAACAGCAACTAATCAAAAATTCCTGCTACGCCAATGTTTATAGTTTCAAGTTTCTAGTATGACTGTACCTTTAAACACCATATCACTTTGCCGTAATAGTTTTAAAAACACGTTCTTGCTCTTGGTATCATTTTAAATGTTTAAAAGCAGGTAAGTTCATAGTGCATTTGACGGCTATTGACTTTAATCTTGATATGCATACATTGTTACCAGAACTTGATCGGATTAAATCATTCCTACAATTCATGAATGTGACTTGAAGAGTCTGTTTTGACAAAATGTTTAAACTGGTATTCCAAATACAGCCTAGCTACATGTAAATGTTTTAAATGTACTGCTGCTTGTTGTTCTCCTGCATTTTGCTTATAATTTCTTGTCATTTCATTAATTTGTCTTGCTGTTACATTCTTATGTGTTGCTTTGCTGTTTGCAATAGATTGGAATGTTGACTAATAATAAAAACCTTTGTACATGTGTGTTTGGATGTACGTATACATGTAGGCCCTATCTAAACACATGAGTATGAATTAATGCAAATGGGTGCAACTTAAGATATACTAGGCCTACTGTACATGGCAAGATTAAAACATTCAAACAAAAACAAACAAATTTATATATGCAAGCAAAGAATTGAATGGGAGAAGTTATTTTATATCAGGGGAACCTAGGGGAGGAAGAGTTAGGGCTAGTCATAGAGGGAAAGTTAAGAACTTAAATAGACTGATTTATTGAAAACATTGTTTATTTGTATAGCATCCGGGCAAGGAAGCATTTCTGAGCCAGGTTGTCAAACATAGGAAGCTCAAGGTTATGGGACCGTGGCCGCAGTGAGTAGCGAGATTGCTTAATAGGCGGTAACAATTTATGCAACACATGGCAAGGATTTTGCAGAATACAGGCAAAGAATTTGGTATCCGCATTGTTGCAAGAGTCACAAATGAGGGAGAAGATGGAGGTAAGTACTCCTGGCGTACCAGCCTCCGGATAATTCCATCAAGGGTCTACCGTTCCTGCACTCTCGCAAAGCCCCACCACACAGCGAACAATATAGCATCATACCAACCGTAGTGGCACGAACTACATCAAATTAGCTGTCGCCCGAGAGCCCATGCGACCTCAGGATCCGAAGTGCGTGAAAGGACTGTCTTGCTTTTATGGTCAGATGTTTAATGTGGCCGGAGAACCCAAATTTCTCTGTAAGCTCAACACCCAGAATATTTAGAGTCTGCAGCCGTGCGATACCTTTTAAAGGAGGGGGAACCATACCGATGGTACCCCGGGGGCGAGTGAAAATGATCTCACTGGACTTGCTTGTATTGAGGCTGAGGTTGCAACTATTTGCCCACACACTGATGTGCTCAAGCTCCATCTCAGTTGCAGTGATACTTAATTATGACGAAAGTACACAAGAAAGTTGCTCCAAGGTTATCTCGCAACCAATCAGAGGAGGAGCGTGAATATGTCTATTCATGCTGCATCTGTTTCTAGCCCGACGTACGATAGTGCGAAGGGTTTGCCACATCGTTACTCGAAATCTTGAAATTTCTACAGCGCCCAAAAAGCGAAGTCGCGTGTTTCAGCTTACTAACAGGCACATGAAAGACTAAAACAACAGACCAAACAAGTAAAGTCCAGCATCAGATGGGGCCTACAAGCACTGTGCAAATGTTGTTAGTGCTATTGGCATTAACACGATACCCTATACGTTGATGCATACTTTGGAATTTCGTGGTTTAGATTTGCCATCCGAACTGTGGTACTGTCTGACCCTTTGGATCTTGATTATCTGCCTATTGAGTCTGTTATGATTAAGCACCTGTGAATAGTGTAGTTCCAGTTTAACGACACTGTGCGAAAACAAGGATCATTAGTGGCGCCCTCCTCCATTTATATCCAGGCTTGGGACTGGCATTGTCAGAGTATACGGGCAGTAACGGGAACACAGTTCCCGCGACTTCGCTTTTGGGCGCTGTAGAAATTGAAATTACGATTACGATTACTATTAAGAGAGATGGATATCGTTGCCGATCTCCTCCTTATTGTCAGATTGCTGTTGCGAATCCCTGTAGGAAATCCTCAAGATCCTTCTGAGTCAAAGTCATTCATTCGTTCATTCATTCGTTCATTCAGCGGACTTATATAACGCCCCTCCAATTAAGATAACCCACTCAGAGGCGCTCCCAGCCCAACTCCGGCGATAAAGAACAGTTTTCAAATTCTTGTAAAAGGTGTATGCAGAGTCTCTAGCTGAACACGCAGATCTGGTGGAAGATTATTCCACGTGTTCGACCCAACCACTGAGAAGGTACGAGGTTGCATCTTTGAAGTGTGCGCAAAGGGAACAGTGCCACGAGATGCAGAACGAAGATTTCTGCGGGCAGCTAAGCCTGAGGTAGGGCAACAGAACTCGCGCAAGTAGGCTGAGGTGCTCCCTAACTGGCACTGAAATCCTAAACTGAATGCACTGGGAAACAGGAAGCCAGTGGAGTACGTCACGCATATAATGCGAAACATGGTCAAATTTAGATAAACCACTAAGAAGCTTCGCAGCTGCGCGAATCACGCGCTCAAGCAATGCGCTCCAAGTGGAGGCCAGCATGCATAGATGGCACGGTAGTAGTCACATGTCAAAGGCGTCAAGCTTGTTATTCAAGGTGTCGGTTATTTCCAATACCTCACAAATGTAGAGGAGGTTTGGCAACACATACCGTTTGTAGAGCCTCAGCTTGGTGTTTAATTGAAGGGTAGAGCGCCAGCTGTGCTTATCCAGGGAAGTCGCGCAGTATCTGGCTACTGTGATTCGGTGCTTGAGTTCATTGGATCCGTTGGACTTATCAACAACCTAGCTCTAGTCTATTGCCCGTTTGTGGCTGTTGAAAGTAGTTGGCCAAGCGGACAATCCATGTGGTGGAATGCATCTTGGTTTTGTCCCAATGCCTAAGGTATAATAGTATTGGTAGCTGCACTCATTACCTCCAAGGCTCGAGTAGTATTCCGCTCCAGCATCGGAACATCGTCTGCGTATAGTAGTCGAGGCCTGTAAAGACATCCTCCCTTGCATCGACCTTATAATGTTCTACTAGACAAAGTTTTTATGCTTGAAGAAGAAAATGCAGAAATTTATAGGTCTATAGTAAGAAATAAGTTCGTTTAAATGCATGCAGTTATACTGAGAGTATATTTAACCCATAATCTCAGTCGGTGGATCGCTTCATCCAGCCAAAGCCTCTCTACTCGATCATCCTTTCTCACTCTTTCGGATACCGATCCCCATGCAGTCACTACTCAAGTTCTTAAATCCATGTGCCACTTGCACCTCGACTCTGGGCCGATCTTCCGCCTGAATTTCCTCAAATTGTCTGTCCCCTCGCCCAACAGTATTGCCGTTCACTCATTCACGTCTGCCTCAGGCTCCTCCATCTATATCCCCTCACGATTTCAACTGATAATTTGTCTCACCTCTTCAAGAATTCCAACCCGGACCCATCTGATCCTGTAACCCAGAGGTTCTCAGTCTTTTCTTTACCCCTGGGAAATGTCTGACCAATGTTCGCACCCAGTACAAAAGTATTATCAAATTGAAGACGCATACACGAAATTGTTACTACTGAAACTTGTGCTTACAAGCCTTACAGGCTTACAATGTTACATGGAAATGAACTTCTATCTCCACATACTTATCCTATGACAGCTAAAAAATTATAATGTATTATCAATGCATTCTTATAATTCATACTTTTCCTCTTTGTCGCACCTCTGAAATGACATGTCGCACCCCCTGGGGGTGCGTGTACCCCAGTTTGGGAACCACTGCTGGAACCTTTCAATCTTTCTCGACCTAAGCGAAGACCGCCTCAGCAGCTCGGTTGTCTCCTCTCTTGTCCTGGTCTCTCTTGCAACCGAACATGGATCTCCAACCATTTGATATCTCCGGAAAACCCCGCTGACTTGACGTAGCGCTCGTAAATAATGTCCTTATCTTACAGGTGGCGCTTTATAAATTTGGAGCTTATGATTACGATTACATAAACGCACGGATTCTCTTGATTTAAACATTATCAGGCATTAGCCTCCATGACCCTTTAATTTGTCGGTAGTCGTGGAAATTCGATGCTTCACATTAAATTTCATCGCTTTTCCTATCAGCATCTAAGCATCTATGGAAATTAGTCTGGAACGGCCAGTCTTTCCCCATCGAGCGAGCGGCGCCGCCCCGACCTACCGAGCGTCGGCGGCGGCGGCGACGGTGGCGGCGACGGCAGCGCCCGGGCGCGAGCGACGATCGAGCTCAGGCCGTCGATGGTCGAGAGGCAGTGGTTATATCGACGACGCTGGTGTATAAAGGTGCGAACACTGGACCTCGCAGATACATATCAGTCCGTAAAGGAAGGCAGGAAGGCAGGAGGGAAGGAGGTGTAGCAGCAGCTGTCTGTTGTAGTAACCATGAACGGTCCACTGCAGCTTCTCTTGAGGCCATGTCTGCTGCTGCCGCTGCTGCAGTTGCTGTTGCTTGTCGTTTTCTTATTTCCGTTCGGCAATTGTTGGCTGTCAGCACCGATTGAACGGTAAGTGCTGTGCCATTTTCACCAGAAATCGTTCGAGAGGGTTATTGATTTCTGCGAAGTAGTATATACTGGGTTTGGATCATATTATGTGACCAGTGCGTGCTAGAGTGTGTTGATGAACGGATGGTGACATCGACGTATTCTTCTGTTGATGTCTGTCTCTCATTTAGCAGCACACGTACTCGTCTTCCTGTCTCTTGACTCGGTCAGGACTCAGGAGTGCAGCGCATGTCGTTGCTTTATACAATACACCAGTGCTTTGATATTGCCCTCCGTCCAAAGTTCAGAAGTGCACACACGACGGTCTCGCAGATACAATTATATTGAAGAGCAATTGTGAGTGAAGGACTTGCTCAAGGTCCCTACACAGTAACTGCCTCGGGTGAGGCTTGAAACCGTTCTCTAAGCGTTACAGGCCGAACGCTCTATATAACCAATCGGCCAAACCCCACTGTAGACGGCATTATAGAGGTTGTTCAATGTACCAACTGGGCTATCTAATCTAACCTGATGACTTATATAGCGATGTTACCATGGTGCATAAGGTATAATTGACGACCACTTCAGGTGAGACTGTAGAGTCAAAGTCGCGATCCTCTGGAGAAACCCGGTAGAAATCTGATTTGTAAGGAAAGCCAGAATTGGGGCTGCTTTGGTTGAAGCAGACGACTCTTAAGTTTATACAATGTGCTGTTGGTCACTGAAGATGAAGGTGGCTCCTTATAAATCCTGTATTGTGTTGCATTTGTTTGTTCTTATTGTAACTGCTACAGGCTAGTTTATCATGACATTGTGAAATTGTCTATTCGTTGTCAAAGCATGAAATCTATAGTGGCATCTTGTCCAGTGGTTGGATTACTGTTGTCATGCTGGAGCTTCAGCTGATAGGTCATTAAATACAAGCCGACCTACGTCGCCTGTTTGTTTCTTCGAACTTAAAGTCCTGCGAATTGAACCCTCTACGGTCTACCCCATTCATCATTACCAGTGACATTGTTGATGATATTGTCCCGTCTTTGCTGTATTTAGGTCACTCTCTGATGGGCATCTTCCTGCCTCACAAAAACGAGCTATCGTTTTTCTCACCCTCAAGAAACCTAACTTGAATCCTAACCTCTGCCATAATTACCATCCCCATCTCTAACCTATATCCTTACTTTTTAGGACTCTCTCTCTCTCTCTCTCTCTCTCTCTCTCTCTCTCTCTCTCTCTCTCTCTCTCTCTCTCTCTCTCTGCAACTTCTCCGTTATCTTGAACAGTCTGGCCTTCTCACTCCCAGTTAATCATACTTCAGGGCTCATCACTTCACTGAAACTGTCCTGCCCTTATTGCTTTTCGACATCTACTCTGCCGTTGATAGATTCCAACTTATACTGCTGGCTCTTTTCGATGTCTCTGCCGCCTTCGATATGGTAGACCATGACAACTTACTGCAACGCCTCGAGACCTCCTGTGGCATCCGAGGTCCCCTCTTATCTGGCGTTGGTCTTACCTCACTCTTCTTCTCTTCTTCTTCTTTGTTTCTCCTCCGTCAGGCCAAGGCCAACGATGAGTCCTCAACTTGTCGTCTCCAGAGTTCTCTATCCTTGATTTTTTCCCTTTGCTTCTGCAATGTTCATCTTCATTCTCTCCAGATCCTCTCGTATATTATCCATCCATGTCTTCTGTTGTCATCCTTTACTCCTAGTTCCCTCCACATATCCGTGTAAAGCCATCGAGGTAATCTGTCATTGCCCATTCTCATCACATGTCCCAGCCACTTTTCTTACCTCACTGGCCGCACTCAAATGGTTATCTGTGGAGACATTAGAACCCTTGGGTCATGGTGAAACTTGGGGTCCTACACAGCTCTGTCTTTTATATCCTCTCCTTTATCTGTTGTATGCGTCGGACATTCCTGCAGTATTCTCCAAACGCTCGTCAACTAACCACCTTCATACCGATGACGTACAGGTGTTCGTTCATGGCCTTCCCTCTACTCAGCTTGCTCTTACTGGTTGCATTGCTATTGTCTCTCGAGACTTGCACCTCTGGATGTCTTTCAACAGGCTCTCACTGAATCCAACTAAGATATAGCTCATTTGGTTTGCACCCGCCAACAGCTTCTTTAACTTGACTTCCTCCTTCTTGCTGAGAGATTCCCGTCTTTCACCTTCCACTCCAGTGTCCTTGACTTTGGCGTAGTCCTCGACAGCACGTTCACCTTTTCCGAACACATTGCCCATCTTACGCGTGTTTTCTGCTTTCAGCTGAGGCGACTTAGAGCAATCCGATGCTCTGTCTCCTCCTCTGTCTTTGCCTCTATTAGCCTATCCATGCCTTAATTTGCTCACGAATTGATTACTAAAACTCTCTCCTGGTTGACCTTCCAAAAGTTCGTCTCTCCCCTCTCCAGTCTGTTCTAACTAATCAGACTAATAGCCCAACTTCCTCGCTCGTCCCACATCTCCTCTTTCATGTTTGATCACCTTCATGGCTCCCCCTTACTGCTCGAATTCAGCTTAAGGTTCTTACTTTAATTTACCGGTTACTCTGTCCTAACACCCAAGTATCTTCGTGACCTCATCCGCCTGCCGACTTCAACCTCCTGTCTTCGTCCACTACGCTCACTTGAACGGCATGATCTCCTTGTCCCTCCAGCAAGGACTGCTATGGTCAAAATTCGAGCTTTTGCCTTCATTGGCCTTGCACTATGGAATCAGCTCTCTACATCGACACGTTCTTCGCTGTTGACTGATACTACAAGTCTACAAGTACCTCTTTCCGCTGTCTCAAAACCACTTTCGCTTGCCTGGGTGTGTCGCCCTGGGAGCGTCTCTGATTGATGTGCACTGCGAGAGGCGCTTTATAAATATTTAGACACAAGTCGAGGATGCCGTCTGTGGTGAAGATTAATATTGATAGAGGGTGTAATAACTCATTACTTTACCTTACCATACCTCTGCAAGGTGGATTAATCAGTCAATTGTCTGCTGTGTAGCGGAACTTATAATAGTGCTTAGCTTACCAAAAGTTAGGTGCTCACTTATTTAATCATCATCATCAGGATCCATGGGCTGAAGGCCCTTAGATGTCCAACGCTTGCATCGTATCCATGGGCCGAGGCCCGTTGGAGTCCAATGCTTGCATTGGATTTCATTCGTATTTTTTCTTTACGAACGGAGTATCTGCACCCATCCGTTCGACCTTCGCACTTCTCCCTTAAAGAGAGTTCCAGGCTTAGGACTGGCTCTGATATCCACTATCTTGTGGTATCGAAGGCGGCGATGCCGCCCACGTTTGCCAGCTTTTTCAGGGTTCCTGCTGAGCCTGTCCACCTCGCGTAGCGCCCTATGGTGGTACTTCAGCCAAGACCTTCACCACTGATGGCATAGCCTCAGCAGGCACTCCCCTACTGACTGTTGCCACCCCCTCACCACGTTGAGGTGTGAGTCGGACTCATTTAAAACAGGCCTTTATGTCGTACCTTAGTTTACCTTACTTTTATATTCATATTACTACTTCATCCATAGTAAAAATCGTAGTTAAGAAATAGTTAAGTCCTTGTAAGAAAAGTAAAGAACAGTTGATTCCCATGCTTCATCTCTGGGACAATCCGGACCAGGGACTCTGAATATGCTTCAACTGGAGAGTCGTTGGTCAACTGGGAAGTCGTTGGTCAGTCTCTACATATCTAAAAGTGACTGCCAGCACAGACCATCTCCACTGGCACGAACATAACTTCAGTTATGGACTATCAATCAATCAATCAATCAATCAATCAATCAATCAATCAAATTCGTTTATTCGAAATCAAGCTGACAATATCGCAGCTTGTTACGACAGTAATACAGAACGTAAGGAAGGTGAGTTTAGAAAGAATGCTATTCAGTAGATATTATTATAAAGGACTCTTGAAATAAAATTGCGATCGTCTTTAGCAGGAAGCTGATAGGCCTACTCATGCGCCCGTATTCGGAGCTCGTATCGAGTCTGAGAGCGATGAGGAGGGAATAGTCTATGCAAAACATGCCCAGTGGTTGCCCTAACAGCTGTGAAAAGACGAACAGCCTCTAACCGCAATCGCTGCAGCTTCTGGAGCGTCCTGACCAATGAGGTCCCTACGCTTCATCTTCGCTAGCCAGAGTGCTGTTGAGAAATTCTCAATCGGTGCTGCAAAGGCATAGACGGGCATTTCCTGGTTCTCGGAGGTACGGCCTGGAGCTACTTTAGTGCTACAGACAAGTGCATCTTTTCAAGTCTATAGCTGCCAGAGACAAAAACATTTATTGGACGTGTGGAAAGTTTGACATCGGGTGCCCTGCCTTTGACCTCTGCCTAAGATGTCGCTGAATGTGTGATACTCCAAGTGCTCACTATTATACTGGTATCAGCCTCCTCTGGATGCTATTGCTCCCTGAGAAACAGAATTCTTATCTGCTCCCATTTTGTCTCACCTATACTTGACCACACCCTTAAGAGTGGTGCCCGCTAAGAGCAGACACTAGTGTAGCTAGAGTACTCGCGGGCATCAACGTGCGCGGAGTCATCTAAGACTGATGTCTAGTTTCAGACAGTTTTGTCTGATCACAAGAACAGGCCACTGTTTAACACGTTGCGTCTGTGACAACTTGGTTATTCAGAATAATCGAATATTGATTGACTGATTGATTGATTGATTGACTGGAATTACCGTTAAAGCAATTAATCATAGCGTTAATTGCACTGGAATTGCCGCAAAAGCTTGCAACTGGAACAGACGTTGGGTAAGCACTGGGAATGCTGTAAGACAAGGCAACTGCTGGAATTTATCATTAAACCAAATACTGGATTTACTGCAAAATAAGGCGACTGCAATCATTGGTTAAAGCAGGTAATTGGATTTTCTGCAATAACAGGGTAGTCTACTTGAATTGCTGTTTTAAAAGGCGTGCGGTATTGCCAATAAAGCAGGAGACTGGAACTGCTGGAACCGTTAGTGCTTGACGTCATTGGTGCTGTTCTTGGCCATGCGTAGCTTCCGCTAAAGTGATATCACGGCTTTGGCTCTGCTTTGTTCCCTTCTATATAGATTGGTGGCTTTCATCCAAGTGCGGAACGAACGGCGGACCGGCGGCGGCGTTTCATAACTCGGTAACACCGTTTGGACGACGGCGACAGAAAGTCAATAAGTTTTTGTGACTGGATTTGTAGCGATACATAATTAAAGGGACTAGTCATAAAGTCGGCCCCTGGGCAAGGCGGCGTTGGTGATGGTCGTTTCGTGGGGTACATGCCTGACGGACAGAATGGGGGAAATGAATATAGAAGTGAACGAAAAGACTGGTGGTATGGAGCTGAATGGAGCAGCTGTGTCTGCGCCGGTCTCCTCGGCCATGAAGTGCTTCTGTGCCGTCTGGAAGGAGAAGCCAGAGTCAGACCATTTTCAACTTCCAGAATATGTATGTTTGTATGTATGTATGTATGTATGAATGTATGTATGTATGTATGTATGTATGTATGTATGTATGTATGTATGTATGTATGTATGTATGTATGTATGTATGTATGTATGTATGTATGTATGTATGTATGTATGTATGTATGTATGTATGTATGTATGTATGTATGTATGTATGTATGTATGTATGTATGTATGTATGTATGTATGTATGTATGTATGTATGTATGTATGTATGTATGTATGTATGTATGTATGTATGTATGTATGTATGTATGCATGTATGCATGCATGCATGCATGCGTGTGTGTGTGTGTGTATGTATGTATGTATGTATGTATGTATGTATGTATGTATGTATGTATGTATGTATGTATGTATGTATGTATGTATGTATGTATGTATGTATGTATGCATGTATGTATGTACATGTGCATGTGTGTGTTTTCACAAACACACGAACAGTTGAAACATATTTCGTATACTCTTAACATGTCGGTGTATCATACAATATCTGAACTGCTTTTCTCATTATGTGATACTGTATCCTATTCATGCTGCTGCACAAAAAATAACTTTCAAGTTTTCAAGAATCAGGATGGATGACTTCGTATCCGTTAAGGTTATGACCCTTGGATTTCTCTGGGTGTTGTCGCCGTCATGATAGCGCTGCACTTCTTCGAATGCACTTAATCAAGCCTTCCGATCTTGTTCATCCCGAAGGCAACGAGACAGAGTGCTACCGAGGATGTCGTAAGATATGACATTGATTTACACGAAACGGCCGTTTTCTCTGGCTTTATCTCTGCTTTTAATTGATCTATGCGTGAGCTGGGTGAAGGATTTCTCCCTGTTCGGTTCGTCCATTTGTCCAGATGATTCATATCTACCGTGTTTTCTGCTGTTTTCCAGTTGCACTTCATGTGTAGACGACTGCTTTGGTTTTGCGTTTTTTGCTTCCTTCCTTGCACATGCTGTCAACTGATCAGGTATAATGATAGTAGGAATTAAATATTTATGTCAGCTTTTGCTTGGACTTGACTTCAACCTTGCCATAGATTGCTTTTATGTTTCTGTACAAATCTCTGGATTCGCTTTATTTCATTGTAACTTGGTTTTTTAAACTCTAAGAATCAAGACTGCAGATAGTATTTAACTGTTTCTCATTCTGTTAATAATAAAGAGTTCACGCATTTGCATGCTTTTCGTAAGTTGTTCGTCTAAGATTACTGTTGACGAGTTTGTGTGTTGGAATTAACTTTCCTTCTGCTACGAATTTTGTACATTTCGAACAAAGTTTTCTTCGAATATCTTATTCGGCTAGGTCATTGCAAGAGGAGGGATGGGCTTGCTGAGGTTAGGTCGATTCTACCTCTAGATCGAGTGCTTCGATCTACCGCCAGGCAGGACACAAATACCTAGTTTACGTGAACCCGGCGGTTCGTGGGATAGCCGAATGTGTGCCAACGTCCACCAATGAGGGACCGCTGGGCGGTGCTGCTATCGTGTGCCTCGGACGCTGTACATGCTGTGCACTATCGACGAAACTTGATCAAACATTCCGAACACAATGGAGGAGTTTATTAGTATCTCTGTGTCCTTACTTAACTTCATCGAGGCAGGCAAACACACTGTATCACGCAACACCTCTGATTAGTTTTCCTTAAGTGGCACTATATTTACTTCTAATTGCAATTTTAGTTATTTACACATCATGTAGCCTACTTAAACATCAATCCTATTACCTAAATTTAATTTTTTTTATTTGTGAATTAATTAATTCGCCATGCCTTTTGATTATATGTTTCATGTCATAATTTATTTTAACTACTGTTATTGTATTGTGTTGTATTTGTTAATTTATATAGCGTCGCTCACAGCAGTGGCCATTCAGTACCGCTCCCACTGCGAGAACCCCTAGAGAAGAAAAAGGTTTTGAGGAGGGAGAAGGCTGTAGGAAGAGATCCAGAAAGAATGGTAACACGTAGAGATGAAGGAAGGGCATTCCATAGGGAGGGTCCAGTAGTGGCAAAAGATCTAGTTTAGGCCATAGTGGTCCTAACTCGTGGAACAAAAAGAGTTTGCCTGACCAAGGAGCGGAGAGGTCGATGAGAAACTGAAGAGAGAGGGGAGCGAATGTGATCCCTAAGATATTTAGGAGCAATTCCCAATTTGGACTTAATTTCTTATAACTGTTCTCAGCCTATAACTTATAATCCACGTGTGCTTGTCAGTCAGATGAAATAAAGGTTACTTACTACGTATTTACTTACTTATTCCCACTCACCACCCAATCACCTACCTAATCACGGATGTCTAAGATCAGCCCAAGCAGTTTCATGACCTGTTTTCGTTTTACTGGTCAAGACCCTTGAGTGCTGTCGGAAGTTTCAGTCTCTGGTTGTTGTAAACGGAAAACAACCATTGACATTAACAGAGCGACTTTAAAGGACCTCTGAAAGGCGACGCAGAAACGTGGAAACTGTCAGACAAAGTGCTTCTTACTGTTTAATTTTAAGTTTGAAGATCGAAGGAAATTGTCGTCAAAAGAGTCAGTGCCTGGTTGTTGCGCGGCAATTTGCGGTGCTTTCTCCCGTCCCTTGATCTCCAGTGGAGTGGTGACAGACACGTGCTAAGCCTATTGATTGCGAGGATAAAAGGCAGTTGAGACAGCGTCAGCGGCGGCGGCGGCGGCAGCGGCCGAGAGCGCCCGAAGAGCCCTGCCACTCTCGGCGGCGCCCGATCAATATGACTTGGGGCGTAAATGGCTCTTTGTGTGTTCTGGAACGTCTCCGCGTAATCGCCTCCGAGTGTCCGTCGGACAGGAGGCGTTTGGCCACGGCACCCTTCGAAACCGTGTCACTGTTAAGTGGACCGATGATGATGTGTCGCCCTTCTCTGAACGCCGATGGCTTCGAAGCAGTTCTTATACAGTAGGCTGGGCTCCAATGAGTGATGGAATGTGGACAAGTTGTGCTTTAGCCAAGTGTTGTTGAAAATTGGGTGCTCTTTGGTTGAGTGTTGAACTCTTTTGGCAGTGTCTGCAAAGGTAATTGGCTGTTGAGGCAGAGGCAGGGTATTCAAAAGTTGGTGATACTTTAGCGCAGTGTTGAACATTTGAAAATGTGTGAATGACGAAGATTTGGCGATGCTGTGTTGAATATTGAACACCTGGGAATGTTCTAGTTGACGATGTTTTTGACAAGTATTCTATTTGAACATCTGATGATCTTTGGATGAATATTGAAGATTTGGGATTGTTGAATATTGAATGGTTGGTAATGTTTTTTTGTAAGGCGCTATATAAATGGCCATATACATACATACATACATACATACATACATACATGTTTGGTGGCAGTATTGAGCATTTGACATCGTTTGGTGGCATTTCGAATGTTTGATGGTGTTTGCAGCTTGCACAGCATTGAACATTTGGCAATGCTTGGATGAACATTACAGCCAGTTTCATATGCCACGGCATTTGAACAGCACGCATCGAGGAGGCAAACGGCTTTTGTTAAGCATATTTACTGTAATTGTGTTTGACAATGTAAACGACTTTACATTGTTTTATGATGCAGGAACCAATGCATCAAGTGAACAATAGTGTTTTGAAGTTGTATGGTGTTTTTACTCCGCGAAACACCAACCTGAAGACTGCATGGTCTTCGATTCAGCCTGCTCTGTGATTCGTGTACCTGGTTGCGGTGTGTCAACCTGTTTGTGAATAATAATAATAAACATATATATATATATATATATATATATATATATATATATATATATATATATATGTCTATGCTTGACTGTGTAGCTGAATAATTTCTATAAGTTCAGCTGGCCAATCCTCAAGTAACCCACCAACTTCTTCTGTTGAATAGAGTTGGTGTATGCAGTTGAGACCGGGATTCTCCTCCTGTGAATGAAGGCTGCAGTCTGCAGGAGGATCGTCATGCATTGTCTGCTTTTCCATGCCTGTCCATTTTCAGTGGCTTGCACTCTGTGACGTGTGGAATTGGAGCACAACTGCTTGCATCCATTAAGCACTGTTATTGTAGGCTGTAGGAAAGCACTGTCCTGTTATTATATATCTCGAAAAACTGCGCTGTCTGGCTTGCGTATACTGTTGCCGACAGCCAGACTGTGCCTTATTTCCATTATTTCTCTCTGGATATTATTGTGCAGTGTCTTTTTCTTGTGGGAGACAATGTCTGTGCTTAGCAAACAGTTTATTTCTGTGCTACACCAGTGTCTGTACCTGGCAGCCATGGCCCTGATGAGATGAGTGTGCACCATCAGCTGAAACAGTATAGAAGAATCGACCAATATGTTTTCGGCCCTCGAATTGAAGGATCTTCTGGCTCAAGCACATATGGGACAGTGGCAGGCCTTGACAACTGGACATTCTATCAAGATTGATTGCATGGATTGCATGGCTCCACTACATATTACCAATATCATCAGACATGCGTGGATTTGAACCGGAGATACAGTGATGCGAATCAACAACCATGTATCATATTCCAAAACTAGTAGTCTAGTATGAGGGCGGGGAGATGGTTGAATGGTAACACGCTGGCACGAAGATAAGAAGGACGCGGTTTGATACCCGCCAGCATAGAACGAGAATTCGTGACTTGAGGGTTTAATATTCGTAATTATTCGTGAATATTAGGGAATTTTTAACATTCGTAAATATTCGTAAATATTCGTTGATGACGTCACTGTTTCCGTTTTGAGGATGAAGATTAACTATGTCACTCTCGAATGTGAATGCCGCATGATCAGTCCGCATCGACTTTTGAGATTTTGAACAATAAACTTAGTGAAGTTACTGATATAAGATGAGTAACTGTGACATGTAACTTTTCTTGTTCTAATGCCTAGCTTTTGGCACTGAATTTTGTACAATTAATCTCGGATTTTGAAGAGTTAAGTATTAAAAGAAATTTAAAAAATTTAGTATTCGTTGGCCAGTTGAAATATTCGTCAATATTCGTAAATTTCTACAAATCTTAATATTCGTAATATTCGCATTGGCCTACTCGTTCTATGCCCGCCAGTCTCATAAGGTTGTCTCAGCCTTCCACTCCCTAGAGGTGACTAAAATGAGCAGTTGGACAGATGGGCGCCTTGCAGGCTGCCATACAGTTAAATTCGACTCCTGCTAAAATAATTGTTATCATCTGTTGCTACTAAATCATGTTATCTTACTGCACACTTATCAGTTTGAATAAATAAATAAATAAATAATAAACAAATAATTTAATATAATACTGAATTGTCATGTATTAATGTATCTGAACTTTTATATAGGGGTATTCTACGAATTTTTCTACGGTGTTTAATTCATACAAAACTTTCAAAATTCTTTATTTCAAGGTAAGGTGTAAGTGTAAGGTTTGGAGAGAAACAACCTACTGGACATTGGAGAAAACTTATTGCAGATGATGGGGCTCCAGTCCGAGTTCCTTGTATTCCTACTGCTAACTCTATCCGTCATAAAAAAGATTGTTAAAAACTCAATATCAGCCACTCTTTAAGAGTAAAATTATGAAAATTATTGTGGTGGCTCAAACCGTGGAAAGCCTGAAGTCTAAGCTATTGGGCCACGAAGCCAGCTTAAAGTAAGAATAATAACAATCTTTTCTTTATTGAAGCGCCTGACAAACGCACTGCGCTGTACATTTACATGTTATGCCATTTAAATCTTAACTACTAACAGAACAGACAGCCTGCAATACACGGCGCTAATAGCAGCCTACAAAGCATATCCGCCCTACGAGACTCGAACTCGATACCTCTCGCTCTCCATGCCAGCGTGTTATCCAATGCGCTATCGGGCCCCCCCCCAAGAGACAGACCTGTCGCTTCCATTATACTTTTGCCGCACTGGGAGATGACGAAACAGTTGCGCGTGACAGAAACACATCGTCAGAAACGCCTTAGTGAAAACGACCGATCTTGGCTACTCCTGTTACTGCCATTATTGTCAACTCCTCAGCTGGTCCTAATTTCTCCAGCAACGCCACCAACCTCCATCGTTCCAGCGCTTCCAGCCCTGTACCCTCGCGGAGGGCCGTAAAGGCACGACCCCCCCCCACTCGGCTGCAGTTCTGGATAACGGAAATCGATATCCAGATCGATATCACGGCAGCACACTGTTTTCTCGGGTGCTGCCGAGATGTTTTCCGAAACCAATAGACGGTGCTTTTGGGGCGACGAGCTTCCACTGACAAATGGCTGATACCCTTCGCTGCACACGAACGGCGTATACATCTCACGTGGTGAATAATTCATTAGAGTGTACGCGGTTTCGGTGTTAGTCCCATGTATACGGTGGTTTGGTATAGAGGGTTGAATAGTGGCAGACGTCGGATGCGGATGAAGGAGGATCACCCTCGATTCAGCGATTCTTTCGTTCCAGACGACCGTGTGTGCTTTCGATCATTTACAGTCAAATGAATTGCACTTAGCGCCAGTGTAATGTATCGTGCAGTAAGAAGTAAGATAAATTGCAATGTCATGAAGAGTCCAGGTACAATAAGGTAAAGAGAGCTCCGCCACTGCCCGTAGGCTACTCCAGTAGTGCTAGTCCCAAAAGAAGAAAGGAGAGGGGCGACGCTAATTATCTTTGTTATGACAGCGTCGTTGAACAGAGACCGCTGCTGCTGCTTCTCCTACTACTGCTACTGCTACTGCTACTGCTACTGCTACTGCTACTGCTGCTGCTGCTGCTACTGCTGCTGCTTCTACTACTGCTACTGCTACTGCTACTGCTACTGCTACTGCTACTGCTACTGCTAATGCTGCTGCTACTGCTACTGCTACTACTACTACTACTACTGCTACTGCTACTGCTACTGCTACTGCTACTGCTACTGCTACTGCTACTGCTACTGCTACTGCTACTGCTACTACTGCTGCTGCTGCTGCTGCTGCTGCTGCTGCTGCTGCTGCTGCTGCTGCTGCTGCTACTGCTGCTGCTGCTGCTGCTGCTGCTGCTACTACTACTACTACTACTACCGAGATAAAGTGAGTTAAGATATAGGTAAGGTTGGGTAAGACCATCCAAGGTTAGTTAAAGTAACTTATGGTGACGTAATAGTTATTTATAGTGCCTCTTTAGGGCATCTGGTTGGTATTGCGCTCAACTTAGTCCTGGCAATAATGAGTTAAATGCAGTGGCAAAAAAACTCAGTACCACAAGTTGAGTGTGTTTTTGAGGGTGGTTTGTCTTGGTTTTTTATTGGAGAATTTGGAAAGGCATTGCAGGGCTGATATACTATATTCTTTTACTGTTCCATTCCACTGAAGTATGTAACTGAGCAATATTTCTCCATTCACTTTACTAGCTGTGCAGCATTGGCAGTGTTTTGGGATGGAATTTTTTTATAAATTCTTATGCTTGTTTTCTTTTCCTGTCAGGATTGGAGAGGACCTTGATAAAAGGCTGGACAGTTTTGTGAGTTCGACTACAGGCATCAAACTTTTGGAAGAAGTAAGTACTAATTTATATCCCATTTATTTCGTATCATGCTATATGACCTGCTAATTCCAAAATGTGACGATGTTGGGAATTTTGGATTATCATATTAGTATATATATATTTTCGCTATTATATATAGTCTATATATTCATTATTTTATTGAAAATTACAAGCTCTCTGCAACAAAAGGTTCAGGCAACAATATTCAATGTATCTTAAGTCAAACGTGTTTCGTTGTTCCTGAGAGTTGCTGTGAAAGAACTTCCAAATACCGGATGTAATCGTTCCATCTCCTGTATTCTATACCTTCCACTTCGAACAGTCTCTTTCCATTGCATATATATATATATACATGTATGTACCGTTTCATTAGACTCATCATCGCGACGTGCATTTGCGGCGTATACCTTGAGGAACCCTCCCTTCTTTCCCCCTTCCCCTTCACAAAGTACGGTATTACGTATCCAGTCCAACAACGGTCGTTGTCGGATTAGATGATTAGTTGTTCATTACTGTGAATCAGAAACGATTCTTTCTTTCATCGTCATCAAAAATTTATGGCATCAATCCCGCTCCGTCTGTCGCGTGGCCAGCCAGGCATAGCCGGCACTTCACAAAAGTCTAGTTATAACGCTGGCATTGGCTTTTCCATACACGCTTCCAGGAGAGTCTGTCGACTGATGATGAAGAGGCAGGCAGTCCAGTGGACGTTGGAAAATAGAAGAAGGAGTAGGAAGGGAAGGAGGAGGAGGAGGAGACGACCCCAAGGAGGGATACCTACATTATTATGATTAATGTCACGCAAATTGAGAAGACATTGGACAGAAGCGGCTTTGCGTTTGATCACTTTATTAAAAGAAGGCGCCGTTCGCTACACGCGGCCCGCTGACACGCAGCGATAATTGCAACTTGTCACAGAAGCCGTTATGAACAGGTAGTGTGTTAACAGCTTGCCCTGGTGCTAGAGTCTGAAAGGTACCGCCGTTCTGATGTTGAATTCCTCGAAGGTGTGGCTACCATTTGCATGACGCAAGGTCAACCCTTGTCGAGCTGATAAGTAGGGTGTTTCTGAATTTGCATTTTCGAATTGGCCAGTAGGCGAATTTTTCACCACAGTTAGAATAAATTGGCTATATAATTATGGTTGTTACAAATTACAGTTAGAATAAATTGGATATATTATGGTTGTTACCAATTACATTAGAATAAATAATGCTATATTATGGCAGTTGCCACTTACCCGTGTATGCCGTATTGTGGCAATACATGTATTTTGTATCGCCTATAAGTAATCTAGGGGCCGTCCATAAAGTATGTCACGCTATTTTTGACAATTTTTACCCCCCTCCCCCCTGTCACAAACTGTCACAAAACTCGGACCCCCCCTAAAGTACGTCACACTTTAGGGTCGGATTTTAGGTAGTAGGCCTACTATTGAAAGAATGCTAGTGGATATTAAAGTAAAAAAGCGTGGTGTAATTTCGATTTAATATACGATGACATATGAATTTAAGTGGGTATTTTATTAGATAATACAATGGCTTGGTATCATAATATATTTTAAAGAATGACGTAATATAATTGTTTATAAGTTCATGATAATAATGATTAAATTATTATAAATATTACCTCTGAATCCTCAAAATTTTGTATTATAATAATTACTATATATGTAAAAATTAAATTCAGAATTTATCGCTCAGTGACATAATTATGCAGCGGACAACATAGAAATAATAATACTTCCGAAAGCAAGGCTAATACATAAACAAGGCTTCGCAACAGCATTATTACTAGCGAGAGGAATCGTGAAAAACACATTCAGGAGATATGCATTTCATGCTAGTTTGACATAAAACTAATTAAAATGTTTCAGAAAATTTTTGAAAATTATTTTTAAAGCTATGAAATTCTACTAAAAAATAAAAATAAATTATAAATAAAATTTAAAAATAAATGTGTGACGTCACACATGGCCTGACCCCCCTCCCCTGTCACAAACTGTCACACTTTCTTAAACCCCCTCCCCCCTGGAGCGTGACGTACTTTATGGACGGCCCCTACCGATTTATGCTAACTTTTGGAGTCAAGCTAAGTAGGTCATGTAAACTTGTTTATTAAGCTCCCACTTGAAGCTGCAGCACTGAGTTTTTCTCACCTCAGCGAATAGCTGTTGAATTGGATGTATACATTTACCAAATCTTGTTAACGTAAAGATAAAGGTGGCCAAGCACGTTTTGATATTTTCATTCAAGCAGCAGGTGCAAACGTCAATATGTGAGGCTACGTCTGGCACCTGATAAATCAGTCGTAATTGTAATCCTAAACTTCAAATTTATAAAGCGCCAATTGAAAGCTATGCACAAGACATCAGCTTACGAGCGCTGCGTCAAGTCAGAGGGATTTCCAAAAGGTAGTCAAAAGGATTCATATCCATGGGCGCCCACATATATATATATATAAGTTCAAGAAGAGTAGCCTATACACATGAAAACTAGGGTATACAATGTGCATGGCTGATGAGGGCAAAATGTTGTTATGTTAATTTCAGAATGGCAATTGCCACATCTTGCGCCCTATCTTACCTTACCTTACCTGTGGGCAAACAGTTTTTCGCATTCTCTATCGAGACATGCAGACTGCAGAGGTTAAATCTGCAATTGGGCACAGCCTCGTTTGTGAAGTTAGCTACTATAGTACCATACCTCATGTGGCCAAGAACGTTTAGGCATTTTTTATCCAGATACAGGAAGTAACGTCAATCTGCTATTGGGAACTCTCTCGCATGTGCACTTAAGGGTCCTTCTTAACTGACCTAACTTTGCCGTACCTTGTTGGCAGGCATGTGGCATTCTCGATGAAAACACAGGAGGAAACAGGAAACTTCCTGCTCAGATCGAGTGCTGCCTTCCATGTGCAGTTACCTATTGCTTTGCCATACTTTAGCTTACGATGTGGGCAAGCACGTTTTGGCATTCTTGATAGAAACACAGGAGAGAACTTAAATCTGAGATCGAGAAGAGCATCCAAGGACCATCTCGGCCGTGTTCAGTTAATCGGAAGTTATGGGTCTTGCAGATAAAATCCATTCGTCTTTCGGCACTTTCAGGTGATGTCGCCCAGTCGTCGACTGCTTTCTTCGGCGCTGTCCGGCTGCTATGATGCGAGGCAGTGCCTTGTGATTGCACCGTTGGAGCCTGTGTAAATCCTTCGAGTGACGAAGTTTCTTCCTATAAGACGTTTGTGTGCCAAATGAGCTATTGGCATCTGACGCTCGTAATGCTGTAAAACGGCCGTAAAACGTTTCGTGACTAAATTCCGCAAAAGCGATGGACTAGAAACGTGGAGCGTTTAAGCGGCTCTTGATAACGTAATGGACTGTACTGTTTTATTGTGTGAATGCAATGTGAATAGCCGAAAATGTCTCATTGCCACGCAGAGGCTGAGTCAGGGAGACCAGCTTATTCATCAGCACATAAAATACAGATCTAGTCCGCAAAAACCAGACTGTTTGGCCAATGGCCACCTTCGGTGCTTGGTCCGAAGCTGGGCGTTGTCAAACCGAATGACAGCAAGGTGCTAAGATATGAGGGAATTAAAGTAAAGCAGCATCTAATTGTTTGAGCTCCTTGTCATATTAAGCCAAACGAAATAAAACTAAGACGTCAGGATTTATTCAAATACACAAAAGCCGTGGAGTCATTTGTGGGCTGTCAGTGGTGATGCATGTGAATGAAGTGATACTAATTTCTTCAGTGATCAGCAAATCTAAGCGTTTATTTCCAGATGTGCTACGCTGTCAAGAATTTCCAGTTCATTGATGAAAATAAAATGTCAACATACAAGTGGTTAATCAGATGTAATTATTAGTACTATTATTATTATTCTTTTAACAAGAGATACAAGAGGTATGATCCATCAGGATTACAAAATTAGATAATATTTGTCCTGTGATGGCTTGTCCTTTTAGGTGCAAGGTAAGAAGTAACTTAGGATTTTCTGCAGTATAGGAACATTTTGCAGAACTAGCATGCAGATGATCTGTACGTGATAAGCCAGTGCAATCAGCATCTTATATAGTTGTCAGAGAAGTTCATGATCTCGGGAACGAATGAGTGGCCCTGATGAGTCTTGGTTTCCAGTTAAAAATCATGTGCAGCTCAATCAATCAATCAATTTCGTTTATTCACAACACCAAGCTGACAGGTCGCAACTTGTTACAGGTAAGAGATAGGAAAAATTGTCTAAGCTCTGACAGTTAGTTATTAAATGGGTTGAGATAGCAAATATTATCTGTGCTCTAACTAAAGAAGAATTAGGCTAGTGGCAATGTTAGTTAGGGCAACGAACGAGGTTACCAATATGGTATAGACCGGAGATAATGTATTTAGTAGATGTTTTTAAATAATACACGTGATATGAAATTGCCATCGTCCTTGGTCGGGAGGAGGAAACCGTGTGGCCTCGGTAAAACCGGCAACCGTTGGTTTCTGAATATCTAGGTGCGTCCTGTCTTTCGGACGTGTTTGTTCTAGCCATCATGGAATCATCTGGGGCTCAGGTGTCCGAACAGAGTCTGGAAGCAATTTCCTCTGACGTTGTTTACGCGAGCCACAGAATCACGCAGGTCATCGGTGCAGCGAATCCGACAGTTCTAGAATTAAATTTATGCTGCCATGGCGTTCACTTGATTGCTTACTCCACGGCCATTTGTCTCTGGAAACCGTGTCGAACTTTGCGTGAAAACTATCGAACTCTTGTCAAGCCAGGAAGATAGAAAGTAAAGACAGTATATGACTACTTGTTTACGTGTCCTAGGATCGGTCAGAGGTCTTTCATTGTTGCTGCTCATTTCATTTCTACCCTATGAATGCATTGAATGGAGCGCAGAGATTGCCCCATATATGGCATGAGATTTTGATGCTTAACTGCCGGTGTCCCGAGATATTCTATCCCCCCTAAAGCATATCCCTCCTGATGGAGTAAACCGCCTTAGAGTATCCGGAAGGATAAACCATTCTATCCCTCATCGTCATACGCATCACGATAGCCTCGACGGAAATCCAATTAAAATCACCAAAAACGAAGTAAATTGATTTCAGGTCGACTTACAAACTAAAGATATGCAATTTTAAAATGTTATGTGTACAATAAATCCAAAACAGTACGACTGAATAAACTTAGAAACCGTCAAAAATGCAAACTAAACCGAATACTCCATTTCGCTAAGGGGGATACTCATGTATGGGGGAATACTCTATTTCGTGATACCGGCATCGTATCCATCATACCTATTAGTAATGCCCATTCGTTATTCAGCTGTTGGAATACTACAGTGCAGTGGTTCTCAACCTTTTTCGGAGCGTGTACGGCACCCTTACTAACGCAACGACAGGTCTGGCCCTTTTCGTTTTTTTACTCAAGTTAATTCTTTATTTTACTGACGAGCTACGTCTCTGGTATTCAACCGCAAGCAAGGTTGCTACTATTTCTACACCTTAAGTTTTAAGAAATAGTCAGGTCTATGTCAATAGTGATAATAAGTAGTTTTAACGCTTTCGACAGAAATCACTTCACAAAATGCTATGGTTTAGCCATTCTGCCATCCAGTCGCGGCTCCTCTCGGACAGGTTCATGGCACCATTAAGTGCTGCGGCGTTCAGGTTGGGAGCACTGCAAAGGTGGTTGGTGAAAGATCTAGCAACTCAGTACTATTATAGTCTATGAAGACTTGTATAGGCGTAGACACCTACTGTTGGATGAAGCATGTTGTCACTAGCATTGTTTAATAACTAGTTTAGTAGGCAGCACTTTAGACCAGTTTGGCGTCAACTCAATGGATTTTCACCGCAAATAATCAAACGGGTGGGATCTGGGTTAAGATTTCTCTATAGATTCTCCATTTACTACGATCGTGTTTGCGCCTCTTTTACTGATCAATGTTTCGATCTCAGAACCATCCGTCCGTGGAATCTTCCTGTGGAGACATGTCAACAAATGTGTAACCGTTACCTGTCCTGATCATGAATGCACATAGTGACACAAATTTAATTCAGCCTTAGAGTTCTTTACTTGCCGGTTCTGACCCGGAGACCTTTAAAGTCTGAGGTGCATGGGCGGTGGGCTTCCTATTAGCCCTCTGCATTATTTTCTGCTAGGTCGTCGTCGTATCCAGCTGCTGCCGGCATTGATTGTGTTTCAAGACCTTTTTACTCTGTCCGTGATTGGCTGGATTGTTCGAGGCTCGCAATTTCCACCGACGACGACCTGCGAGGAGGAGCAGGACCCCGCTTGCTTCGACGGTCGATCGATAGAGTCATCGGCGGAATTTGATTTCTATTCCAATCACGTCGTCGATGCTTTACTTCCGCATGCCCTTTGCCTCTCCTGCAAATCGCAATTGCATCACGAAATGGCTAATCCCTGTTCTGCACATCGTCAATACTTGACTGCGGTCGTCTGCTTTAGCGGACCGCGAACTGAATATATATATATAGTCGATAGGAAAGGCGCGGTTTTTCACCGCTTCCAACAGTAAGTAAGTTGTAACGTTATATCTCCTACACGTCGCACCCAAACTGACCCAGCGATCTGCTGAGTTGATTTGATATTATAGGCCTACTGCTGGTACAAAAGCTGGTCTCCCTAACGCAACATATTTGTGTAGCCGATAAATTTTGGAGATTCACATTGTTGAACAATGTACATTATGTTACAAATTGCTGAATGAGGAGTTCTCTCGGTATAAGTTCTTGAACTGTGACACAAGCATTCTTGTCTTAACAACTGAAGTATCAGTCTACACCTTCAGTGCTTAACGTAGGACTGAGTATAGTCCTTCATATTTATGATCAGACTGAAGTATAGCCTAGGGTAAGGCTGGATAGTTGTACATTGTTTCTGTCCATCTGTCAACATGAATCTTCTCAAGCGTGATCCGGAGTTGAAGAATGTACCAGCTAAAGCGCTACCAACTGTATTTAACTAACAGACACTTTCAGTTAGGAAACCACTCATATTGTCTTAACTTGCTCAGGTTAAAAGATCTGCTCTAGTTTTCTAATTTCAATAATGGAAAGAAGAATAAAACATAGAACAGAGAAGATGCGTGTATACATAATGTATATGTTTATACACACATGCATGCTGTCATGCAGTCTAATCAGAATTTCTCATATATAGGCCTACATGCATACAGACATAATACATAAAATTATGTGCATGTACGTGTAATATACGTAGGCCTACATGCACATAAGTTGATGTATATATATGTATAATTTTATTTATGTATGTATGTATGTCATATTATGTCTGAATATTTTATATAGTGCATTTGAAGCATCTCACAGAATCCCTAGTGTATGCCTGTAGATCAAGTTCTGTTTGTTGGCTGTCCCAATTTCTGTTGCCATCTATCCATTCTTCCGATCCGTTTATGTTATTATCTCTGTGGTCTTCTGTTAACGCTGTTATTTTGATCAAAATTATTCGCAACCAGAACGACGGTTTCAATGCATTGATATTTTGCCGAAATTGCTTCAATTTTATCGAGACTTATAGGCTATAGGACGGCATTATTCGGTCGATTGCTTTGGCAAACTGAATATCTCTTTTGGGAATCGCGTCATGACAGTATTTTGATTTCCACAGAATTCCTGGTCATTTCTGTTGTGGTATTTCTAATATTGAAAACATTTTTCATGGTCGGTTGCATTAAAAGAAAGAAATGGTTTCAGTTTAATCCTTGCAGCTATAAAGGGACCGATATCTTGCTCAGCTGAACTCTTTATTAGGATTCAGGTTAGTTGATGCTTGTCCTGCTCTTGCATACAGCAATTCTACACAACCTGCCTTCATGTGTGTCAGGCCATCCTTTTGCAAATATATAGCGCTCGAGACATCTTTAATGTTGGCAGAGGAAAATGCGTTTTCAATTTCTCTAAGTCACACCTATACTTTGGGTCTGTTAGTCAGCCATGTTTGGATACATGTAGGATTGTAGGTGCATAAAGATGAGACATTTGATAAAGCATCATTTTATGACTTCTTGAAAGTGCTACACACATCGCTGTGTAAGTAACATCACTCAAAGCACTGCTCAGAAGGTCTGAAATTTATACGTTACAGTTAATTTACATTACATTACATTGCATGTATGCAAATGTCATCCAAGTATTTTATAGCATCTGTGTTCTGTTCATCTATATTCTATAACGCATCGAACAGACATTTGATGTCTATCCATTACAAGCTGAATGTGATTTTTTTGTCATATTGGGAGCAACTCTGAACAGTTTATGTTGAAGAGGCGATGCTGTGCAAATAGGTGATTACAATTACAATTAGAAATCCTACAGATCCAAAATAGGTGTGTTTAAGATATATGGGCTTTGGCAGTTTCTGGTTGATCATAACCTCATTGAGTACTGACACAGTGTTTTGGGTTTTTGATATGCTTCTCTCTGAAAGATTTTGTTCGATTTTCTTGTAGAGTTACAACGACGCAAAATCGAGTATTAACTTTGAAGGGGTGAATGGTGACAGTGTGGTCGACGACATTGCAGAGTCTTTTGGTAATCTGTTTGGAAGCAAGATTGAGGCTTTGCGGGTAAGTGTTGATGCAATAAGTATACTGGTTACATGCATGTGTCAAAGATCGACGGATGTTGGGTTAGTGACAGGTCGATAGTCCGAAGGTTCGATAGTCCGAAAGATGTAGAAGTTGGATTGATGAAAATAATTTTTTACTTAAATAGAAGTGGGATTGATGAAAAATGATTCTTAATTAAATTGAAGTTGGAATGATGAAAATGTTCTAGTGTAAGTAGAAGTTGGATTAATAAAACTATTCTATAGTGTAAGTGGAAGCTGGACTGATGAAAAAAATCATAGTGTGAGTAAAAGTAGGTCCTAAGTAGACGTTGGATTGATGCTCAAACCATTGGCTACAATGGGTAAATAATTTAAAGCGCTATTATGTCGCATTAATGTCGGACTATAGAACCTTCGGACTATCGAACCTTTGGACTATCGACATGGAACCATTAGGTTGATCGACCAACGAGCATAACCGACAACCATATTGTCCTAGCGTTTATTGAAGTCGAATGACGCACACTGTTTGTCTTTGTTTGGCCATTTTATAAAGAGTTCCTGTATGAAATACGAACTAAAGTTGGGATCCATGTTGTCAATTTTGCTATACGAGTATTCGTGTCATAATGACGCCTATTAGAAGGAAGCTCTGGTGCTGCACAGTTAGAAGAGACACGGTAGTGGTTTGGACAAGAAGGAACCAAATGTTTGAGTAGATGTACAGAAGTCAGGTAGATGCAGATGCCAAGCTGTGTCCTCGGAGCAGAATCATGACTTTGTTCTGTTTGACAGCACAGCTAATTATTAATAAGCTTAAATATCAGAAGATGTTTTCACTACCAAATGGTTAGTTTTGTGGGAAGACATTTTGTGTCTTGCAGAGGCATTTTTGTGACATACCAATTTTTGGTGGTGAGATTATCCACGGAATCATCAGATGTAATTGTACCTGTAAGCATTTATTTATTTAGCGCCTGTTCACGAAAACTCCTCATATGCGTTCAACATCTGTAGTTATCGCCACTGTAACTGGGCTTTTTGTGAAGAGAGCAGCCTGTTTTTATAAGGTGAACATACTCTACACGTTTAACGTCCTTCCAAATTTTAATACCTCAGGGTGAAGCTGGGGATGATAGTGTGGTGCCACGATGTTGCACTAGTGTAGCAATAGCCATAATTGTGTATAACCATCATCATCGTCATCATATATTCGTTTATTAGAAAAAAAATAAAGTTGACACAACCGCAACTTAAGACAGATAATATCATAATAGTATGGTAGATTTCGGCTGATTCTGGGCGACAGCCAGAACAGTGGTATGCTTCCACTTTGTGGGCACTGGTGTAGTAGCGAACCTTGTTATGTACAGAAGTACAACAGGTGAAATACACGCTGTGTAGAACCCATAGTGCTCAAAGTCCTTCTAATCAATCACTGCATGCAACGATATAATGGCACTTCGCACGATGCGAAGGCAGGCACGACCACGCTGGAGCGCTCCGAGCCTTGAATTCCGTTTCCTCAAAGACCTAGAAGGGACCAGTCCGACGACCAATTAAGGCATACATAGACCCGGACGCTGAGGGCGAATGTTTACCCCTTAGACTTCTGGCTAAGCCAGAGCCACGGAGACGACCTAAAGACCGAGACTACTGGCGAAGAGTCAGAGAAATGGCAATGCTCCAGAGAAGGGCACGCCATTGGTGGTGTCAGTGGTGGTGGTGGTGGTGGCAGTAGTAGTAGTAGTAGTAGTAGTAGTAGTAGTAGTAGTAGTAGTAGTAGTAGTGGTAGTAGCAGTGGTGGTGGTGGTGATGCTGATGACGATACAACCATACGGTTTCCGTAGAGATCCTTCATTGTTTATGCGATGAGGAGCCGGGGACAATCAGCCAGGCAGCGAAAGGCCTGCTCTTTAAGACCGTCCGATAGCGGCTTATTTCCGAAAAGGGATTGCGCCGCCGCCGTATATGCTCTCGCTCCTCGTCGTCCTGCTTCCATTGTCCGGCTTTTATCGGCGTCCTTCGTGACGGAAGCATCAAGTCGGATCTCGTCCGACGACCGTTGAAGCTTTCTGTCTGTCTGTCTCTGTCTCTGTCTCTGTCTCTGTCTCTCTCTCTGTGTCTCTGTCTCTGTCTCTGTCTGTCTCTGTCTCTGTCTCTGTCTCTGTCTCTGTCTCTGTCTCTGTCTCTGTCTCTGTCTCTGTCTCTGTCTCTGTCTCTGTCTCTGTCTCTGTCTCTGTCTCTGTCTCTGTCTCTATCTCTGTCTCTGTCTCTGTCTCTGTCTCTGTCTCTGTCTCTGTCTGTCTGTCTGTCTGTCTGTCTCTCTCTCTCTCTCTGTCCCTCCTCCTCCTACTCCGTGTTTTAGTATGGGCCTCGAAATCCTCCCATCGTCCCTTTGCGACGTTTTGATGGTCCGATATCCGTGCACATTAGTCGATCAGCGGACAGAACGAGATATCCGCTTTTATCTCTCCCCAGACAGGTTTTCGAGATTTCAATGCGCCGCCGCCGCTGCTCACTGGACAGTCTGTTTATCGATGTCACTGGAAATCCAACGCCGTTAAGTTCTGATGCTGCTGCTTCTGCTGCTGCTGCTGCTGGTGCTTATCGGTCGCCCATTGGCTAAGCGCCCGCCATGTAACACAGTGTGCGGGTTCGAGCAACCAACCTTCATTGTGTAAGTAGGCTGTGTAATTTGGAATGTGACTGCAAATTTGTATGGCGCTACTTAAAGAGAAAATCCGTCAGAGACGCTTCTGACCTGGCAACTTAAAACGACCTTCAACTGTCTGTTTTCATAAGACTGTCATTAACTTTTCGAAATATGTACAGCGCCCTTTTCTTCGGCCTCGGCTGAGCTACGGCGCTATACAGATCGTCTTATTCTTCTTCTTACTATTCTTATTCTTCCTCTTCTCCTCCTTCTCCTCCTTCTCCTTCTCCTCCTTCTCCTCCTTCTCCTCCTTCTTCT
This sequence comes from Aporrectodea caliginosa, assembly GCA_020284085.1. Taxonomy (NCBI): domain Eukaryota; kingdom Metazoa; phylum Annelida; class Clitellata; order Crassiclitellata; family Lumbricidae; genus Aporrectodea; species Aporrectodea caliginosa. Next base: position 519,110 of record JACEVL010000076.1, read on the forward strand.
CCTTCCCTCCTTCTTCTCCTCCTTCTCCTCCTTCTTCTCCTCCTTCTCCTCCTTCTTCTTCTCCTCCGCCTCCCTTCTCCTCCTCCGCCTCCTTCTCCTCCTTCTCCTCTTCCTTCTCCTCCTCCTTCTTCTCCCCATCCTCCTCCTTCTTCTCCTCCTTCTCCTCCTCCTTTTTCCCGAAATGTTGTCCTGTATGCCACACTTGATGCAGGGCAATACATAATTTATGATATTGCTTTTTCGAGATATCCTGCCTGGTCAAACAGAACTATCTTCATTCAGTTTGACAAACTAGTTGCTTCTAGGAATCAGAAGTCTCAGAAATCCAAATAAAATTGACATCATAATTTAATTAAAATCAAATAATAGCCTAAAAACAAGATACTATGCATATAGTGATTTTTATTGCATCGACATACGTTATACATGCGCTCTTCGGAACGGACTCCCAAAAGACCTCCGCCAGATTGCTCATCCTCCTTTCTCGCCTCTTAACTCAACCTCTGCTCCGCTTGCACTCTCCTCTTCTGCATTCCACTCACGACTGAAAACCGAACTCTTCAAGATATCCTATCCTGATTCTACTCCTGCGCCACTACACGACCACCATCATCACCGATTGCCACCGTAGCACCATGCTATCTCCTCGGCTTGACCTCCCGGATTTTCACCTGGCACCGAAACGAACAGAGGAGTTTGGCTATTGCGGACTTGATTTGATATAGCGCCGGTGAATAAGCTGGTCTCCATGACGTGGCTTTTGTGAGAAATTTTCGAAGATTTACATTACATTACGTAAGGTAATTTTAATCGTAATAAGAAATTTCTGTTTGGCTGCTTCAAGCGAACCTAATCAGTATCACTCTCTGTGTTGCAATAAATGGCGCTAAAGTTCATCGGCAGCAAAAGGTTCACCAATAGGCAAAGCAATGTTCAGCAACTGGGAGAGCGCTACCAATGGATTACCATGCAGTGTTGATAGTTGACAGAATGTTTATAGTTCCAGGAACACGAGGCATCGACGATGTGGAACGATGGGAACATAAAGGGGGAACGTTATTGACCCGATTAGATGGTACTGGAGTGAAAATAGGCTTATACATGTAGGCCTAGTTCTACTTCTGGCTATTTGTTTACCGGTAGCCAGAAACGCCAATATTATTCTCTGTTTCCTCTTTAGTTTCATACGAATCTACCATTATTATTATATTCGCTTATTGATAACGAAAACCGATAGACACACCTTGCATGGCTGCAACTTTGTTGATTTATGTCTTCTGTGAGTTGTGTTCCTGTGAAATGTTTAATCGTCATAACATGTACAGCGCAGTGCGTTTGTCATTAAAGAACAAATACTATTATCAGGTACTTTGTGAAACAGCAAAAAATACGAAACATTTCTAGTGAAATGTTCGCAACCGTTTACTTGCGACATCATTATGTCAGTATTTATTCACATAAATTCGCTCTTTAACCTAGTGGAACAGTGACCCGTAATGTAACGTACCCTATCCGTTCATTTTCTGTGTTCCCGGACTTTCTGGAACGTGCGCATTGTTGATGAGATGCAATTACTTATCATCTTTCGAGCTCGCTGACTTTCGCCGGTCCAATAATCACCGAGGCTGCAAAGCCCGTTACCATGGCGATCGTCTCCTCCAGCTTCTTGCCTCCATCCTTAAGACAAGGCGCATGATGGATCGCCCATCAACGTCTGCTTCTCTGGGTCTATCACCAAGGCAACCGGGAGCTCTCTCTATAGCAACGGATATGAACAACGGGAGTAACTCGATGGACGCAGACGGGAGTTAGTGTTTGACGGATTTTAATGGATATATTAATTTAATGTCTCTTAATGACCCGCCTCTCGTCCACATTGTAATGACATAGCGAGAGAGTAGAGTAGAAAAGAAAATGGAGAAACGGAAGAGATATAAGGAATAATATTAGGGCCTAGGTCTTATAATATACGTGCACAATTGGGTAGGCATGTATCGATTATGTAGCGGCTTTTATGTAATGGGGGACGTTTATATTGCCCCTTTGTAATCCTCAAAAGGGGCAATATGAAAGCACAGATTATTATTATTTTTTAATTATGTGTGTGTATTTGTGTGTGTTTGTGTGTTTGTGTGTGTGTTTGTGAGTATGTGTGTTCAAGTATGTTTGTGTATGTGTGTTCAAGTGTGTAGGTGTATAGCCTATATATATGTGTGTGTGTGTGTGTGTGTGTGTGTGTGTGTAGGTGTGGGTGTGTGTGTGTGTGTTTGGGTGTGTGTTGGTGTGTTTGTGTGGTGTGTGTGTGTGTGTGTGCATGGAGGTAAATATACCTGATTATTATATTTATATAGAACCTTTTAGGAGACTTTGTGGGAGTACACAGTCTCATCAATGCTAAATGTGACTGAGGCTGGCGTCGTTCTGATTAGATTAGATTGGATGTCACAGAGCATTAATAGCAGATCTCTTTCAACTTCCGCATCGACGGCAGTAGCCTGATTTCCATGGCTTCCTTGACTTATATGGATTTGACCGATCTTTTCTAAAGGATTTCTATTTTTAATTGCGATTTCCCTTGAAGCGACCATCAATGGATACTCATACGCAAAGATAAAGGCTCTATATAAGTCATTAGATTAGCTTATTAATTATTATTATTATTATTATTATTATTATTATTATTATTATTATTATTATTATTATTATTATTATTATTATTATTATTATTATTATTATTATTATTATTATTATTATTATTATTATTATTATTATTATAATGATAATAATAATAACAATAATAATAATTAATATTATTATTATTATTATTTTTTGCCCCGAGGTATACAGGATCCCTCAGGGACTTGAATATTAACTATTTAGAATGTAAAATATCCGGAATGGCCCTATTCGTCTGTTTCCTGGCTGGTGAAAGTGCCTCTGAACGCCACCGCGTTAAAACGTTGAATTGTTCGTTATTATTATTATTATTATTATTATTATTATTATTATTATTATTATTATTATTATTATTATTATTATTATTATTATTATTATTATAATTATTATTAATATTATTATTATTATTATTATTATTATTATTATTACAATTATTATTATTGGATATCACTGTGTTAATGGCAGGCCTTCTGCCGCCTTTGCAATGATGCAAACGGCACTATTATAAGTGCTGGGCTATACTGGCTTCTGTCCGTCTTTAAGATATCCCACGCGGTGAAGCGCATTGCAGCCTTGTCTTCGCCGCAGGCATTCGCCACTAATTCCAGGCGCACCGCCGAACATTACTTTCCGCTTGCGCCAATTCCCACGTGCCTTATCCATCTGGATCCGACATTCGTCTCTCTTTTTGTCGTCTCCAGTCTTCCGCCGATCCTTTCCTCAAATCTCATGTCGATTAACCAACCGACCGACCGACCGCATTGCATGTCAGACCGAATTCCTTTTGGCTAGCTGCCTGTAGAAGAGTAGGGGGGGCTGTCAGACCCTACAGCCATTGAGAAGCACCTGACAGCCAGGAATATTGTATTGTATTGTATTTGTTAAGTTTTATAGCGCCGCTCACAGCAGTGTCCATTCAGTAGCGCTCCCAGTGCGAGAACCCCTAGAGAAGAAGAAGGTTTTGAGGAGGGAGAAGGCTGTAGGAAGAGACCTAGAAAGAATGGTAACACGTAGAGAGGAGGGAAGGGCATTCCATAGGGAGGGCCCAATACAGGTCTTCACTCTTCATACAGTTTGGAAGTAGGCACAGAACAGAATAGCAGTTTGTCTGGCGTCGCGTCATGTACATGGCAATACTTTCAGTCCGTCGCGAAAGATAGACAAAGACATTGTCACCAACTCTTTTCTTTTTCTTAGTTGTGACCTACCTCAAGAACTTTCCTTATCTCTACATATAAATTGCTCAACGTCTTCTAACTGTTTAAGAATTAAATTGACACAGTTCTTTGAATGTTTCTCCTTTCTTCAAACACATTTATTTCAAACGTACAACCAAAGTTCTTATCAATACAGCGCAACTGTAACTTCTAACATACAGCTCTCTACTGCATTAAAACAACTACTACAGTGTATTGTTCAAATTCACTGTCATCAGCAGTTTCTAAGTTTGGCGCGCTAACTGCACGTGTAAAGAGAATCTATCGTCAGCCAAAGTTTAGGCTACTTTAGGCCAAGCGCCCACGAGCCGACAGCGCAACTAAGGCCTAAGACTAAAACGCTTAACAATCGAATACACATTATATATATATCAACCTAAAGAACACCTGTGCTCATTATATATGCAAAACATTAGTTCACATTACCTCCTTCCCTTTCTTTGGATTGAGCAAATTAAACTTAAAAATTTGCAAAATCATCATGTACTAAATTACGCAATAAACTTAATACTATATAATACAGTAAAATAAACAATCTTATAATCTAGATAAACAATCTGCTACAACATTTAATCGTCCTTTCTTATAATTAACTTCTACATCAAAAGTTTGCAGTGCTAAAGCCCAACGCACCAGTTTAGCAGACTTAGACATAGATTCAGTCAGATAAGTTAAAGGATTGTGATCGGTAAAGATGTGAACTTTAGATCCAATTATTATCTCTTTCAACTTATTTAGAGCCCAAACAATAGCATAGGCTTCTTTCTCCACAGTTGCCCATCTCCTCTGAGTGTCAGTCAACTTCTGACTTATAAATGATACAGGGCGTTCTATTCCCTTATCATCCATCTGTGTTAAAACAGCTCCTACTGCAAAATCACTACTATCGCAGTACAAATTAAAAGGTTTTCCAACATCAAAAACATATAAAACAACTTTAGAGCGTACAGCATCTTTAAGTAAATTAAATGCCTGTTGATGTCTATCAGTCCAATCAATCTTATCTGGAACATGTTTGCTTGTCAAATCAGATAGAGGCTTCGCAATCTGTGCAAAATCTTTGATAAACTGTCTATAATAACCAAAAAATCCCAGCAATTGCTTAACTTGTTTCTTCGTTTCTGGGGTTTTCAAATTAATTAAACTTTCAATTCTATCTGGATTCATTTGAATCGTTCCAGAACCAACCACATGACCGATGAACTTTACCTCACTCTTACCAAAAATACATTTCTTTAAGTCCCTCCTTTCTTCTCCTCCTTCTCCTCCTTCTTCTCCTCCTTCTCCTCCTTTCTTCTTTCTCCTCCGCTCCTCCTTTCTCTCCTCCTCCGCCTCCTTCTCCTCCTTCTCTCCTTCTTCCTTTCCTCTCCTCCTCCTTCTTCTCCCCATCCTCCTCCTTTCTTCTCCTCCTTCTCCCCTCCTCCTTTTCCTTTAGAAATTTGTCCTGTATGCCACACTTGATGCAGGGCAATACATAATTTATGATATTGCTTTTTCGAGATATCCTGCCTGGTCAAACAGAACTATCTTCATTCAGTTTGACAAACTAGTTGCTTCTAGGAATCAGAAGTCTCAGAAATCCAAATAAAATTGACATCATAATTTAATTAAAATCAAATAATAGCCTAAAAACAAGATACTATGCATATAGTGATTTTTATTGCATCGACATACGTTATACATGCGCTCTTCGGAACGGACTCCCAAAAGACCTCCGCCAGATTGCTCATCCTCCTTTCTCGCCTCTTAACTCAACCTCTGCTCCGCTTGCACTCTCTCTTCTGCATTCCACTCACGACTGAAAACCGAACTCTTCAAGATATCCTATCCTGATTCTACTCCTGCGCCACTACACGACCACCATCATCAGTAATTTACACCGTAAGTAGCACCATGCTATCTCCTTGGCTTGACCTCCCCCTGAATTCTGTCCTGGCACCGGAACAGACAAAACAACCTGGCTATTGCAGAGTTGATTTGATGTAGCGCCGGTGAATAAGCTGGTCTCCATGACGTGGCTTTTGTGAGAAATTTTCGAAGATTTACATTACATTACGTAAGGTAATTTTAATCGTAATAAGAAATTTCTGTTTGGCTGCTTCAAGCGAACCTAATCAGTATCACTCTCTGTGTTGCAATAAATGGCGCTAAAGTTCATCGGCAGCAAAAGGTTCACCAATAGGCAAAGCAATGTTCAGCAACTGGGAGAGCGCTACCAATGGATTACCATGCAGTGTTGATAGTTGACAGAATGTTTATAGTTCCAGGAACACGAGGCATCGACGATGTGGAACGATGGGAACATAAAGGGGGAACGTTATTGACCCGATTAGATGGTACTGGAGTGAAAATAGGCTTATACATGTAGGCCTAGTTCTACTTCTGGCTATTTGTTTACCGGTAGCCAGAAACGCCAATATTATTCTCTGTTTCCTCTTTAGTTTCATACGAATCTACCATTATTATTATATTCGCTTATTGATAACGAAAACCGATAGACACACCTTGCATGGCTGCATTATGTAGCTATGACACATAACTTCATGAAGAATCGACTTCATATCGATTAGGCATTTATGAAGCACCACTTTAAATAAACTCGATGTCGCTATGCGTGCATTCGTAATTCTACACAATCGACTAAGAATTAAAGTAGCCCAAATACATGTAGATGAATGGTCGCAAAGGAAACCGAAGTGGCAACCAATATAATTGATTTTTTTACTATGACGTCAGTTAATATTCTTAAATAGGTATGACCTTCTGACTATGACGTCAGTTATCATTCTTAAATAGACATGAACTTCTGACTATGACGTCAGTTATTATTCTTAAATAGATATGACCTTCTGACTATAACGTCAGTTAATATTCTTAAATAGATATGACCTTCTGACTATGACGTCAGTTATTATTCTTAGATAGATATGACCTTCTGACTATGACGTCAGTTATCATTCTTAAATAGATATGACCTTCTGACTATGACGTCAGTTATTATTCTTAAATAGATATGACCTCTTGACTATGACGTCAGTTATTATTCTTAAATAGATATGATCATAGGCGTATGCGTCGATGGATATGACATTATAATTGTCCTGTGAACATTTTTCTTTCTTTGTAAATGTAATGTCTGATAAAAGCGCAAACTAATACACGAGAAAACATTTCTACATACACGCTGGTCACACTACAAGTGGCATTCAATTGAGCATGTTAGACCTACCTGTACATTCTAATAAATTTAGCCAATAAGAAATACCGGTCATATAGAAACCCCTATGTTAGTCGATACATGCTGGAGGAGGGCGCCACTGATGGTCTTTGTTACCAAACAGTGGTCGCTAAACAGTAAACAAGCAAGCAACATCCTGGTGTATTCACTGTTTGCACCTTAATCGCCTATAATCACCTGTCTCTGGTGCTATTGCATACAACTCACACATAAATCATTACTTTATTGTCTTAAAAAAAACAGGTAATTGTTATCACTCATTCACCGTGCAGATTTCTATCGAAACCGAGCGGTCTTGGCTCCATAACTACAGGTTAGACACTGTCAAGGTGCAAATTCGTTATTTGAGCAGATACGTCCCAAAATTTCCTCATTTGATGCGTACCTAATAAAGATGGTATTTCCGCAATGAATAAAATAGGCGTTTCGTTTTTAAAAATGCGTGGTTCATAAAATTCACTCTATTAAACGTCATTCCCTTCTGTCTGTCTGTCTGTCTTGTCTGCTTCTGACGACATCAAACGTAAGCATGCTGCAACATTAGAACATTGGGCTAAGAGGGCTAGATGCCTTCGTGACCGCCCACGGAAATTTGCGCAGGATGGGGCAAACGCGGAAACTTAGACACGTCACAACGTTTTCGCCTTTGCGGCATTTCCATGGGCTTTAGATGGGATTGGCTCTGTACGTGACCCATATTGGAATATGGGTCCTATATGGACTCCACGTGGGCATACTAGTAGGGCGGTGGTTAATTCCCGGAGGGGCAAGTTCCCCATCTTGATCCTATGTATGGGTCCCATGGATACTCTGTGTATAAACTAGATGTTTGCCCGTCCTTAGACGGTTTAAAAACAATTTGAAAATATGAAGAAATGCGTTATCACTTGATATGTAATTGACGTCAGTCCTCTCCCTCTCCCTGCCTCTTTCTCCGTCCCTCCCTCCGACCCTTCCTCCGTCTCTCCCTCCGACCCTTCTTACGTTCTTCCCTCCGACCCTGCCTCTGTCTCTGTACTGAAGACATCTCTCTCGGTCCAGGTTTTTTCACTTGCGGCGTCTACGTGCCATACATAGGATCCTAAGGTTTAGTCCTTAATTCTTATTTGGGTCTTGCTCCGAAGTACCTTTGCGATCTCATGCTTCGCCCACTCTCTGCCACTTCGCTGTGTCCTCTTCGATCCTCAGATCGGATTGACCCTTTTTGTTCCCCCTGTCAGGACTGCGATGGCTCAATCGAGATCCTTCGCCTGCATAGGTCCTTCTCTGTGGAATGGACTTCCTCCACCGGTCCGCTCCGCCAACCTTTCTGGTAGTATCTCCTCATCTTTTTCTAAACTAAAATCCTTCTTTTCCCACGAGGTTGCTCGCACTGGGAGCGCTTCTGAAAGGCTTTTGCTGTGAGAAGCGCTTTATAAATAGCCAAATACAATTCGACGATCTGTTCCATCGACGCTTTTTTCTTCCATGGTTCATGCCTTCTACTGTAACTCGCTACTTATAGGCCTACCAAAACTCCGTCTGGCTCCACTCCAATCAGTACTATAATACAACTGCTCGTTTGATCGCCCACGTTCCTCATTTTCCCCTGAAATTCGACTTTTATGACTGACCACCTTCATTAGCCTCCTATCACTGCTCGGATTCAGTTTAAAATTCTCTTTCTTACATGCAAAATGTCTTTGGGTCAAGCTCCAAGCTACCTCTGTGATCGTATCTCAGCTACCTCCGGACGTCCTCTCCGCTCTTTAGACCATCATGACCTTCTCGTTCCTCGGTCTCGGACTGCCACAGCACAGCATCGTGCCTATGCCTCTGTTTGCCATTTGCTGTGGAATGACCTTCCTGCTATAACTCGAGCCGTGACGTCATCTGGCGGCACTACCGTTTCTGCTTGTTCTCTTAAGACTTTTCTTTTTCGAGGGCCTTTCGCACTGGAAGCGCCTCTGATTAGGTTGTACTGTGAGAGGCGCGTTATTAGTCCGTAAATAGAATTGAATAGAACATAATAGATTCTTTGCTAATTGCTCCTCCTCGTTTGTATTCTACCTTCAAGTATCTCTCCTTCCTTCTCTATCTGTCCGTCTGCCTCTCTTTCTTCTTGGTACATTATTTTGATACCTCGCTTTAACCTCTTTCTAATTGAGATTGTTCTTTTGGGGCTTCTTTAGAAAGAAGTAAATTTCGTCGGTTCAGTTTTTTCGTTTATCTCTAATCATAATCATCTCTCCTTATGATGCTGTCATGGCAACCCAAAATGAATTTCTAATTATGACGTCAACTATTGTTATGACAAGGAAAGAAAGGAAAGGTTAAGTCACGAAAGGTAAGCTATAGAGTCAGACAGGGCAATGTCAAGCAAGGTAGGGTAAGGTAAGGTAAGACAAGGAAAGGTGAAGTAGGGTAAGGCGAGGAAAGAAAAGAAAATATCTCATTAAACGCAACCATTAACATCATTGTCAAGAGGCGTGGCCCAAGTTGGCATGAGAAATACTTCTGCTGAAGCGCCTGTTAGGCCTAACACTAATCGGACAGCCGCTCCTAACGGATAGCATGGCTCAGCAGTCAATCGTCAGTTTCACACGAAGACAGAACGGGATTTGAACCCCAGACAGCAGTGAAGAGAGGCAAAGGCATTAGCAGTCTTCTTCAGTGCGCGGTGTCTTTCTGCTGGGGTTCAAACTCATTAAAATTTACGTAGTGGATCCGTTCACGCCCCGGACGTGATCGGAATCCAAGCAACTACGCGTCGTGTTATTGGCCAAAGCATGTCACGTGAACTTGCTTACTTCCCTTAGAATTTGAAATGGCGGACATCTTGAGGGTCGGTCAGATTATGCGTAGTGAGGGTCGGTTAGGGTCAGGGTTAGGGTTAGTTTCGTCATTAGAAAACATGGTGAACAATCTTCCACCGCATTCGGGAGAGTTTATCGGTTGGCTCCTTTTACGTGCACAAAATCATGTGACGTGCATTGACCAGTAGCGTAGCGGGCGTGATTCTAGTCCCAGGTATTATGATCACGTCGGGCGTGACTGTAACTGTAGTGCTATTATCTCTAATAGAACCTTTTTGCTGCGTCACGTTTGGCAGAGTAGACTTTACCTACTATAAGTGTTGTCGAAAACATGACACCGAACACGTCCATAGAAATAGATTAAGTTATATTAAGATCAAGTCAATTCATTTACTAAGTTACAATAAATCCTAATTACCTAGAGTGGCGTATTAAATTACTCTAAATAGATTTTATGAGGCTTATCTGAATTCCCCCTTAGTGATGCTCATCAGTTTCATTTCTGCAATCGTAGAGATAAAGTTCGTAGAGTTAGATATCGTAGTTGTAGATTCTCATGGTTCAATTGATGACATCGAATGCGATCTTCTCCCTTATTCGTCTTCGAATGTACTGGTAACACCGTAAACGTCAATCCACTTGTCCGTAGATTGAATTGCAATTTAAGTTCCTCGTATTACTCTGTTCGAATTGTTCAGCACTGAAACGATGATCGATCGTTCCAATTCGCTTCACACGGCTACTCAGCACGAAAATGATAGTCCGTCCAAGTTTACACTGGCTCACTGACATTCAAATTCTTATACTGCTTTATGTCCGTTTCACGATGTCGTGATTTCACTTTTAAACCACCGACACCCAAGGTATTAAAGTCCGTTAATCTTCGCTTCGAACTAACGTTTTAAACTTTAATCCACTTTGATCGCTTCCATATAATACGATCCGAAATATCCGTTACGACTCAACTCGATTTCGCCATCTCTCTCCTCTCGAACAACTTTCACCCAACTGATTTTCCGTTTTAACTGTCTGTAACTGTTTTTAATTTTCAGAGCGTCTTTCGTCGCTAGGCAACGTATCACGTCACGTGATATTTGAGTTTACAAATTTAAAAGCCTTTAGTTTCACTAATATTATATAACGCCACTATAGTTTATCTATCGCCACTTTAATTGATTAACTTATTCTAAAGCTTATATTAATTAGTTAATTAAACAAGACATTTGGTAAGAACTATTTCGCTACATATAAGGCCCCTTCTTTAAAAGGCTGTCTACAGACTTTCTATTCCTTACCAACTTATCAAATGACTTGTTACTTACTTACTTATACTAGAGTAACTATTTATACATCTACAAACACAATATCTTATCTAATATCTTCTATTTATTCTATATACATCTACATATACATCACTTCCTTACATATCTTTAGATTTCTTAACCCTTTAAACTGACCCTCTACTCAAGTAATCTGATATTACATTATCACATCCTTTGATATAGTTAACTTTGAAACAATAGTTCTGTAGTGCCAGACTCCATCTCATCACTCGAGCATTCTTCATACGACCTTCCTTCATATACTGTAATCCGCAATGGTCTGTCTCAATTACGAACTGTTTTCCAAACAAGTATCTATCAAATTTCTCAATGCCCCACATTATGGCTAGACATTCTCTCTCTTCCACTGAATACCTTCTTTCTCTCTCCAATAATTTCCTACTTGCATATGCAATAGGGTGATTTACATCTTCATATCTCTGCATCAACACACATCCTATTCCTATACCTGAAGCATCTGTTTGTATTGTGAATTCCTTACTTAAATCAGGTAATCTCATTATTGGCTTCTTTGCTAATGCTTCTTTCAATTTAACGAATGACTCCTCTAAGATTGGTGTCCAATCCACTGTATTTGGTGATTGCTTCTTAGTTAAGTCTGATAATGGTGCCATCAACTCAGCACAATGAGATATAAATTTTCTATAATAGTTGACTGCACCTAGAAAACTTCTCACTTGCTTTTTGTTCTGTGGTCTTGGCATGTCCACTATTTTATCTATTGACTCCACTTTAGGACTCACTTCACTACCTCTTAGTGTATGACCTAAGAAATCTATTTGTCCATATCCTAAGGAACATTTCTTTGGTTTTAATGTCAAGTTAGCCTTCCTAACTCGTGCGAAAAATTCTCTTAGCACTTGTACATGTTCATTCCATTCCACTGTATGTGCTAATATGTCGTCTACATAGCTTTCTAAGTTTTTCGTTCCATACAAGACCTTTCTTATCAATCTATTGTAACTCGATGCGCTGTTTACAAGACCAAAAGGCATCACTTTAAACTTAAACATCCCATTTGCACAGATGAAAGTAGTATAGTCTTGTGAACTCTCAGCCATCGGTATTTGCCAGTAACCTTTGCAAAAATCAAATTTACTATATATCTTGCTTCCACTCAATTTATTGAAGACCTCTTCATTCGACATCATGGGCTCTGGATCGAATACTGTTATTTTATTCAGCTGTTTGTAATTACAACAGAGTCGATTTGATCCGTCTGACTTCTTTACTACTACAAGAGGTGCAGCATAAGCAGATTCAGACCTCTCTATAATTCCATTCCTCAACATCAACTCAATTTCTTTATCTATTTCCTTTTGTAAATGGTATGGAGTTGGATATGCTTTCGATCTAGTAGGTTCTGTACTTGTTATCTTTATTTCATGTTCCACTAGATTTGTTTTTCCTGGCACATCGGAAAAGATATCACTATATTCCTCCAATAACCGTAACAATTCTCCTTTTTGTTTTCCATTCAAATCTGGATTGATATCCACATCTTTATAAGTCTCCTTTTGTTTACTATTGTACAGTTCAAGGATTTCTTCATCTCCATCTTCACCTATCTCTCCGTCATGTACCACTGCCGAAACATATGCCACTGTTTCACGGGCTTCCTTCTTATCAACATCTGGTTTCTCATCTAATATATCTTTTCTGTCTATATATTTCTTGAGCATATTAATGTGATATGTTTTGATTTTTCCATATTCATTTTCGATTCTGTAATCATATTCTCCTACTTTTTCTCTTACATTAAATGGTCCTTGCCATTGCATAAGTAACTTGTTATTACTGTTTGGCAACAACAGTAATACTTTGTCTCCAATTTCTAATTTTCGATTCCTTGATTTCTTATTAGAATGTCCCTTTTTATTTATTTGAGCTCGACTCATCGCTATTTTACTCACAATTCGTTGACACGTGTCACAACTCTCTACAAACTGATTTACATCACTTCTCATTCCTTCCCAATAAAATTCACTGATCGTTTTATTAAGTGTGTCTCTCCCATTGTTATGCATTGCTAATGATTGACAATGTGTCATCTCCAATACTCGTTTCTTCATAGCTTCTGGAATAACTAATCTGAGTGTGTCCTCCTCTGTTGAGATCCCTTTATCATATTTATATATTAAATCATTTCTTAAGACAAACTCTATTTTGCCTGATTGTCTTTTCTCATCAGTCTCTTGATTTGCTATCTCTCTAAATCTCCTCAAAGTTTCATCTCCTGTTTGTAGTTTCTTTATTTCTTCTTGTGAAACTTTAATATCTGGTAATTTAACTAATTCAAGAGGCCTATATTTCTCAACCTTAACGCTTGACACTCGCGTTTCCATAGCAGCCGCCATTTGCCGCTGTTTACATCTATCAGTGACGTCATTCGCTGTAGTGACATCACTTGCTATGCGTAGATCTGCGTCTCTATTGCTCACTGTATGTGTGCGTATCTCTGAATTTCCCTCACTGTCTCTGTGTACATCTCTCTCGTACATCTCAGTTTTAACACTACGGGTCTTCTTCAGTTCATCGTTCTTACCATAGTCATTTAGAATGGACTTATTCCAATCTTTATTTTTGCGCAGTTGATAAATCAATCCATTGACTCTTCCTATTATCACTGGTTTCACAGGGTTTTCCATTACAAGAGCTTCTATCTGTCCTGTAAAATACTCCCCTTCAATTACAACATTTGCTGTAGGAAACTGCTTTACACTTCCATCAATCAGAGTGCATAAAGTCTTTTTGCCTGTTAATGCTGATTCATCTATTAGGTTTCTCTTTACTACACAACATGTAGCACCTGAATCATATAAGCATTCAGACTCTACTCCATTCAGTCTGACTCTATGTTGTGTTTGAACATTGTTTAGATTTTCCAGATCATTATTATCAACATCCATAACAAAAGCACTAGTTGCCTTGTTATCTGTCTCACTCTTCTTAACTTGTGTGGTTCTCCAGTTTTCTAATTCTGGTCTTCGTGCTAAATTATACCTGTCTTGTTCATTCATTACCTTGTATCGACTATTCTCGAATACTTGAATTGCTGCAGCTGTATGTTTGACATGGCCTTTAAACTTATTTGGGCAGTTGTATGCCTTGTGGCCTGCAACTTTACAAATATAACAGATGATTCCTTTCTCAATAGTTTGCATTCCCTCTTTATTTGAATCTCTGTTGTTCACTCTGCCTTTATTTGTCTCTCCATGCCATTCATTTGCAGCTTTAAATCTGTTTGTTGCATTGGCAAATCTGTCTTTTGCCCTTTCATCAAATACTTTGTGTTGATCCCTATCAAATGAGAATCTTGGCTTTGATCTCGCATTCGTCTCACCATGTTTATATCCATGTGCTTCAATGTATGCTTCTGCATGAGTCAACATGTCTTTAAGGCTAGTTTTTCCTTTCTCTTTAATGAAGACTCTCAACTCTGGTGAGCAAGTTGTAAAGAATTGATTTTTCAATATCAAACTCTCTAATCCTTCAAACGTTTCTTCATATCCGGCTAATGAAATCCATTGCCTCAGATATCTCCTCAATCGTTCAAAGAACTGGGAACAAGTCTCCCCAACTTCTATGCGACTGTCCCTAAACTTCTGTCTATAGCCACCCTCAGTTAATCTGAATCTTTTTAACAGTTGCTCTTTAAGACAGTCATAGTCCTGTGCTTCTCTAGAAGTCAACCTCTGGTATACTTCTAGCGCTTTTCCTTCAAGATGCCTCGCTAACGTTAATGACCAAATCTTTTGTGGAATCTCATAGGCTTCAACTGTTCTTTCGAATCTCAATAAGTATGCATCTAGGCAATCCTTATTCTCATTAAAATTGGGAAACTTAATGTCTCTCATTCCTCTTCCGTGATTTACACTGTTTCCCTCTTCCCTATCAGTCACGAACATATCGTTGTGTTCTCCATTTTGCCTACGATCAGAAGCCGCCCTTGCTTCAATCTCTTTGAGTTTAATTTCTGCCTCAATTTTCTTTAATTCCAAATCTACCTGACGTTTATTACGCTCTTCCTCCACTTGCCTCTTATCTCTCTCGTCTTCTAACTGGCGCTTAACTCGCTCATCCTCTGCTTGTCGCTTAGCCCGCTCTTCTTCTATCTCCATCTGGCGTTTAGCTCGGTCCTCCTCTGCTTGTCGCTTAGCCCGCTCTTCTTCTATCTCCATCTGGCGTTTAGCTCGGTCCTCCTCTGCTTGCCGTTTAGCCCGTACTTCTTCCATTTCGCGTTTGGCCTTCTCTTCTTCTCTTTCTTTGGCTCTCTCTTCTCTCAGTTCAGCATGTCGTTCTTTCACGAAGCTTTTCAGTTCCTCTGCTTCCATCCCCATATCTTGGCCCATTTTCATCCACTGTTGATAATCAGTGACCGACATCTTACTTGCTTACTTTATTTCAATCAAGTAATTAATCAATAGCTTTGCGCTATGTAAATTCTCGAATCTAATCAAAGATTTATATATATAACCTCTTAGCTACAATATGTAATCTATGGTTATGACGTAGCGTTAAACGTTAAACGTTCAATGGCTTATCGCACCGTTTCAAATGCTATATGCGCGTACCGTTACAATTCAAATTAATTGTCTCAAACTTATACAGAATGTACAAATCTACTGCCGCTATACTAGTGCAAGTTAACTGACGGTTTACTCAAGTTAATAAAGTCTCTCAAGATCCCGGACGCTAAGCACCCATAATTGTAGTGCTATTATCTCTAATAGAACCTTTTTGCTGCGTCACGTTTGGCAGAGTAGACTTTACCTACTATAAGTGTTGTCGAAAACATGACACCGAACACGTCCATAGAAATAGATTAAGTTATATTAAGATCAAGTCAATTCATTTACTAAGTTACAATAAATCCTAATTACCTAGAGTGGCGTATTAAATTACTCTAAATAGATTTTATGAGGCTTATCTGAATTCCCCTTTAGTGATGCTCATCAGTTTCATTTCTGCAATCGTAGAGATAAAGTTCGTAGAGTTAGATATCGTAGTTGTAGATTCTCATGGTTCAATTGATGACATCGAATGCGATCTTCTCCCTTATTCGTCTTCGAATGTACTGGTAACACCGTAAACGTCAATCCACTTGTCCGTAGATTGAATTGCAATTTAAGTTCCTCGTATTACTCTGTTCGAATTGTTCAGCACTGAAACGATGATCGATCGTTCCAATTCGCTTCACACGGCTACTCAGCACGAAAATGATAGTCCGTCCAAGTTTACACTGGCTCACTGACATTCAAATTCTTATACTGCTTTATGTCCGTTTCACGATGTCGTGATTTCACTTTTAAACCACCGACACCCGAGGTATTAAAGTCCGTTAATCTTCGCTTCGAACTAACGTTTTAAACTTTAATCCACTTTGATCGCTTCCATATAATACGATCCGAAATATCCGTTACGACTCAACTCGATTTCGCCATCTCTCTCCTCTCGAACAACTTTCACCCAACTGATTTTCCGTTTTAACTGTCTGTAACTGTTTTTAATTTTCAGAGCGTCTCTCGTCGCTAGGCAACGTATCACGTCACGTGATATTTGAGTTTACAAATTTAAAAGCCTTTAGTTTCACTAATATTATATAACGCCACTATAGTTTATCTATCGCCACTTTAATTGATTAACTTATTCTAAAGCTTATATTAATTAGTTAATTAAACAAGACATTTGGTAAGAACTATTTCGCTACAGTATCTACGACCTAAAATTTATAGTGATTAGAAACTATTTGCAAACATCAAGAGACAAATCTGATGGGGCAATTTATATCTGGACGCGAGGACGATGCGAGCCCAGGCCCTCGTCCACTGTTGTAATTGCATTGTCATGCGATTACAGACAATTGGAATATAATGACACTTTGAAGTGCCATTATATTGACTTGATTGTGTTGTCTGTTGATGAGGCAGGCTCTCGCTTGAATGTACGCGAATATCATAAAGGCAACATCTGGAACTGTGCGCATAAGCTACTTATCATTTAGGCAGCGAGCGAAGAGTGAGTCAGTTAGTGGACTGGAGAGCGACTGAGCAATGAGTGAGCCCGTGAGCAACTGAGTGGGCCAATTATCTGATCAGTCAGCGAGTAGGCCTATTTTAGGCGTCAGTGGACAGATGACCGACGTAGTGAAATGATATAGCCTAGTGAAATGATATAGTGAAATAATAGGCCTATAGTACGATTAACGAATAATGAAATGTGTTAGATAAATGATACAATAAAGAAGACATATAACAACAGGAAGAGAAACGATTTTAAATGAAAAACTTAAATAAGGAAAAGTAATATGACATGAAAAAGATAATGACATGTTATGAAAGAGCATGAATGATAATAACACAATATTGAGATGAATTACATAATGTGAAAGAAACTTAGCATAGACAATTACTTTGACAGATGCTTGGTCTAATATAATTGAGTCTAAGGTTATTGTTTCAGACGTATCGGACCATTTAGCCTACCTATTTTAACCTGCTTTGACTTGGAAACGTACAACCATAGAATTCTCCACTAGGGAACCATAGGATAATTAATGAAGAGCGGAAGATGAATATTTGCACTTTTCTCTCTGAAGCCGATTGGACCTCAGTGCTCAATGCTTGCCACAGTGAAAATGCTAATATGGCATATGATTTATTTATAATCTATATTATAAGGCGTACTCTGTTTACGCTGTCCTTCCGTTTGTATGTTTGTATGTATGTTTGTCTGTTGTCTAAAGGCTCCGAAACGGAACGCTTTAGCGATTTACAAAATTTTACACAACATTATTACGCCACGTCTAGGTCATCGCGACTATTTTCAGCTCGCAATTTTTATTTAAACGCCGATATATGGACATATTAAATTTCCAACTGTTTCGACGAGGCTATCTCAATACCGGCCATAGTATGGCCATTTGTCCACGTCACGCGGCTAAATATGCAATCTTAAATTACGTCACGCGGCTAATATGCAATCTTACGTCACGCTGGCTAACGGCAGAACTTCGTCTATTATTTAGCAATAAATAATAGGCCTACGCCTATTATAATTTAGAGATAACCCGTGTAGTACCGTAACGGGGAACAAATAATACGCCTATTTAAGGTAGAGATAACCCGTGTAGTATGGAAAACAAATAATATTGCCTATAATAATAAGGTAGAGATAACCCGTGCAGTACACGGGCAAAGCAACTATGTTCACCTCTAAATATCGTTTCCATTCAGATATATGGACATTTTTAAATATTTGAAGCCCATCAGCAAATATAGTAAGTAAGTAGCCTTTATTTGCAGCCGTTCAAAATTACGCCTGGGGAAACCCGGGCGAACGCCGGGTAAAAAATGCTAGTTGAATATATAACAAAGCATTCCGAAAATATCGATATTATAAATCATGATATACTGCTTAAAAGAAAGAAGATATACTGCTTAAAAACTATCTACTTATGGTATATATCGAGAAACGCGCATCTGATCGGCGATTGGATCGATTTCAGTCGGCAGTTGTGTCTGTCCCAGGAAGAGATCGATGCCATTGAACATCGATACAATGGACGACAGGACAGATGTTTCCAATCGCTCAAGAAGTGGCAAGGGAAGGCGCCAGATGAACAGATCTGCGTCGATAGTCTTGTCAACCACCTGCGCGAATGCCGAGACATCCAACTCGCCAGTATATGGGCCATCGACTGATAATTAGCATTTATTATTTTTTGCAACGCTCGTGAATACGATGGTGCCCTGATGTTTGTTGGAGACATAGGCGTAAACTTGTCGAAAATATTGGGAGGGCCCATTGCCCTCCCCTCCCACGAAAGGCTACAGCCTACAGGGCCAAACAGGGGCCCGTTCGGGACTCCTGCATCCGAGCCCACGCTACGCCACTGATGCACTTTATGCCATACAGTAGCTAACATGATTACGACTACGATTTCTCTTTGGACTGTTCAGTCAGCATTGTTATTAGAACACACAGCGTATACAATGTTACGTTTCAAAGTAACAAGACCTATTGGGCTCAAGATGGTATTTTGGTTTTGAACCGTGGTTTCTACATAGGCCTGACAGCGCTCGACTCTAGAAAGTGGTCCAGAGAGAATGTTAATATTATTATTTTAATATTGCTATACAGGTCCAGAGTCTGCCAGAGATATTTCCCAGGTCATGCTTCGTGCGCTTTTCTCATTAGGAAACATTTCAAATAGCTGCTGATTTCGTTGCAGGCGTTTACAAATTCACAACCTTCGTTATCACCTGCCCCATCACACGATTGTACGCTTTGAGTTGTAAATCTAGCTTCACAATGCATCAAACTGGCTTGATTTGGTAAGTAAGTACATAATAGAATAATTTACTTTTTTAAGGTTTACTCAAAACGCAATCCGATAGTGTATTATTGTATTGTATTTGGCTATTGATAAAGCGCTTCTCACAGCAAAAGCCTTTCAGAAGCGCTCCCAGTGCGAGCAACCTGAGGGGAAAGGCAGGATTTTAGTTTAGAAAAAGATGAGGAGAGACTACCACAAAGGATAGCATAGCAGACCGCTGGAGGAAGTCCATTCCACAGAGAAGGACCTATGCAGGCGAAGGACCTGGATTGAGCCATCGCAGTCCTGACAGGGGGAACAAAAAGGTCAAGCCGATCAAAGGATCGAAGACGACGCAGCGAAGTGGCAGAGAGTGGGCGAATCATGAGATCGCAAAGGTACTTCGGAGCAAGACCCAAATACGACTGAAGGACTAAAATAAGAACCTTGAATGGTATTCGGACAGATAGATAGAGCCAATGAAGTTCTTCAACCATGACTGAACGCGATGTTCTCATTTTTAATGGCCCACCCGGTACATCGCCGTAGTCGAGTTTTAGCGTATTTTCGGAGAAAGAAAAAATTGTTTACTTGTCAAGGGTTAGGTCTGCATAGTTAGAAAAAGTATTTGAAACACACATGACGGTGACTGACAGTTGTGCAACCTTACTGCTTACATGTTCCCAAATTTTTATATTTGCAAATTTATTGTACAGTAGGTCCGAATTCTCTGCTAAGTGCTACGCACCCACTGAACTTTCTCTGTGGGTGCATTCGCTCTCAAAGCTCTCCGAGAGTCGGCGCCTATGCTTCCACGGTGTATCCTGAAGTCAGCCAACGGGTAGGCCTATTATTAGGAGAATTAATTAGACCAATTATACTACACGGTGGTTCAATGAAAAGTAAGCCAAACTTTGTATTTCATATTTAAGTAGGCTACTGTTAACATGAAAACAGTATGTCTGTCCGCCTGCCTCCGTCTGTCTGGGTGAGTGTCTATCTGTCTGTCTCCTTATCTCTTCTATGTCCTGTGTCTGTCTTTGTCTGTCTCCCACTACCAATGACGCGGAAACGTTTTCTTCAGTGCGCGATGACCTTCGTCTGCCACTACCAATGACGCGGTCGACTGACCCTGTTACGCTTATTTGTTGAAGCAATTTATCTAATCCGCCTCTGGTCCAATATTTTTCTTGAAACTCTCGTAGAAATTGACGGCTGCAGTAATTCTTGGATTCCCTCAAACCTTTTATCATGTGTAAATCTTCTTTACTAAAAGGCATTTTTTCGGAAATTGCTAGTTTCTTGTTTACGTTTTCTATCGTATTATCGTCTGCTTTTTTGAGTATGAAATATAAATCGGAAGTCATTAAAATAAAAAAGGAAGTACGTGCATATTTTTATTTTGAAAATATTATTAATAAAACATTCAAGTTTTAATATTTGCTTATAAAGCTTGGCTTTTAATATTTGCTTATAAAGCTTGGCTTAATTTTTATTGAACCACCGTGTATAGTTACATTCTATAAGCTTAAATGTTTTTATGGTGAGTGTTTCGAATTTTGACTACGGATCGCGAGTTTAATTAGAATATTAAAGTTACAAATTAATTAAACTATTTAATTTAATCGAACTTCTGCCTAAGCAAGAATAATTGTCGTCATTATAAACTTCTATTTAACCAAGAATAATTCTTATTGTTTCCTTCTATTTAAGCAAAAACTTCAGCAATCCAGCTTCTATTGAAGCAAAGACTTAGTTTACAAAATCCAGCTTCTATTTACGGAAACAATTATTTCCATCAATCCAGCTTCTATTTAGGCTAAAAATTAGTTTAATCTAGCCGACTTCCATTTAGGCAAACAATTATTTTCATCAATCCAGCTTCCAGTTTAAATTGACCATATAAAATAGTTTGGCAATGTAAAACACGGTTTTACTACCAACGGAATGAAGAAATTAGAAGTATCATGAAATGCAAAATAATGTATGCAATAATTATACACTATACGTTACAATGGCGTCTAAAGTGGTAAAACAGGAACTGAAAAGGCATCGGTTCTCAGTAGGGTATCCCTCAATAAGGGCGCGACACAAAAGGGCGCGCACAAAAGGACGCTCTCACATAAGGGCGCGGTCTCACTCTCATAAGGGCGCTGTCAAATAAAAGCGCTGGTTAATAAGACCGTGTTCCATTATGAGCGCGCAATATTAATTGGGTCGCTGATTATTAAATACATGTTTATGAAAGAAAACATAATATTATTATTACTGTTATTACTAGTAGGCCTATCACTGTGTTCTGTGCACAGAACACAGTGATAGGCCTACTAGTAATAACAGTAATAATAATAAGACGATTTGAGGCCGAAAAAAGGCGATGTGCATGCGTTAAAAAGTTAATGGAATGAGTCTGCGGATGGTTTTATCACGACGCAGTTGGTAAAACAACCTCGAATGAATTGACTCACATGGGACGTCATGGTCATACAGCTGTCAAAGAGGATTCCAAGATTGCGAATGGTGTCAGCTGGGTGAACGTCACCAAGGGCGAAGGTACTGCCGTCAAGTAGATGGCAGCGCCTGAGGGTGGTGCACCATGGGAACTTAGACTTTGATGGATTGAGTTTGAGACGGTTAGATGTCATCCACTCTGAAATGCGTTCGATATACAGCAGCACTCTCTGTTTCAGTTCAGCAGTTTGTGATGGTTCACAGAAGAAGAATCGCCTGCATAGCAGTGCTGGAGGAGCCGAGGAGGCCATGTTCTTCGATAATTGTCTCTAAATCGGCCGTATATAGTACAAAGAGGAGAGGACCGAGCACTGAGCCTTGTGGAACACCGCAGGTGACCAGCATAGGTGGCGTCTCCTCCCCTGCCAGCTGGGCCGATATTGTGCGCCCTTTAATGTCGGATTCAAGCCCACTGATCGCTCTGTCCTTGATTCCAAACGAGCGCGACAGTCGCTGAATTAAGATGTCGTGGTCGACTGTGTCGCATGCAGCCGACAAATGATAGAAGCGCCAGTTGGCCAGAATCTATGGCATCGAATGCGTCAAAGAACACTTTAACGAGCGCAGTCTCGGTGGAATGGGCTGTGGGCAGATTGAAACCGAGGCAGAAGGCGAGATTCAGACAGTTACTTGGTCAGCTGATGGGTGGCAATACGCTCAAGTACTTTTGATGCGAGCGCTAGATTTGACACAAGGCTTAAGTTCGCAGGTGACGATTCCACTGTTCCCGTTTTCTTAAAGCGCAGTGATGTGGTCTCGAGACCGTGGTCTTTGTCGCGAGAAAGTCTCGAGACCGAAAAATGCGGTGTTGGTCTTAGTCTCAAGTGCACCGCTTTTGATCTTGGTCTTTCAAGGTGCGGGTTTGGTCTTGGTCTGGTCTTAAAGGTATGGTCTTGGTCTTAGGCGTTTGGTCTCCATGGGGTATTTGTTAAATGTTGTTGTCGAAATTGGCAGGTTATTGAAAATGATGATCATTCAGAAACTTCTGAGTTAGCTTCGAATTCATTGCGACGATACGCCGAGGAAAAAGCAAGAGAGGACCTCGTTCTCACCAGAAACGACATGAAAACGTTGTTGCACAGTTAACCCTGACTCCCGGTGCGTTAGTGACTAGTTACAGTGATGCAGTTTCTCGAGGTAAAATCATTAGTTGGGCAAGCGTTGCAGATTAGGGATTTGGTGGACTTCTTCCCTTCTGGAAAAGGTTTTCTGTATCCCAGCAACATCTGGACATGTTGAAAAAGTGTTTAGTTGTAGTGGACTTTTCATGAGACCTCTCAGGGCAAGACTTATGGACAAAACCTTACGTGATTTAGTACTTAGAAAATGTAATAAACATCTGACTTGAATGATGGGATTATGTAACACTTCAATTGAGAATTGCTTTTATTGTCTCGAGACTATTGTCTTAGACAACGTGGTCTTGGTCTCGGTCTTGGTCTTGGACCACGTGGTCTTGGTCTCGGTCTTGGTCTCTGTCGTGGAGTTTTGGTTTTGTGCACAACACTGTTAAAGATTGTCTTGACTACTGTGTGTTTCCTTTTGGACGAGAAACGGCCGATGGCGAAGGAATGACTGAACAGTAGCGGATCTGCATCATCTGCTACTGTGCTCTATATAGGCTACTAATGTCTAAGGCTACTACTAACTACTACCAAACACAGCACAGCAAAATTTCACTAGACTACTAGACACACCTGCCGCCTTACGGGGGGTTGGGGGGGAGGGCAGGGGACGGCACACTGCTACCTCGCACCACCTTTGAAAAATCCACGCGCCGCCACTGATTTTATCGACAATAATTTCTGCATTGCCATTGCTTTTATTAGCGATTAAATGTTAGTATTATGTATGCTTTCATTAACATATAGGGCCTATATAATATTATATTAATCAGCGACCCCATTAATATTGACGCGCGCTCATATTGGAACACGGTCTTATTAACCAGCGCTTTTATTTGACAGCGCCTTTAATGCCCTTTATGTGACAGCGCCCTTATGTGACAGCGCCCTTCTGTGTGCGCTCTTTTGTGTGCGCTCTTTTGTGTCACGACCTTTTGTGCGCGCCCTTATCAATGTAAACCCCTCAGTAGACCGTTACACTGCCCTATGCGCTGCGTTGTATATGTTACAGGCAATGTGTAAAATCAGGGATTTTGTAAAATGCCTGAAATTTTTAGGCAATTTGTAAAATCCCCAATTCACTCGGGCACTTTACAAAATCCCTGAAAAAACCAGGGATTTTGTAAATTCCCTGAAATCTGATGATGAAAATTTGACAGATTGCCTGAAAGTGACGAAAATTATCGAAGTTTTACAAAATACCTGAAAAACCAGGGAGTTTGTAAAATCCTTAAATCTGATGATTACAGGCAATGTGTAAAATCAGGATTTTGTGAAATTTTTAGGCAATTTGTAAAATCCCCAATTCACTCGGGCACTTTATAAAATCCCGGGATATAAAAAATCAGGGATTTTGTAAAATCCCATAAATCTGATCATGTCCGACATGTTCGCCGGCTATGTTTCAAGTCATGTGGTCGGGGCCGTGACTTGTTTGTTCCCTTCCCTTAGGAGCCTAAATAGAGCTTTGAGTTGTCGTGACGGATTGTCAATTAATAAGAATAAATAAATAAATAAATAAATAAAATAAAATAAATAAATAAATAAATATAATTATATTTATTTATTTAATCAATTAATTAATTAATTAAAATTTAATATATAAATAAAAAATAAAATAAAAATAAAATAAAATAAATAAAAATAAAATAAATAATTAATTAATTAAATTATTAATTATCCAATTAATTAAATGAATTAAATAATTAAATTTATTTATTCATATAATTATTTATTTTATTTTATTTTTTATGAAAAAATAAAATAAAATAAATAATTATATGAATAAATAAATTTATTTATTCATATAATTATTTATTTAATTTTAATAAATAAATAGAAATAAAAATAAATAATTAATTAATTAAATTATTAATTATTTATTTAACAATTTATTAAACAATTATATGAATAAATAAATTTAATTATTTAATTCATTTAATTAATTAGATAATTAATAATTTAATTAATTAATTATATATTTTTATTAATTTTTATTTTATTTTTTATTTTATTTTTTTATTTATATATTAAATTTAATTAATTAATTAATTGATTAAACAAATTAATTTAATTATATTTATTTATTTTATTTTATTTATTTATTTATTCTTATTAATTGACAATCCGTCACGACAACTCAAAGCTCTATTTAGGCTCCTAAGGGAAGGGAACAAACAAGTCACGGCCCCGACCACATGACTTGAAACATAGCCGGCGAACATGTCAGACACGCAGCCAAAGGCGGACATGATCAGATTTATGGGATTTTACAAAATCCCTGATTTTTTATATCCCGGGATTTCATAAAGTGCCCGAGTGAATTGGGGATTTTACAAATTGCCTAAAAATTTCACAAAATCCCTGAGTTTGCACATTGCCTGTAATCATCAGATTTAAGGGATTTTTTAAAATCCCTGGTTTTTTCAGGTATTTTGTAAAACTTCGATAATTTTCGTCACTTTCAGGCAATCTGTCAAATTTTCATCATCAGATTTCAGGGAATTTACAAAATCCCTGGTTTTTTCAGGGATTTTGTAAAGTGCCCGAGTGAATTGGGGATTTTACAAATTGCCTAAAAATTTCAGGCATTTTACAAAATCCCTGATTTTACACATTGCCTGTAACATATATATCTTTCATCCGCTAGCATATAAAAATTAAATTTAGTGTGCAACTATCCCAGAGATAGGCTATTGGTAACAAGTTGTGTATAACGTGTTAACCTATAAACTATTTTTGTATTTATAGTCTGCATCGATTCGATTTTCAGATAATGTTTCATTCGTTGAATATTTCGAATTACAAGGTCAATAATTTAATATTGTAAACTAACACTGAAAGTAGAGTATTACCTGGAGCAAAATCACCTAAAACTACTGGGACAAATCCTAAAACTACTGGGACAAATCCTAAAACTACTGGGACAAATCCTAAAACTACTGGGACAAATCCTAAAACTACTTGGGCAAATCCTAAAACTACTGGGACAAATCCTAAAACTACTGGGGCAAATCCTAAAACTACTGGGACAAATCCTAAAACTACTGGGGCAAATCCTAAAACTACTGGGGCAAATCCTAAAACTACTGGGACAAATCCTAAAACTACTGGGACAAATCCTAAAACTACTGGGACAAATCCTAAAACTACTGGGACAAATCCTAAAACTACTGGGACAAATCCTAAAACTACTGGGGCAAATCCTAAAACTACTGGGACAAATCCTAAAACTACTGGGGCAAATCCTAAAACTACTGGGACATTTGTCCCAGTAGTTAAACAGTTAAAATATGCACTGGTTTTACGGGTTCATTCCCCCCACCCCCAAAAATAATAATGCATTACTGTTATCAGAAACTAAAAATGCAGAAAAAATACGACCATGTGCAATGGAAAACCACCCCGAAAACTAAAATTATTCACGAAATTGTTTCCTGGCTACGCCCCTGTTTATAGACCTACCCAATGCGAGAGTCCGATACGTTTCTATATGCAGTAATTTATGTGGAGCCTACGTCTTAAACACTATCCTTCAGTCAACAGTCTTGCTACATATTGGGCAGCTTTGAGCCTGGACTCTCTACTGGTCTCTCTGCTGTAGCAAACTAGCAAGCCACCCCTCCCTATGCATGTCACAGTAGCACTGCAAAATCGCCAGGCAAGTGTCCTTATTTCTATTAAAATAACAAAGCGTCAATCAATTGTAGGTTAAATATTTCGCTATTTATTCCACAGTTCGAACATATTTACACAACATTTACAATAAAAGAATGTCTTCTTCAACGAAAATTAGTTAAACATCCGTTGTTTGCACATACGGAGAATACTGTTCATTCTGTAGAATACCTATGTCGAAGAACGAGTCCAATTCATCTGAAAAACAGCTGAGTCGACTCGTGGAACGATCGTCGACATACGTACTCTCAAGGCAGATGTCTGTATAAAACGACGGAGAAGTGCTCAAATTGAACGATACAGGAGAAAGGCAGCTGATCAAACACAATTTCTCGTCGTACTGTATCGTAGAATCGTCGAGATCCAGCTTCTCGTGGGTCGAGTTGAGCACCAGTTCGTCGACAACGCTTTCCGGATGGAAAGACCCATAATCTGAAAAGACGCTTTCATCCAGGTCGGTGACATAAGTGAGGTCTAAACTGGTCTGAAGACTCACTGCTGGTACGAGCTTCGGCACTTCGGACTCATCGGATTCGGAGGTGAAAGAAGGGAGTTCTATCGTTGCGTCCAACTCGGCGATTGAGTCGTCTGCTTCGAAGAATGTCGTCATCGTGCCGTCATATATGACGATGTGTGGTGTGTCGGTTATTGCGTAGGTCGACCACTCACCTAGAGACGATTTGAATTTCTTGGTTATTTCTTTGTTTTCCAAGATGACGGTCTCTCTCTGTTCTGCAGCAGATGTCGTACTTGTCAACGTATCTTCGCGCGCTTTTGCGTCGTTGTCCGAAGATTGAACTCGTTTCGTCGTCTGCTGATCAACTGCTTTGTCGTTTTCTTCCGTCGACCATGACTTTACACAGCCTAAAAACAATTGCTTGATGAAAGCAACGATTGAATTATTTCTTCCTGCCGTCTCTTCCACATCTGCCGTTTTCTTGCTTTTCGAAGACATCTGTTTCTTGAACAGCTTTTGAAACATTATTTTAGACTATAATTTGTTCGAGCGCTAGACAAAAATTAATGGCAGCAAGTCTGATAACTTCCAACTTCTTCGATGCAAATATGATTAAATGCAGGTGGCAGGTCGTATTTATAGGCGGAATTAAGCTTCATTGTTTATCTAACGGTCAATCAATGAGTGTTCACTGTTTACACAAGCGTGATTGTCTAACCGCAATTTAACCTTCGGTATCCACACGCAAATTAGTTACAATTAACCCAATTAGCGTTTTAGGATACCTCTGGCCTGACTTCAAAAGAACGCAGTCGGTCTTTGAACTCAAACCGACAAGGTTCAATGTGCAAAGGTACATACGGTTTTATAACCTTTGAACCCAAATATAGGCCTAGTTCGATTTGTTTTCAGTTACCATAGGCCCTACCACTTGCTATAGACTTCAAAAGAATGCAATCAAACTTTGAACTCGCACTGACAAGGTTCGAGGTTTTGCAAAGGTAAATAGCCTACTAAATAGGCCTCGGTATAACCTTTTAACTCAAAATGAATGTCTTAGTCATCATACCACTAGCCAGACTTCAAAAGAATGCCTTCGAAAACTTAAATCTAGCTGCTGCTACTACTGCTATATTACATGTAGGCCTACATGCCTGTGTATACAGTCTGCACACAGTGCTCAGAACCCAAAACATGACAATGATGACATAAATGACACTAGAGAGTCTATGCTTTGCACGACCCTGGCCGGGCTCCAAAGTAACTTTAAATCTCACAATACAGACAACGAAAACAAAAATTCAAAGAAACTTAGAAGAAAATGCCTGATATTTAAAATAAATGTCCAGAATTATAAGCAGACATTATTTGACGCTCGCATGTCTCTGCTTACATGCGCGATGTTCTGCACTGGCTTCCTGCCTCGCAGCGCATCTCTTACAGGATAGCAGCCTTAGTTTGGCGGTGCCTTGCTGGCTGTGCTCCATCATACCTATCTGACCTCTGTCGTCCTGTCTCTGACCTAGCCCCCGTCGGGCTCTGCGTTCCTCGGCCAAGGGAGAGCTCCTTGTCCCCCGGGCCCGTTTATGTCTCAAGCAGCGCCGAGCCTTCTCGGTTGTTGGACCCTCAACCTGGAATGGGCTCCCACTTGAGCTGCGCTTGATGCCTCGCAGCAATTTGCCTGCTTACTGCCGCCTTCTCAAGTCTTCTCTGTTTAGCCGTGGCTGGGCTGGGAGCGCCTCTGAGTAGGTTCCTTGAAGGGGCGCTATATAAATGCTCGGAATGAATGAATGAATGAATGAATGCTGCCAGCGTATGACCTTCAATGTCAGATAGGCCTAGTTTATCCACGGGTACGTTTTGGTCAAGCTGTTACCTTGGGAATACTTAGCGCCATCAATTGAGCATCTCATGGGGTATCAATCGTCTACCCAGCCTCTGCAACTGACCGGACGATGAGATGGGCATTGTCTAAATAATGTATTCGTCCTTGTACATAATATAATCGATGATCGATGCCAATGCAGTGAAGCGCAGTGGACGCTGAATGCTGCTGCTGCTGCTGCTGCTGCTGCTGACGATAATGCCAGCTGCTACAAAGGGGCTTTCCGACTGCCCTGGTGCTATGCCAGACGACAGGAATACATGGCACCGAATGCAGTAAGTATGGCACTATAGCAAGCAGAATGGATTAAGTCTGCTTATAGTCCTAACCCCTTCCCATTATTTATAATCCCGTGTAACTGTTCATGTATGTTTTGATTTATTGATTATTTATTTGGTAACCAAAGCAAAACAAGTAATAACAATATCAATAAAAATGGCAATACATGTAGCACAGCAATAGCAATTTAAGATGTTGGCATAGACAAGTTAAGGTTACTCAGGAGACCCATAAGGGCCGAAGGTCTGGCTAGTCAGGGCCGCCTGGGGTTTATAGGTTATACGTGAAGTATTTGACCAATTGAGAAATAATCCTAGAAATGAAATTAGCATTATAGACTTAACTATTCTTGACTAATGCGTATATTTACAGCTCATTCACTGAACTTTAATAATTATTCAAAAGAAAAGACGAGTGGGTGATAGGAAGTGTTGGAAGACACTTACAGTAGCCTCTGATCTGCACCTGTCAAAGCATTGCTTATTATCGTTTTTATTAGTAACACTGTGGAATTCGTCATGAAATTAAGACTATATATAAGCCAATCGATCAACTTTATTGTATACCTACTCACTACAGACTAAAGATTAAGAGCAAAGCTGTTGTCGATCAATGTCTCACTTATTCTTATAACAACGCTATAGAAGTCTCCAGACTGGATTAGATTAGATTAGAACCATGAGGCTAGAAGAAAGAGGAGGAGTATTAGGTGATGACGAATGTGGTGATCATGATAATAATAATAATAATAATAATAATCTTTTCTTTATTAAGCGCCTGACAAACGCACTGCGCTGTACATTTACATGTTATGCAATTTAAATCTTAACTACTAACAGAACAGACAGCCTGCAATACAACGGCGCTAATAGCAGACTACAAAGCATATCCGCCCAACGGGGGCTCGAACTCGGTACCTCTCGCTTGTTATCCAATGCGCTATCGGAGGAGGAGAACAAAAAGAAAAAGGATAAGAATGCAAAGAATTAATGTTGTAATACGAAGAAGAAAGATTAGAAGCAGAGAAACTAGGAGAAGATTGCGAAGAAAAAGAATGCGAAAAAGAAGAATTTGAAGCTTGCGAAGAGGAGGAGGAAGAAGAAGACAGTTTATGCCAATGTGTGAACAACCTGGTCACATTCTTTTCCTGACATCCATGTTTCTTGGGTCCAAATTGAGCCAATAGTGTGCCAACTAGTTTCCACTAGTAGCTCAATGCAAGCCCTCTATGGGGCCAATGATGCGGCTGTCTGGACGATTGTAAATGTCTAGACTTTTCTAGACTTAGGTAACAATGGCTAGGTATTATACCGGTAACGCAACAATTAATGATAAATTTAGCCTTAGCCTTAGTCCTTCCCATGCAGGTCTGCACATCGGGAAACGCATCTTCTGCATTCGTCTCTGACCATTGCCAGTCTCATTCTTTTCCAAGCACGTCAAGTCGTCCCTGATCATGGTCTCCGGCCAGTTCTTCCATGATCTTCCCCTTTTCTTTCTTCCCTCAGTGGTCCAGCTCATCACTTGGTTGTCTCTTCTATCCGTGTCCACACGAACCACGCGTTCCATCCATTTTAATCTTCTCTTTCTGTTAATTATGTTCTCTACATCCCAGTGGCGTAACCAGGTCTTCCATAAAATTACGCAGTTTTGAAGAACTCTGAGGGAGGGGTCTGGGGAGGGGCTTCGAATCCTACCGCTGCTGCCACCAAATAATGTCACCAACTCTTTTCTTTTTCTTAGTTGTGACCTACCTCAAGAACTTTCCTTATCTCTACATATAAATTGCTCAACGTCTTCTAACTGTTTAAGAATTAAATTGACACAGTTCTTTGAATGTTTCTCCTTTCTTCAAACACATTTATTTCAAACGTACAACCAAAGTTCTTATCAATACAGCGCAACTGTAACTTCTAACATACAGCTCTCTACTGCATTAAAACAACTACTACAGTGTATTGTTCAAATTCACTGTCATCAGCAGTTTCTAAGTTTGGCGCGCTAACTGCACGTGTAAAGAATCTATCGTCAGCCAAAGTTTAGGCTACTTTAGGCCAAGCGCCCACGAGCCGACAGCGCAACTAAGGCCTAAGACTAAAACGCTTAACAATCGATACACATTATATATATATCAACCTAAAGAACACCTGTGCTCATTATATATGCAAAACATTAGTTCACAGACATAGATGGGGGGGGGGAGATAGATAGAAAGACAGACGGACCGAGATAGGGAGAGATAGGTAAAGATACAGACAATAGCGAGTGATAGATATGATGGATATACATGTATGTATAATGGGAGAGATACAGACAGAGAGACAAGAGAGACAGATACAGAGAGAGCGAGAGCGAAAGATAACCAGAGAGATAGCGAGAGAGCCAGAGAGAGCCAGAGAGAGCCAGAGAGAGCGACGGAGACAGAAACAGAGGCAGAGACAACCAGTAACGGATACCTTACAGTAGCGTATGAGTGGTTTGCAAAGGGTT
>JACEVL010000076.1:556119-686119 GCA_020284085.1 Aporrectodea caliginosa
TCGTTGCCCACCCCTAATTATTATGCTTAAATACGATACGATACGATTATTATTATTATTATTAATGAAATCTGTAACGAGCTCACATGCACACCGACATATTATGAATCCTAGGCACGCTATCTCTCGCTTCTGTCGATATAACGATCATAGCTTTTGTTGTCAGGTCGACAGTGACTTTGATGAGTTTTTTACAGTGAAATTATACAATAAGTAAAGTTGATTTGTTTTGCTTAGGTTTTATGACTTGATCTGTAATCATCTGTTGCAATATTTTTGTACGAATAGTTTTAATTCTGAACGCATTCTACTCCGTCATCCAGAGCTCCTTTGCTCTTACTGTCCTCATACTCCTACTCCAAGATCTCTCTCTCTCTCTCTCTCTCTCTCTCTCTCTCTCTCTCTCTCTCTCTCTCTCTCTCTCTCACTCACTCACTCACTCACTCACTCACTCACTCGCTCTCTCTATATCTGTGTTAGTCTGTCTGTCTCTTCCTCTCTTCCTCTGTCCCTCTGTCTCTGTCTGTCTCTCTACCTCTGTCTGTCTTTGTCTCTGTCTGTCTGTCTCTGTCTCTCTCTTTCTGTCTGTCTATCTCTGTCTGTCTGTCTGCCTATGTCTGTCTGTCTCGCTCTCTCTGTGTCTCGCTCTGTTTCTGTTCCTATCTCTGTCTGTCTGTATCTCTTTCTCTTTCTTTTTTTTTTCTCTCTCTCTCTCTGTCTGTCTCTCTGTCTCTCTGTCTCTGTCTCTCTCTACTCTCTCTCAATTTCCCCTATCTCCAAACTCCCAAGCGTCTGTCTGTCTGTCTGTCTGTCTGTCTGTCTGTCTCTCTCTCTCTCTCTCTCTCTCTCTCTCTCTCTCAATTTCCCTATCTCGAAACTCCCAAGCGTCTGTCTATCTGTTTGTCTGTCTGTCTGCGTGTCTGTCTGTCTGCGTATCCCTATTTTTTCCAATCTCGAGTTCCAATCCGTCGTCTGTCTCCGATTTCCATCTCTTTCCATTGAGATTGGAGCCAACCGTCGAGCCTTCCTTCGTTCATTTTCGATAATTTCTTCGACGCCAATTTTCGTCCGTTTTCACCGGCCAATTCGCCTCCTATGTGGACTTAACGGCGGCGGCGGCGGAACGTGCTACATCAAACCGCAACTCCTATTTAGCAGATTGGCTTAACTAAACGCTCGTCTCGAAGGCTGCTTCTGAAGCCTCACGGATAAACCACAACGGGTGCAGTAACGTATGGTTTCTAGTTGCCAGTTCTAGTTCCGAACTTCTGTGCTCATGAAACAACTAGCAACAAATGGAGCCAAGCTTTTGTGTGTGTGTGTGTGTATGTGCTGACGACGTGGTCTCACAACAATGGCGAATTAAAGTAAGTTAGTAAGTAGCCTTTACTTAATCTAACAAGCACATATGCGTTACATTGTATAACGTTGATTTCATGCATATTTAAAAGAGACCTGGGTTATAAGTCAGACAGTGAATAAGTTGGTTCCCGCGACTTCGCTTTTTTGGGCGCTGTAGAAATCTCGGGATTACGATAATAGGCGGCGTGCACTAGTAGGACTAAGGACGTATGACTAAAATACAAAAGTCACTTGTAATCGGTTTAGATTAAATGAAAGGTTGTATGAAGGAGTGTCGATTCTATTGCGAAGAGTGTAGGCTACCCGTTTAATTTAAAAGCGCTTTTGAATAGGTAAGCTTGCCCTTTTAGATTTACTATAAATTATGCATTCGCTCACTTTTATCATATTGCATTCCAATATATTCGATCCAAAACACCACGTTGTCTATTGCTTTAAATCGTTGATCGAATGGGTTCTCTTGAAAAAGCAACCGTTTCTGGACTCGGTGCAATTGGTTTGGTATCGTGTGGCGAAAGTCGTGTCGTAAGACCGAGGCAGAGGCAAATGGCGAAGGATTTGAGTGTCGACGGAAGGAGATTTGGCGATATATTTCCAGTTGCAATAACTGTTTGATCAACATTAATTCGGGCCCACCCGACTAGCAGCAGCCCCTCCCCAATCCACCCCGTCGTTGACTGAAGCAACACGCCATGTTTACCCGCACGCCATCTTGTCAAAAGAGCTGTAAAAGCGTCTCGATTTCCGTCAGCTGAATCGCTTTAGAAGTGTAACTGTAGAGTTCTGTTTCATGTCGAGGAAACAATAAACTGTTGTCCGGTCGTGCAACTGATTAGAGAAAATATCAGTTTCGTCGTCAGCATCAATGTCGTTATTATGATAAACAGCGCTTCTTGTTTCTAGAAAAAGGGTTCCGGAACTGATCAAATTCAGAACAATTACGCCTATGAAAGGGATCCGAGGCAATAGACCTCAGCCTCTCATTTCAAAACATATTTAAAACTGGAAGATGAAATAATATCTTATATTTTTATATATAGTTTCTCTGTTCTGCTTTGTGCGAAATAAAGTATATATATATATACATCCGACGGCATTACTTTGATTATCGTTTCTTCCGTGACTTCTGTTATAATTTCTGCACTTATTTTAACCTTTTTACTTATAGGAAAATTGCTGTTTGATGATGACCATAAATCCGTATTTTTCATTTTTAAAGTTGGTTATGATGATGATGATGATGATGATGATGATGATGATGGTGATGGTGATGATGATGGTGATGATGATGGTGATGGTGGTGGTGGTGATGATGATGATGATGATGATGGTGATGATGATGATGATGATGGTGGTGATGATGATGGTGGTGATGATGATGGTGATGATGATGGTGATGGTGGTGGTGGTGATGATGGTGATGATGATGATGATGATGATGATGATGATGATGATGATGATGATGATGATGATGGTGATGGTGGGGTGATGATGATGATGATGATGATGATGATGATGATGATGATGATGATGATGATGATGATGATGATGGCGATGGCGATGGCGATGGCGATGACGATGACGGTGACGGTGACGATGACGATGATGATGATGTTGGTGGTGATGGCGATGATGGTGATGTTGGTGGTGATGGCGATGACGATGACGATGACGATAGGCCTCATCATAACCATATAATCATCCTCATTGATATAGCTTGATGAATGATGTTGCGAATGATTATCGAGATCATGATGATTGTCATTTATCAGCATCAGTTTGATGACAGTGATGGTATAAAGACATTCACAGTGACAACAGTAAGCTTAAATGTACTGATGCGGACCGTGTGTATTGTAGGAGGCGCTGAAACATGCGGAGGGTCTGACTGAAAAGTATCAGTGGAATTCCAAAATCAAGGTAACGGTCTTTGTGACCCTTGAGTTCTTTTGTATGTTTTTGTAAGTTAAGATGTGGTGAGGCTAGATGTGGTATGATAAGTTAAGGTTAGAGTTAACCCTTTTAAGGTAAGGCCTATGGTTAGAGTTAACCCTTTTAAGGTAAGGCCTATGGTTAGAGTTAACCCTTTTAAGGTAAGGTCTATGGTTCGGGTTAACCCTTCTAAGACAAGGTCTATAATTAGAGTTAACCCTTCTAAGACAGGATCTATGGTTAGGGTTAACCCTTCTAAGACAAGGCTATGGTTAGGGTTAACCCTTTTAAGACAAGGTTAGGATTAACCCTTTTAAGGTAAGGTGACCTGCATGATAACTTATTAAAGCTCAATACTATACAACTCAATGCATTTGTCTGTTCCAGAATTGACTACTGCACTTCTGTTCTTATAAGCCTTTCCAAGGTTCGTCTGTCCCCTATCCAGTCAGTTCTAAATCCTGCTGCGAGATTGATTGTTCGCCTTCCTAAATTCTCCCATATCTCCTCGTTTATGATCAATCAATTGCACTGGCTTCCTCTCACAGCCCGAATTCAGTTGAAAGTTCTTGTCCTAGTCCTGAAGTCCAAATCGGGCACTGCTCCTAAATATCTTAGGGATCACATTCGCTCCCCTCTCTCTTCAGTTTCTCATCGAGCTCTTCGCTCCTTGGCCAGGCATACTCTTTTTGTTCCACGAGTTAGGACCACCAAACCAGATATTTTGCCACTATTGGGCCCTCCTTATGGAATGCCCTTCCCTCCTCTCTACCTGTTTTTACCATTCTTTCTGGGTATCTTCCTACAGCCTTCTCCCTCCTCAAAACCTTCTTCTCCTCTGGGGGTTCTCGCACTGGGAGCGCTACTGAATAGCCAGTGCTGTGAGCGGCGCTATATAAATTAACAAATACAATACAAAACTACAATACAAAACTGTAATTTTATGAGGATTATGATGCTTAGTTTTCCAAACCTTACTGCTAGTCAGTAGTGTAGTCCTAAAAAATGAAGTGGGGGAACGCCTGGATATTGAAGTAAGCAAAAAGTGCAATCTTGCAAGAATTTTGCATAGTGTGAGAAAAAAAGTGGGGGAACGGCGTTCCCCACGTCCCCCCACTACACCACTGCTGCTAGTTAAATCAGTCACTGCTGTATTAGTTTTGAAGAAGTGTCAACAATTAAATATATTTTGATGTACATGTCATATTTATATTGCTTAATCGACATAGCTTGAACGTAAAAGTTGAGAAGAGCAGAATAGCGCTTTAACGACGAGCTACATTGGTTTCCCAGTCGCTTTAGTGCACTCTTGTCGTTAAAAAGTTTAAATCGGACAACAGAA
The DNA here is from genome assembly GCA_020284085.1 of Aporrectodea caliginosa. Classification (NCBI taxonomy): domain Eukaryota; kingdom Metazoa; phylum Annelida; class Clitellata; order Crassiclitellata; family Lumbricidae; genus Aporrectodea; species Aporrectodea caliginosa. The sequence goes on from JACEVL010000076.1 coordinate 560,756, forward strand.
AACGTTGGGGACCGTAATGAGACTGGAGGAGGAAAGTTTTCAGCGTAGATCAAAAGTTGCAGAGTTTCCAATGTGCAGAGATAGACAGTTCCAGATGGAGGGACCAGCAACTGTGAATAAACATCGGGGTCTTGCCACGAGATCTCACCCTAAGTCTCTGAAGTCTAGGTGGCCTCCTGGCGTATCTGTTTCAAAAATAAATTCGCTTCCTCTGAGACTTTTCTAAGTAAAGTCTACGAGGGAGAAATTGTTTCATCCACCACAGAAATAAACTCTCCCATAGAGACTTTAATTCTTTTAATAGATGCAAGGTCTCTGTTACAGTTAATCATATTTTTAAGCAGCTTTGTTTTATAATGTCATTGTAAAGCTAGTTATTTGGGACAATAATGGCATGAATTTTTTGACAAAAGGTGGAGGGAAATAAAATTAAGAAATCAAACTCGATCAGAGTCAAGTAAATGTTTAAAATTCTTTTTTAATAGAAGCTCAACCCAGATTGAAGCAGGTATCTCTAGATACCAGACATGGTATCGGATGTTTAGAATATGACTATTATTTTATTCTTTAATTTGAATGTAATTCAGTAATATGTCATGTTCAGCTGAGCTATCCATGACAATAGCTTTGAACTGTTCCACGAATTATATTGCTTTAGGCAATCGAATTCTTTTCACAGTCACTGTGCATTAACTAATATTTTATTGGTATCAGCAAAGCTTCTTCATGACTATGCAGATGCTATAGAAACATTCTTCCGCGGTCTGTGTACGTGATAGCAACCAATTAGTCTACGAATGTTCTGCATTTCAGTGACTGCTTAAATAAAGCCCGTTCTAATCCGTATAATCCTCTGGTTTAGCCCACAGACCTACTTCAGACGTTTCTACTTCATTTAAAGCAGCTCTAGTTTCTTCTAATGTAATCCCGTCTTTCCAGTCATTGGTAGGCCTACTTGCCGCCTGAACCAGATAACACGGCTTCTCTGTGATGGGGCGTGTACATGATTCTTAGAATGGTAGGCGTAATCTGCATCAAAGAATTGGATAGATGCCCGTGCCAGTAGCTCGTATCAGCCAGCACTTCATTTCCTTTCGTTGGTTCTTACTTCCTGATACTGCAGCTGACAATCAAACCTGATACCACTTGAGACTAACAATAACAATAACAATATGATAATAATAAAAACCAGCTTAGAACTTAACCTGATAACTGCTGCTGAAGAAGAAGAGCAGCCCCTTAAGCTTGCCCTGAGGCAGCCATGAGTAATTGAGTATGAAGTGTTTTCTTAGCCTCGGCACATGAGGGAGGGTGGCCAGTCCTCTCCCTCGCCGCCCCATCTTCCCACCGACAGTGTACGGTCAGTGTACTCATTACAGCTGAGTTGGCTAGGGAAATGGTATGAAGGTCTAATCCGCAGCAAAAATTGCGTACAAGCCATTTGATGTCAAAAAGTCAGCACCAGTGAATGGTTGGAAAGAGAGATTAATCGTCAGAAGAATCTGCCAGAAACCAGTTCTAGCAGACACCGAGTTAACCGATTAATCTACGCTGGCGCTGAATAATGTGTTCGCTAGCAACATGCAGTTATTCGTTTACCAGTAATTGTGTCTAGTTCTTTATACATAGGAACTACTAGAACTAGTCTCGTCAGGGCTATTTTGTTAAAATATTCGCCGAATTTCAGCATTACGTGATTCTATTATTAGGCCTATAATAGTGTTACATAAGAATTTATTTCATGTCCAATTGAAGGAACCGAAATGCAGAAAACAACTATTTAATAATGCTTAGGCCTACATTAAGCCTTTTTTAAATTAAATGACAACCCATATGAGGGGAAGATTTAAAGCGGGGGTGACTTTGAGGGGCTTTTGTTCCAATACAGAGTCTCCGGGGAGACCTTATTCAATTATTCCAGTCCGAGAAAGACGTTGTTTGTGGGGAGATTTAATATTGTGACACCTTTAAGTTAAAGGACGAGAAGTGTACCAGAGGGAAATAAGTAATTGGTATAATAAGGTAAAGTCAGATTATTTAATCGATATATATAACAATCTCCGGATTTATTCACAGGCGCTTGGTCTAAGCCAAAATCGGGGAGGCTATTAGGGTCAGGTTCGGGTAAGGCTATGGTAGGACGAGGCATGGTAATGATGATCCCATAGATAAGAAATTGTCCACAAATATACAGCTCAGAAGTAAATGTTTCGGCAGTCATGAGTAAGTTATTATTGTATTTAGAAATCAGAGGAGACACTCTATGCGCCGGTGTCCCGTGATATTCTATCCCCCGTAAAGCATATCACCAGGATGGAATAAACCGGTGTAGAGTATCCGGGGAATAAACCAGTCTATCCCCAATCGTCATACGCATCACGATAGCCAAGACGAAAATCCAGTCAAAATCACCAAAAGCGAAGTAAATTAATTTCAGGTCGACGTACAAACTAAAAATACGCAACTTAAATTTTTTTATGTGTACAATAAATCCAAACAGTAGGCCCTACGACTGAATACACTTAGAAACCGCCAATAGTGCAGCTACTAAAACCGGATACTCCATTTCGCTAAGGGTGATACTCCTTTAGGGGATACTCTATTTCGTGACAGGCTTATAATGTTAGACCTCGTTAAGAAAAGAAATTTCAATAGTAAGCAAAACAATGCACAGAAAACTAAAAGAACCATCAGTAGCGGCCGCACGCACTCACAAGGATTGCAACCATTGGATTCCCATTTAAACTTGACAGATAGTACTGTAGTTCACCAACCGCTTTCCCAATAGCTCGAAAACGACTGCGTTTATAACATCGTATCGATTTTCGAACGTATAATATTCTGCGCTGCTGAATAATTCGTTACAGAAATAGACGATGTCTATTTAGATAGGCTTTAATAGATTTACTTCTCCGATAGTAATCTTTATTTATACACTTTGATTGATTTTGTGTCCTACTTCCACTATTGATCAGCATGGCTCCAGGAATATCTGTGCATGGACGCACATGCCTAATGAAGAGGAAGAGCAGTCCCCTAAGCTAACCCAAGAGACGGGTATGAAGTGTTAACGGCCTCATTTTCTTAGCCTCGGCGTATACGAATACGGCTGCCAGTCCTCTCCCCAGTCGTGTGATCGTCCCACACTGACAGGGGGGGTGTAATCATTGCTGACGTGGATGTTGGGGAATGGAGTCGAAATCTAGAAACATATTTCTGCTCTGACCTCTGACCTCTCGATTGACAGTCTAGCGCACTAACGACCAGGCTGATCAAATAACAGATTATTTAGCGCCACTATCACGTAAGCGAGTAATTGACCTCGAAATATTTACCCCATTTACACTGGCGCCACCTATAGTAGGTTGAACGCTGCGGTCATTATTCCTCTGAATATTTCATCAAAACGCCCCATTCATTATTAACGATATTTCCACCCAATTTAGCGCTTTTCCCCCATCTCTTCTTTATTGGCCTCTGACAAATTGCAAATAATACGCCTCGCGGACACTGACCCCCCCCCTCGGCCTCCTTTGATGGGTCTGGCGACGCTGACCTACGACCTGCGATGTACAATCACACGCAGCTGTAAATCGTCCATGGACACCTAAGGTTTTAATTAAAAGTGAGTGAAGCATATGTTGTTATTGATGCGGCTATTACGACCAAATGACGGAAATAAACGAACGGACCCGAAGTCTGCCGATGAACGACGAAGGCATTTTCTTTGCGATGCGCAATTATTAGGCTTTCTCGTTGACTGAGATTTATGCGGCGCCTTTTGCGGACCTCGCATATGTGCGTAGATTGTGCTATATAAATTATAGGAAATTTGTGTCTCGCCCATTGATGAGATTTGATGAGATGAGCGATGTCTATCAGTTGGTTCGGATTTACTGACTGAATAAATAAATAAATAAATTAATTAATTAATAAAATCTTTGATGTTGTTCGATGGCAGAACTGGTCAATAATAAAAAGCATTTTGCATGAACCCATTTTTTGTATAGCGCCATTAACGGGAACCAATGCTATTACATATATTTGTTATTGCATATTGATGGGTAGATTGAGAGATGGATGGAGGGATGGACGGATTGATAGGTGGATGGATAGATGACTGATGGATTAAAGAGACGAACTGCATTGTTGGTAGCAGTAGCGTTGCCAGGAAACAACTTTTTTTGGGGAGGGGGCAGGTGTTTCTATTGGACATGGTCACAAAAGTTAAGCATTTTTGTATTTCGCATATAAAAGCAAATAAATATATTTTCGGCAATTTATTTGGGGTGGTTGAACTAGTAAACCTCCTAAATATGCTCATGGTTGGCAGGGTGAATAGGTAGATGGATGGTTGGATGGATGGATAAACGGATGGAAGGATGGATAGCAGATTGACGGATGATATGGTTGGTTGGTGGGTGGATGGATGGATGGATGGATCGACGAATGGATGGACGGACGGACAGAGTGATTGACGGACGAGATAAAGATGCAAAGCTCCTTGAGACGAGAAGCGGGAACTTAGTCATCCGTGGAGTCGCTGCGCATGAGCAGCTATAGGAGATTATCGTCAATCCATAGACGTCTAACGTTATACGGTCGTTTAGAAGGCAGTGGATTGGCGTCGATTGCTGGCTGCCTGTTGAGGGCTGCAGCTATGATGGACAGCTGCTGCAGCTGTCTTCAAACATCTCCAGATAATGCATAATTTTTCCAGCAACGTCATCAACTCGCTGCTGCTGCTGCTGCTGCTGCTGCACGAGTACTGCGACTGCGATCGCGAGAATTGATTCCATCGATTATTTCTGGTGCTCTGCGATAATTAGGCATCCTCCTCCACGTCCTCGACTGTGTCCTCCTTCTCCTTCTTCTTCTCCTCCTCCCCTCCTCCTCCCCGACTGTGTCCTTCTCTGCTGCTTCCTCTTTCTTCCTCCTTTTGCTATTATCTTTATCCCATACCTCTTCCTTGCTTTTACTCCTTTTCTTCCTTCTTTTCTTCCTCGTTTTGTACTTCTCTTCTTCCTGCTCCAAGTGTCTCCGTTCTCTCATTCCTACTCCTGCCTTTCCTTATATCTCCTATTTCCCCTGATTTCTTCGTTCTCTTCCTGTATCATCCACCTTTTCCTCTTCTCTTCCTCCTCGTCTGTCTTCTCGTTTGCCTCTTCTTGTTCCTGCTTTACTTTATTCTTCCTTTCTTTCTATCCTATTCCACCTTCTCCTCCTTCTCTTCCTCATTCTCCATCTCTTCCCTTGCCTCACCTCGTTCCTCCTTTTCTTCCTCTTCCTCTTCCTTCTCCTCCGCACGCATCCTCCGCGACCTCTTCCCCTATCGTCAGGTGCCTTGCAATCCGCTTTTCGCCAGAGGTGAAAAGCGGTTGCCATGCCAACCGCAATTGATGTCATAGAAAAACCGGTTGGCGCTGGCAGCAGAGGCTCAGGTCCTTGGAGCGAAGAACGACCATAGACGATGTATCGACGGAGGGGACTCGGCACGAAGGCCGGATATGACGCAAACGCCCGGCTGTCTGCCTGCCTGCGAGGCTGTCTATGACTTGCGCAGATCTAATCCAATCTAATCTAATTCTGTCCACGTCTCATTTGTCGCCGGTATCTTAATGCCTGAGACTACAGTCGATAGCATCCCGCAATCTAATCTAATCTGATTTCGTCTAGTGACAAGTAGTGACTCAATAATTATGATAATATTTTTAAATCTAGGTCCCTAATTGTGTTATCGGCATTTCTATAATTCTGTTAAAGGTTTTAACCGTTTCACGTTAAAGGTTTTGATGTACTCATTTTAAGGTCTCTAGTTCTACTGTACTTATGTTAAAGGTTTAATTGAACTTCGTGCTAAAGGTTTCTCATTCTTACTCGTGCTAAAGGTTTTCTTTGCTCATGTAATGGATTTTCATTATTCATGTTAAAGGTTTTACTGTAGGCCAATTATGTTAATGGTTTCACTTTACTCGTGTTTAAGGTTTTACTCTATTCATCGTATGACTTTTACTGTACTCCTATTAGGGGAGAGGGATAACACTCTTGCCTGAAGTTTTCACGGACCCGGTTCGATTCCCGTAAGGTCCCCTGGGTTTAGTTCATGCCTTCATTCCTAGGTGGCAGCAGAAGTACAATGAGCTTGCCACTTGCATGGCTGCAACTTTGTTGATTCATGTCTTCTGTAATTTGTGTTCTTGTGAATTGTCATAACATGTACATGTACAGCGCAGTGCGTTTGTCAGGCGCTTCATTAAAGAATAAATATTATAATAATAATATTATTACTATTATTATTATTTAGACGTTTCACTTTTGTCACGTTTAAGATTTACTGTGGTAACTGTACTCATGTTAAAGAATTTACAATGGTCATCTAATCGGTTATCGTCTGCTGGTTAGGAGTCTGACGTGAGCTACCTGCATGCAAGAGAACTGAATGAGACGTTCGATTCTTTTGAGAACAGCGAACAGAATGAGCAGTATGGGAAGAGAGTCAGTCTGGCCAACTCAAGTGCACACATTCCGGTTGACATTTACAAAGGCGGTGAGTACAGAGCTCGGCTAAAAGAGTAATTTAATTATTTATGATTATTTGTAGTATTTCTAAACATCTGATGATGGCCATGAGCTTGAGAAATGGTGGTGGTGGTGATGGTTGATGATGATGTTGTTGTTGATGGTGGTGGTGGTGGTGGTGGTGGTGGTGGTGGTGGTGGTGGTGGTGAAGGTAGTGCTGGTGGTGGTGGTTGATGATGATGTTTGTTGTTTGTTGTTGTTGTTGATGAATGATGCTGTTGTTTGTTGTTGTTGATGGTAGTGGTGGTGGTGGTGATGGTGGTGGTGGTGGTGGTGGTGGTGGTGGCAGTCGATAAGGAGGAGATTATGACAGTGATGACGTTGGCAATGATGATGATGATGTCGATGATGAGAGTGATGATTGCGACGGTGGTGGTGGTGGTAGAGACAATGACTGATGATATCGACGACAGTGACGTTGAAAGTGCTGTGGAGGTGATGTAGGCTACGCTGCTGCTGCTGCTGCTGCTGATGATGATGATGACAAAGACACAGTATATTTCGCTGGCACACTCCAGGCGCGGTCAAGCATTGACGAAAATAGGATAAAAAGTTGCAATTTCTCTGATTGGCATCAACAGCTCTTCGTCCTCAGCCTGAGTGTGCTTCACGACTGAAAGCCAGAATCGATGACCTAATCTATCACTCAGAGCTGCAGTCATCCGCTTTCACTCGTTTATCCTAACGCGCCTGGATTGTTGCAATTCACATCATGCGGGCCTGTGGGGGTTCCGTTTGTCACAGCCTCAGTGCGCTCTAAACTGTTCCGCTAGAGCGGCTAGATGCTTAACCAACAAGAGGAAATGTTCGCATACAGTATAATGGCAAATGTGGTATAGTTGCTACGCTTACTTTCTGTTGTCCAGTGATTTCACTTAAAGATGAACTTGCTGGCACGTGCCCCATATATCGGCACTACTCCGGCACACGTCGTCAATCGAGGAGGTCTCTGTTCCTTTGAGCAATGATGGCGCTGTTCTCTGTGTGGGGATATGTAGGTGCTGCGTTTCCGCACTTCGACTGGAGCCAGTCGTGCCATCTCCTGCATTGGACCATGCTCCCGGAACAGCTCTCTCCATTGCATCTGCTTGCTGTTGCGTTCGACTTTGTCCAGCAAACATTTTCACACTATCTTAAGACGTACTTGTTTTGATCAATTATCGTAGGCACTTAAATGCTCTATATCAAGTGTCTTGAGACAGACAGACAGACAGACAGACAGACAGACAGACAGACAGACAGACAGACAGACAGACAGACAGACATACATACATACATACATACATACATACATATCTACACACATAGACATATATAAATACGTACACATACATACATACATACATACATACATACATACATACATACATACATACATACATACATACATACATACATACATACATACATACATACATACATACATACATACATACATACATACATACACGTATAAAACCATACATATGTGATGACGATGTTTGTCTGACGCTGTTTCAGATGTTGAGATCCTGAACAGTCTGGCGTGGACGGCTGACATGGATCAGGTCTGGAAGGAGAACAAAGCCCAAGATTCTGGATTACTCTGGCAGTACTTTGGCAGCCAGTCAGGCGTTCTCCGGTTCTATCCAGGTCTCCTCAATCTCACCCAATCTCACCCAATCCAATAGCATAAAGTATGGTCTAATCCACCCCAACCCATCGCAAGCCATTCTATTCCAATCCAATAATCTAATCTACTCTAATCTTGAAGCAACCCAATTCAATTCAGTCTGATCTAATCCCATTCAATCTAATCAAATGTGATCACCTCCAATTAGCTACATATAAGAGGCTCCATAAAATAATAACGCATTAAATTCATTACATCACATTACATTCACAATTAAATTTCCTTTGCTATTTTGCGCATTTTCCTTTGAATACATTTACCACTGTATTCAATTAACCAATTACCATTGTGTCACATTGAATTATCATTGACCATTGTGTCACATTGAATTATCATTTACCATTGTGTCACATTGAATTACTATTTACAATATACTACTATTACAATACATGTTTCTATACACTACATTGTTTGATTACACTACTTTTACAATCACATTTAATTTATCATTGTATTATGTTACACTTACATTACATAGCATTAACTCCGACATTTCTTCTGATACGTTCATCTGTAGCTTCCAAATGGCGTCGTAAGACTGCTGCCGACCTTTACGACGTTCGAAGGCGTCCTTGGTAAGAAACATCCTCTTCTTCCAAATCCCAAATCGTCCGTTGACATACATTGGTGTCTTGTAATCGTAATGGTAAACTTCAAATTTCTAAGGAGCTACTCTATAGCTAAGCATAGGGCACCAGCTTATTCACGAGCGCTGCTTCCTATTGCCGTGGTGTCTTTGTCAAAATCAGTTCGTTACCTGTGCCTATTTTTGCGTTACGTTGGCCCTGCTCGCAATTCAGTTGAGTTACTGACTATTGCTCGTTTAAAGCGGATTAACTCCGTCAGAGTTTTCTTGACGATATTTATGATGTCTCCTCTTGTCCTTATCCTGACCGCCATTCCGATCATTCCAAATATCATGCACCTGAATAGTTCAATTATGTGTTTCTTATTTATTGCCTTCTTTCAAAACCACAGGTGTTCCTTTCGTATATATATATATCTTCTCCATACCAAGGGTTTTTTCTATATGTACCTTTCCCAAAACCAAAGGTTTGTTTCATATTATCAGTGGTGATAAACTATATGCAATGACACGGTGATTAAATCGCCTATAATGACGCCAATGATAACAGTTTATTCTCTAAGCACATTAATTAGAAGTTAATATCATCCGCCATCGACATGTGTTTCTAAGAAGTACCTTGAGGAGACCGATGCATTAGACATCATTGTCGCACATCTGATGGCATTTATAAGGTGATTATGGAGTGGCAACACTTCTGAAGGGTCATCGATATTTGATTTATCTAGCCACTCCCTAATGGTTAGAATACAGGAGGGTATGCTGTTTGCAAAATCACAGATTTAGCTTAGCACGTATCGATTGCACGAAGTTTATCTTCAAATCATCAGGATAAAACCACCTTTCCCTGCTCATTAATCCACCTACGTGTTTAAACAGCTCGGCATTATTGGAATGCAAATGTTGAAAGACAAAGCTAATTCAAACAATGAGCATGTTTGTCCATGAGACGTGTTGGGTGGATAAATCAGCGCAGTTGACTGCAGCAAAAGGAGAACGGAGCCTTAATTGTTATGCTCAACAGCCGCTTTCAGAGCAGTTCTTCCACAATGGACAGCGCAGTTTGGATCTGCCTCGCATGATAAAAACAATGCTACACGAAGAACAGTTATTGCAATTCCGTACAACCATCGCCCGGGCTACAGTAGTGTATCCACCATGCAACCCTATGTGGTGTCCATAAGGTTGCATTGTCTTCTAGTTTGCGTTAAGCTGTAAAGTGGCTGATTGTTGTGGTGCTGTACGTCCAAAGGTATCCATAGCATTTATTAATGAATGTTACTAATTAATCATAGGCCGACTTTACTGTTTGTTCATCAAATCACGCCTATCTGGACAACTACATAGCCGCTTATATCTACAGTTGATATCCGAAAACTTACAGACCAATGAGCCCTGACTTAACCTCGTTTATTATTAGCCTTAAAAAGATTTGTTAATGGTCCAATGTTATCACCTAACACCAAAAACAGTCAGCAAACAGGAAGTATGTCGAATGACATACACTCTTATTATGTGTTTATGCTCGTATAAAGAATAGAGAAGGCGTTACATGAAAAATAGTTAACTAGACCTACACGCCTGCCTACCTGGACCTTTGTTCTTGATTTGAAATCGAACCGTACATTAGGCTACCTGCCTCAGAGCTTTGTGTTTGACTGAGCAACCTGAATAAGCAGGTAATACAAGAACATTAATAATAATAATAATAATAATAATAATAATAATAATAATAATAATAATAATAATAATAATAATAATATCTTTTCTTTAATTAAGCGCCTGACAAACGCACTGCGCTGTACATTTACATGTTATGCAATTGAAACAATCTCAACTACTAACAGAACAGACAGCCTGCAATACACGGCGCTAATAGCATCCTACAAAGCATGTCCGCCCTACGGAACTCGAACTCGGTACCTCTCGCTCTCTACGCCAGTGTGTTATCCAATGCGCTATCGGGCCCCCCCCCCCATTGCTTTTGTGCGCTGAAGGATTCCAAAGATCACGCTTGATGTTGAGGTTGCGTTGTACCTGGTTCTAGGCGTCGCCGGTATACTTGCGGCGCCTCTAGGGGCCTCCATTAGTTTCGAGAAGTCATGTGTCACAGAGTTCTATGACGGATCAATGGACCGCGCCTGCTTTGCAAGCGGAGAACCAGACCGGGCAATGCTGCTTTGCCCACATTGCCCTCCACGGTGAACTAGAGAAGTAAAATTATTTGAGAACTAGAAGTAGAAGGAGAAGTAAACTTGCTTCAACAGAAGTGAATAAGAACTAGAAGTAAAATTATTTGAGAAGTAGAAGTAGAAGGAGAAGTAAAATCACTTCAACAGAAGTGAATAAGAACTAGAAGTAAAATTATTTGAGAAGTAGAAGTAGAAGGAGAAGTAAAATCACTTCAGCAGAAGTGAATAAGAACTAGAAGTAAAATTAATCAAAGATTTACTAAAATATCACTGCCTCCCCCAACTGGTTTGGGTGATGGTTGCCTAATTTAATCCAGTCTAGTGGTATTCTTTAGCGTCGTTAAGGCATCATGGCTTCCCCAGTGGTGGATGCATCAAGTAAAACCGTTGGAGTGACAGGGTTGAAAAGCTGCCCACTAAGATGGTCATCGGAATTCCTGGGAAACTAAACATAGATAGGAAATAACTGGGAAATTAATCCTAAAAGTTACTTAAATCCAGAGCCAGTCACTATCAATATTATGGGTGCATCTTCCCAGACACTCATTGCAGGTAGCGTCTTTTAGCCTTGTCATTATTATGGCCTGTTTAAACTGTAGGAGTAGTACCGTATATTTGTATTGTTGAGTTTCTACCAAATCGAAAAGGTCTAGTAAAATGGTATTTACCATACTGAACTACCTCTCAAAAGTGGATTTACCTTACCGAATTTTTCACACGAAGGTGATATGTACCGAAATTACCTTTATATGAGGGTTTTATCTGACAGAAATTACCTCTCAGAATTGATATCTTCATTACTGGAGTTACATATAAAAAGTAATTATATAATCATTGAGATACCCGTTTTGATAGATAACTCAGGTAAGATATTACCTGAGTTAGCTATCAAAACGGGTATCTAAGAGTGTGATGGATAAGACAGCTTCCCAAGGTACTTCAGTGTTCCAATGATAAGTCACTAACCCTAGTCTCAGAGCAGTGATAAAACTGGTCTGATAAAGGCAGAAAGTAATAACCGAGCACTTAACGTTATCGAACCTTTTCTTATCGTCAACCCTGACCTTAGGCATATATAAGGTGGATATTCTGTTTGGTTTTACAGGTACACGCAAGGAGCAAGTTCGCCAAAGGAGATGCTCATTCTTGTCGACCGGTGCGTTTGTGAATATAATATTACAGTGCGAGACACGTAGATAATAAATAATCCTCGAGAGTAACAGAATTTTTGAATGGCCAGGTATACTGTTTTTCGTTCCTTTCTGTTAAGATGAGGTAGCAGGTGAATTGGTTCAAGTGTGTTTGTGCAGTGCTGTTGGTTGGCAGGCAATGATAAGGAAGGATCTCTCTCTGTGCGAATTGTGAGCTAGATGTTAAACTCCAGCATGTCTATCATAAGCGATGAGCGATTGGAGTTTCAAAAATTAATCGTTCTAGTCAGAACAATGATTAGTCATTTTTTACTACTGCTACTGCTGCTGCTGCTGCTGATGCTGCTGCTGCTGCTGCTACTACTACTACTACTACTACTACAAAAACGACAACTACTGCTACTACTACCACCACCACCCGCCACCACCACCACTACTACCACTACTGATAATAATAATAATAATTATAATAATAATCTGCTGCTGCTGCTGCTGCTGCTGCTGATGATGATGATGATGATGATGATGATGATGATGATGATGATGATGATGAAGGAGAAGGCGAAGAACAGTGCCAAGTGCCTAGAGCAGAACGGTATCGTCCGTGTGCAATAAAGTGGATTAACGGGACACTCGAGGGAACGACATGAACCAGAGACTCCAGGCACTCTACGCTACCCTCCCACCCACACCCATCCACCCTGCGCCCTCTCCATCATATACCTTGGAGCCAAATGTAACAGATGATCTATTAGCCTATTTGTCTTTCTCTGTGTCTTCCTCTGCCTGTGTACGTCTCTTTCCGTCTGTCTGTCTTTTGAACCTCTACTTGCAGACATTTAAAGGTTACTTGAGGGCATTTATCCAACAATATTTATTATCTTGCATCATTTTGGAAGCATTGGTGCAGTAGCAGCTGAGCCCAATGATTGCCATTGTCTATTGTTTACATCACACTTCTGTATTGTACACTTCTGAATTGTTGTTCTGTTCGCCTTCGTGCGTGAGGAAGCCCGTTCACCTCCCGGTGGTGGCTTATTTCAGAGACTTAAATATTAAGCTAGTGCGGTCCATATATGGGGAGCATTGGGGACCTTAACTGGCATGGCACCTATTCAAAGAGTCAGCTAGCGGTGGTGAAAGATCTCTTCACCCCATCAATTCATTGAAATATGAGCAGGGTCGAGGTCATACGTTTGCTATAGAAAACGTGTAGGGGAGACCGGGCACGAGTGGTATGTGCTATGAAAAAGTGCCTCTCTTGCCCCTGTCTTCCCTACATTTACTTTGTACATTTACTATAGCGTCTGTTGTTGTTTTGCAACGGTTGTCTTTCAGGAGTGGGAGCTCGCACGGCCAGGCGTTGTCCCTCATGAAGCATTCGGTGAAATCGATTCTTGAAACGGTTGGAGAAAATGACTTCGTCAATGTTGCCAGTGTGAGTGAACAGAAGCAAGTGCGCTTCAGTCATTCTGTTACACGTTTCGCAATATTTGACAAGATCTAAATGATTGTCTCTGATTTGTGTTTCTAGTTTCTTATTTACGATGCTCAATGTGTTTTATTCTTTTTGTCCTCTGTGGCCTGACTGTGGGTGCGTGCGCGTGCATGCGTGCGTGTGCCCTTGTCTTAGTTGGTGCCATTGTTTGTATGTGTGTGTGTGTGTGTATGTGTGCATGTGGTCTTGTTTGTATGTGTGATCGTGTCTTGGTTAGGGTGGCCTTGTCTGTGTGTATTTGCCTTGTCTAGGGTTGGTCTTCTGTCTGTCTGTCTGTCTCTCTCTCTGTCTGTCTTTGTCTCTCTTTGTCTCTCTATCTCTGTCTCTGTCTCGCTGTCTCTGTCGCTGTCTCTGTCTGTCTCTGTCTCTGTCTGTCTCTGTCTGTCTCTGTCTCTGTCTCTCTGTCTCTCTGTCTCTCTGTCTCTGTCTGTCTCTGTCTCTCTCTCTCTCTGTGTGAGTGGGCGCGGCCTTGTCTTTGTGTGGCCTTTTTATACAGGATGGTTGTGTGCTTCATTAATATGTATGATATGACATGCACATGTTAACAATGAGATTGAAGGCTTTGTCTTCTGCCATTCATTGTCTTGTAATCGCATGGACGTTTGTTATCCTATGTGCTTTCAGTTTTCCGAAACAGCATCATGGGTTGGCTGCTTCTCAACTCTTGTCCAGGGAAATCAACGAAACAAACAGGTTATTATTATTATAACTGTTATCGTTTACTTTTTATCTAAGGTAAACATAGTCCGTCAGGATTACAAACAATTATGAAGCGTTGTTTTAGAATTGCTATAGTCTTCGATGATAATTTTATCAGTGGACAAGGCGATGCTGCAAAGTAACTACATTAAAGCGCTATACTGGCTCGCGATAAACGCTGATAAAGGAAAGTAGTCTCTCTATTATATCCCGATATTGAGCAAGGAGGCAGTTGAGGAGGTTGATAAGAGTAAGGACTTCTTGATTGACTGGGCCCTGAGTTTCAAAGGCCGAGGGCACAAAGCAAAATGGCAGTGAATTTATATTTCTCTTTCATCTGCTATGTCGGCGGCATCATCCGTGACCTTGGGTTGCGGATCTGGGGCGGAATGATTCTGTAAGAGTCTCAGTGACACCGGTCTCCTAGGTAAGGCTTTAAACACTATCCCAGGGATGAGATTCACGCCGTCTGTACATCTCCGATCAGATCTGGCGAGTCCAGCTGGTTCCTTTGTACCTGCCGAAACCGCTTATAGGCGAGCCCACACGTAGATGCTGTCATTTTACAAGGTCTGTCTGGCAGTCTGACCTGGTCTAAGGCTGTGTGACAAGCAGCGTGAAGTGCGCAAAATCAGCCTCAGTGGCACTGGCCTGCTGCAATACGGATTGCCGCATTATCAAATGTCAATCCACGTGTGCTTATGGTGAGCACATCACTCGAAGGAGGTGAGACGACTACATTCAGCGCTGATCGGTGATAGTCGGATGTAGTCAAAGTGTGTAGAGCTGCCAGCAGGTCTTTTCGACTGAGGGCTGGTCTTAGGCATTCTACTTATTCTTTCCGGGAATGACGCACCCGATTCAGTTAACCAGTATCCAGTGCTGTAGTGGTAAAATGAGAGGTGAGTACACGCTACACAGTATAGCCATAGCCTATCAGTAACTTCAGTAAGTCCGGAAAAATTTTCGGATGACCTTTTTTTCTTTTTGCTTTCTCGTCTTTATTGGCACAGAAACCCTCATTTTGCGCCCTCTGTGCCGTCCCCCTCGTTACGCCACTGTAGCGCGCTCTGTACAGGCGAGTATACTAAAGAAAAACTTTTGTGAGGTGAGTACACGCTGTATACCCGCGTATACCCTCGTCTACAGCCCTGCCAGTATCCTTTTACCATTAGAAGAGAACAATCTATGGAGAAAGGACAGGAGGCCAGACAAGACAGGCTGAATAGGATGGTCCAGGAGGGTCTGTTAGTGCCAGGCAAGACTGCAACTGATTAGAGCAGTCAACATGTATACCTGATAAAAGAAGGTTTACTGATGTAAGCCACGTGACAGAATGAGTCTCTATTCATTCTGTCTGAGGAATACGTTCGGAAACATCTGCCAGGATGCTTACTCGATTAAGACTAAGACTGTTGAAAGCATTGCTAAAGTCCAGTGTGACCAAGACAATCTGCCAGAAGGCAGCGTCTGGTGACTTGTGTGGAGGCGGCGCCTCAAAGCCTTACAATATATCCGCACAAAGCTGCTACAATACAGTGTTGTCGGTTGAGAACAAAGGAGTTTGCGCACTTTAATGCAAACAGACACCACCAGTAGCCAATTGTTATGAGGCGAAGACCACCCCACCCCAGAAAAGGCGCTATGTAAATCAGTGGACACAATTTACAAATAGGCCTACGACAGTACTTTCACAGTTTTCGGTAAGAATAGTAATAGTAGTGTTATTATTGGTATTTTTGTTAGTAGTGTTATTATTGGTATTTTTTTAGTAGTGTTATTATTGGTATTTTTTTATTACAATGCCTCGTCCTACTGGGTTTTATTTGCCCTTGTATACTGTAGTTTTATTATGTACCAGATGTTACATGCATTTATGATTGTGATGAGATTTTTACAGCGTCTTGATGGCGGGCGCACAATTTGGAAACATGTTTAGTGGTTGGTCCAATAGAAAACTGTCCTCGGCAGTGTCTCCGTCAGCCGAGGACAGAGGGTATACCGCGTCCTCAGGTGCACGTAAGCCGAGGACAAAGAAGGCTGTGGCCTCGGCATCGTCCTCAAAACCCGAGGACAAAGGCCGGTACATCGTATAGGTGGGGTTTCGTGCCATTTCGTTTCGTGTTTATTTGACGAACGGTGTATGTTTTCGGTGGCATCTTATCAGTCTTCTTCCGTCCCTCGCTTCCTCAGCGCACAGCATCTCATTTCGGCGACAAATGAGGCCTGATGGACCGTAATTTTGAGTCTTTGGCATTTGCACTGCACGGCTACGTGGCTCTCTCTCTCTCTCTCTCTCTCTCTCTCTCTCTCTCTCTCTCTCTCTCTCTCTCTCTCTCTCTCTCTCTCTCTCTCTTCTTAGGTCTTTCCATCTCTTTATGTCTGTCTGTGCATCCGTCCGTCCATATGTTTGTCTGTCTGTCTGTGTGTCTGTCTGTCTGTTTGTCTGTCTGTCTAGAGAGTCGCTTGTTAATACCACTTTTCAGTCTGTCTGGTTGTCTCTGTCCATCGTTTCTCTGTCTGTTTGTCTGTCTGTCTGTCTGTCTGTTTGTCTGTCTGTCAGTGTGCATCGGTCGGCTTCGGTGTCATGCCATCTCTGCCTCTCTTTCTGGCCATTATCTACTTTTCGCTTATTTATTCGTCCGTCTCTTCTTTCCTCTGTCCAGTCGTCAATCTACATGCGTCCATTCATCCAATTTTCCAAGCCATCCATCCATATATCTTCGACTTCATCAACCCTTCCATTCATCTGTTAAGCAACCCATCAATCCCCTCCCTCTAGTCATCCACCCATCCGTCCATCCTTGCCTCCATTCATATCATCTCTCCCTGTCTCCCTCTCTCTATCCCTCAATTCATTCCTCCCTCCATATCTTCCTCCCTTCATTCATCCCTCCATCCATCCCTCCATCCATCCATTCCTCCATTCATCCATCCTTCCATTCATCCCTCCCTCCGTTCATCCCTCCCTCTCTTCATTCATTCCCTCCATCTTCCCTCCCTCCATTCATCCCCTCTATCCCTCCATCCATCCCTCCATTCATCTCTCCCTCCATCTCTCCCTCCCTCCATTCAACCTTCACTTCCTCCAAACCTCCCTCCCTCCATTCATCCCTCCATCCATCTATTCTTCCATTGTAATTGTAATTGGAAACTTATAAGCGCCACTTCAAGGCGAATTCATCCCGGCCGATGTCCCAGAACTAGTGGCAAATAGTGCGATCTTCAAGAGTTTGCGGAAAGTAAAAGGAGATATATATATATATATATAATATATATATATAAAGGATATATATATATATATATATATATATATATATATATATATATATATATATATATATATATATATAGAGAGAGAGAGAGAGAGAGAGAAATATCGGTGTATTTGAAGTTGTTGTTTGTTGTCAGCGGCTGTCGGAATATGTCGACAACGTGACAGCGAGTGGAGTGGCCAGCTATGCAGCCGGACTGGAATTCGGTTTCCAACAGCTGGAAAATGTATGAATTACCTCATCTTCTAGTTGTCCTTTTTATACTATATTCGGGACATGACAGATGCATTTTTATGCATGTATGTATGCATGTGTGATCACACTGGTAGTCACAAGATTTATAGCCTACTGCACACCAGTTGTTATGGGAACCAACTTGTTCACAGGCACTTGTCAAAACAAAACTGGTTATTCCACTAAGGTCAGGTTCGGTTCCATGTCCAGATTCTGGAGTGTGCATATGTTTGTGTGTGTTGTATCGTATCTATAAATTTATATAGCGCCTCTCACAGTGCACACCAATTAGAGGTGCTTCCAGTGCGAAAGACCCAGAGAAAAGAAAGTGGTTTTGAGACAGCGGAATGAGGCACTTGTAGTACCAGTCAACACCGAAGAACGTGTCGATGGAGATAGCTGCATGATTCCATAGTGCTGGACCAATACAGGCAAAAGCTCGAGTGTATATGAGTATGTGCGCATGTGTGTATGTATTTATGTACTGGGTAAGCACGCATGTGTGTGCATGTATGCATGTATGTATATGGCTGAACATTAATATAGCGCCTTTAAGAACATCTCAAATACTGGTAGTTGGACTGCCAACCATCCTTGTAACACAAGTTCAGTCTTAACCAATTCAGCTGAGCCATCCATTCGGGATTGGAATTCATTCATTCATTCATTGAGAGCATTTACATAGCGCCCCTTCAAGAAGCTACTCAGAAGCGCTCCCGGCCCAGCCACGATTAAAGAAAAAAGACTTGAGGGACTTGTAGTAGAACCCTGCCGGATGGCTCACAAGTAAAGAGCGTAGCTTAAGCTCTTAGGTCATTCCAGATATGGAAGGTCCCACAACCGATAAAGCACGGCGCTGCTTAATAGCCAAGCGAACCCGTGGAATGAGTGACGAATGTTACCTTTTCAGCGTGGATCTATGTAAATGTGTTTCTCTTTTGTCATATTATCGCAGTTTACGATTTCTCAGAACCAGACGGATGGAGATGGCGCCACATGCAACCAGGTCATCATGTTCCTCACGGATGGTGGAACGGAAATGCCCGTCGACGTCATTCGCAAGTACAACCCCGATAAAAAGGTAGAAAAACTTGAGCAACCATATTCATAACTCCGCCACTGTTTGTACGCTGACAGTGCCAGTCCCAAGCCTGGATAAAGGAGGAGGATGACTCTAATGATCTTTGTAATCACACAGTGTCGTTAAACTGAAACTACTACTACCAACCGTATTCATTCATTCATTCATTCATTCATTCATTCATTCATTCATTCAATCATTCATTTGGAACATTTCTATAGAGCCTTTTCAAGAAAACTACTCAGGGGCTCTCCCAACTCCAGCACGGCCAAAAAGAAAAGTCTTAGGGTGAGAAAAGAACACAGGAGAGAAAGTTCTATTAAAGAGGGGAAGCTCCAAAGGGAGGCAATTACATACAGTCGTAGCCCTTTCTTAATGCTTATAGTGCCTACTAATTACACCAATGGTAATATGTTCTGGGGATAATCCCTACCTCGTGCTATGTTCTATCTTATTTTACCATGCATTCCCTTACTTGGGGTACTGTCCCACTTTCCAACGTTAAATGTAGTCTTTTGGTTATGATTCCGGATTGCCAAACTAGAGATCGGAGTTCAGATCCCTCCAGCAGGACTCTGCTGTCTCTCAGGTCCCTTCGCTCTAGTGACAGATTTGACCTCTTCGTCCCTCGGACAAGGACAGCCATTGATCAACGCCGCGCCTTTGCAACTGTGGGTCCTTCTTTGGGGAATAACCTTCCCCACAAATTCGGGCTGTGATTTTGGCAGGTGGTTTATCCACTTCAGTCCGTTGCTTGAAAGCCTTTTTGTTTCCTCGGAGTGCTCACGCTGGGAGCGCCTCTGTATACTCCAGTTGCCAGTCGCCTTGACTATTGTTCCTCTCTATATGTTGGCCTTCCTCAGAGTCGGATAGGGCGCTTGGAGCGAGTTTTGCGCGCGGCTGCTCGACTGATTGGTGGCATTCCTAAGTCGGGTCATGTATCCGACTATATGCGGTATGTCCTGCACTGGCTGCCACTACCACAACGCATCTCATTTAGGGTCTCTGCCTTCGTTTGGCGTAGCCTCGTTGGCACCGCACCTGCTTATCTGCAGGAGCTATGTCGCTCTATCTCTGCCAATATTGGCCGCCGACCCCTTCGCTCTGCAGTCCGCGGTGACCTGAGTGTCCCATTTGCACGCACTTCTACAATGCAACATCGGGCCTTCTCGGTTGTGGGACCGAGTATCTGGAATGGGCTTCCTCTTGAGCTCCGTCTCTTACCTAGGAACTCTTCACCTGCATTTTATACCTCTCTGAAAACTATTCTTTTCAGCCGTGGTTAAGCCGGGAGCGCCTCTGAGTAGATATCTTGAAGGGGCGCTATATTAAGTTTCATTGATTGATTGATTGATTGATACTCAGTACTGCTAGAGGCGCTTTATAAATGCCCAGATACAATACAATACAATAGCAAAAGATGTTCCAAGACTTCCCTTCTAATTGTGTCCATTGTGAACTCAGCTATAGAATCAGTATGGATGTCGATGGGGAGATCATATGATGAGGGAGAGGACTGGCCAGTGGCCACCTACCCTCATATGCTGATGCTAAGAAAATGAAGTCACTACTGCACTCCATACGCATGGTCGCATCTTTGGGGTTAATTCAAGAGACTTCCGGTACTCTTCTTCATCTGACTTGCCTTACCTGACCGTCTTACCTTGACCTTTGCTATCTTAGTTAACCTGACCTTGCCTAGCAGCCTAGCCTTATCTTACTTACCTTCTTAACTTGTCTTGTATTGATCTCTGTTACCATACCTTACACTAAGTACACCTGAGTAGATATCTTGAAGGGGTGCTATATTAAGTTTCTTTGATTGATTGATTACACTACTTTACCTCATCTCTTAATTTTCATAACCTGTTAATCATGTCTCACAGACCGTTGTTTGTACGAAATACATCATGAATATCATTTGCAAGTTGATCATTTACTTCTTGTATTTATGTAATGTGATCTATGCTGGCGTCCGTGTTATCTCTAGCATGAAGCCTGTACTTGAACGAGGTTGCTGTGTACTCAGTGTGTCATGGTGCTTTGCAGGTGCGAATATTTAGTTTTGCCGTTGGACCGGTGGCAAGTCTCATTCCAGCCGTTAAGTGGATTGCCTGCTCCAACCGAGGTAAGTTTATGTCCTTACTTCCACCAAGGGGCCACTCCTAAGCTCCATGTGCTTGCCTTGTCTTGCATTGACTCGTCAGTTCCTGTCCATTCTGCTCGGTTCTCTTCCATTGCATTGCATTGCATTCAAATCGCTTCTCTTCTCTTCCCTTCTCTTCCCTGTTGCATGACCTCGCAAGGAATTCTGAGACTTTGAACTGTAGCCCTATCGGTTTTGAGTGCAATGCATTAACTGGCTGCCAAATTACAAGACAATGAATGCTGTGCCAAACTATAGCTTTCACTGTAGATACGACATGCATGTATGCGTGCGTGCGTGTGTATGTGTCTATTAAATATTTGCTATTACTTTGCTTTATATTCTTGGTTTGTGTAGGCTATTTCTATCAGATACCAGCAATGGGTGCAATCCGATCGAAAGTTCAGGTCAGTTATTTCTTGCCTCCTGCAGTTTCAGTTCGGCTGCAGACCCTCTAGTTCTATTTTTATGTTCTGGACCACCAATTATATTAAATTGCTTTTTGCAGCGGGAAAAGCTTTCTATAATAAATCGTCAGAGTGAAAAGATTACGATAGTAAATGTCAGAAATGTAGCAATTTATTGTAATTATATAATAACTGTATAGAAAGCATTAAATGTTTTACTGCGACAAATGTGATAATACTTATCAAATCTAAATTACATGCAATGAATTGAATTATATGTACTTCAGACTGTACTACAAGTCTGCAAGTTAGAATAAACGAAATTAGTTTATGTGCTTATTGTCATGAGTTTGTGGGATTTACTGCAATGAATCTGATTATTAAATGCAGTTAATGTAAAGAATTGTGTGCATGCAATTTAATGTAGTGAGTGTAATAAATGTGATGTATTTTAATATTTATATAGCTCCAGAGTTCCTCGCATCAGAAGGCTTCTTCTGCAACTGATTGTGTTATGAGTCAGTTAATTATAAAGCAAAAACCACGACAGACACACAGACATGAGACATAGGAAGACTAGCAGACAGACAGACAGTTACGTATGCAAGCAGATACACGGACAAGCAAGAGACTGAAAAGACAATCTAGCAGATAGACTGACAGATATAGAAAGATAACAGATAAAAGATGTCAGATATGCTAAAGAACTGACAATGGTTGAAAGGCAGACTTAAAGATAGACTTAGATGGACGGAGAAAGACAGACACATGTAGAATAAGAAACAGATAGAAAAACATCCAGATTTAGAAAACGACCGATGTATAAAAATATAGACAGACAGACGGGCAGACGGACGGACGGACGGGCAGACAGACAGACAGAAACAAAGGCAGAAGTAGACAGAGACCGGCAAAGAAGTGTAGATGTTTTCTTGAGAAAGAGGGATGTTGTAAGACATTAAGGCACACCAGATGATTCCCTACCGCTTAATTTGCTGTTTAAAATACTCTGTCACCTACACAGCTTAAACATCCAACTAAAACTGGCAAAACCATGATCATCATCTTAGACATGATTCAGAGAGATTCCCTCAGTGCAATTTGCAATTTCTTCATGCGACCTGAGCATCTCATTTCTCTGCCTCTGTTTCAAAGTCAGTGGATTAAGACCATTTGTCAGATTGTAGTCATTGGTTGTCAAGTCTCGGGTACCTCTGAATAGTTTCTATGAAGAGGCGCTATACAAATTTGCATTGATTTTGAATGCCTATTTTGAATTCATTATCATCATCATCATTTGTTTAGCCCCTTTAGAAAGTTCTTTTAGGAGAAACCTCCCATTTGTTCACTGTACTGTATTGGTCAATTAATGTTGCGCCTGGTAGGAAGAACTTACACGGGGTCGCATGCGTAGGGATGAGCGTTTTGAAGTGACTGAGATTGTTCTTTGTCAGGAACACTTAGCTTATCTGTCGAGGCCACTGGCCTTGATCCCAAATGGCTTCATCCAATGGAGCAGCTCCTACACTGATGCCCTTTCGGTACTGTATAACAAGGAACACGTCTTGTCTGTAGTGTCTCATTGGGAACCAGTCTCTTCTTGCACAATAGCTCAGGGTACCAGTCTCTCCTGTAGTGTTTCACAGGGAACCAGTCTGTTGTGCAGTATCTTAGGGTACCAGTCCCTGTAGTGTCTAACAGGAAATCAGTCTTTTCTGTAGTGTCTCATGGGGAACCAGTCTTTCCTTTAGCATCTGACTGACTGTTCCTCAGAGAGTCAGAATTTTCTGCTGCATAGCAGAGACCTATTTTTCTTCTGTGTCCTGTTCTTGGCCCAGTAGTTTAGTAGTTTCTGTGGTGTCTTTTTATTCAGAATCGTAGAGCATGCATGCATATATATAAAAACCCAGTTTTAATGTAATTTCAGTTACTCGTTACTCTAGAGCCGTTTTCGAGTGTGTTAATATAATTATAGTCAAAATCGTATTGTGAGAAATTTGCTAAGAATGTTGCACAACTGTTTCAACAGCTGTTTTAAAATATTACAAAAATGTTGCAGAAAAGTGTATGCTAGATATTACGATTAGACTGTGGCATGTGTGCTATGAATAGCCTTTGACCTTTGTTTCGGCACAGATCAAAGAAGCCGGCATCTCTTTGATATTGTGTTGTTCAAGTTTTTGTCTGTCTTTTCGGCTAATTTAATTTTTAATTTAATTTTTAAGGATTACCTGTCGTATCTAGCACGTCCGCAGGCACTGGCTCCAGAAGGTCATTTCACTACCTCTGTACACCTTGATGAACTGGTAACATACCTTTGATGTAGTGGTAACATACCATTGATGAAGTGATAAAAAACCTTTGATGTAGTGATAACATACTTTGATGTAGTGGTAACATACCTTTGATGAATTTGGTAACATACCTTTGATGTAGTTATAACATACCTTTGAGGAAGTGTGATATTGGAGGTGGATCCAGAATTCAACAAAGACACTGAGGCACTTGCTGATCTTTTATTGGGTTTGTTTACACATTTCTTATTAGCTTGTTTCAGTGTTTCCAAGATTTGTCATGACCTTTTTGGTTATCGACGATTTTCTTGACCTGTTTAAGGTAATTCCAAGATTGTCCGTGACCAGGTTGCCCTTCTGGATCCACCCCTGTTCATAATTTGTCTTCAGTGAAATGTTATTGTTTGTCATTGTTTACCATCTGATTGTAGTCTGCATGTTTTTAGTGTTTAGATGATTTTATTTTCACATAGAAAATTATTACTTTATAATCTAAAAAAAATCTAAAATTAAAATAGGAAAATGGATAGATGGGTTGATGGATGGATGGATGGATGGATGGATGGATGGATGGATGGATGGATGGATGGATGGATGGATGGATGGATGGATGGATGGATGGATGGATGGATGGATGGATGGATGGATGGATGGATGGATGGATGGATGGATGGATGGATGGATGGATGGATGGATGGATGGATGGATGGATGGATGGATGGATGGATGGATGGATGGATGGATGGATGGATGGATGGATGGATGGATGGATGGATGGATGGATGGATGGATGGATGGATGGATGGATGGATGGATGGATGGATGGATGGATGGATGGATGGATGGATGGATGGATGGATGGATGGATGGATGGGTTCTGTCGTTCTTCAGCCTCATCAACAGGCGACATGTCGAATTCACTGCCTGGTTGCTATATCATCAACGACAGTTCTCTAACAAAGCCACACGCCCTCGATCAGTTGCACGCCGAGCCTATCGGCTACGGACTGGTGTCTCGCAATCGTCATGGAGACTGACTTTAATACACACCCTCACGAACGTAGGTAGATGGATATAGCATCTCTCGTCTAGATCGGTTTACAGGGAGACCGGCGGTGTCGCTTACCTACTGGTAAAGGCCGTATCCATAGCAGCTGTTAAACTGACTATATAATATAGAATGACCGTAACTATAATATCCTATGCGTAGTTTACAGACGGTAGACCTGTAGACCCTATGCCTTCTCAGTGAAAAACGATAGAATTTATAGCATTAATTTACTTCCTCAATTGTACCTTGTAGCGGTGTGTCTACATGAATGTCATTAAACGAATATACAATACAATTGATGGATGGACGGTTCGTTGGACGGAAGAACGAAAGAACAGATGGACGCATAAATGGATGGATGGATGGATGGATTGATGGATGGATGGATGGATGGATGGATGGATGGATGGATGGATGGATGGATGGATGGATGGATGGATGGATGGATGGATGGATGGATGGATGGATGGATGGATGGATGGGTTGATGGATGGACGGTTCGTTGGACGAAAGAACGAAAGAACAGATGGACGCATAAATGGATGGATGGATGGATGGATGGATGGATTGATGGATGGATGGAGGATGGATGGATGGATGGATGGATGGATGATGGATGGATGGATGGATGGATGGATGGATGGATGGATGGATGGATGGATGCTCGGGTGATTGAATATGAGTAAATGAATAGAATAATGAGAATGTCTGATAAGTCAGCCAGTCAAATAGTAAAATTGAGAACAGAATATTTTGTGCCACTGTAGAAATGGTTGCAGCTTAATCAGCTTAATCAGTGGATTAGATCAAGTAGCAGACTATTGATTTACAATCCTAAGATATCCATGCCAAAGAAAATGATTAAGTGGGATAATGTGTAATAACTGGAATTCTGTTGATCTGCAGACAATGGGGCTCGTTGCCACAGCAACGGTTCCAGTCTTTAACCGCTCGCAGGGTTTAGTAAGTGCATATGGTTTTTCATTCTTTCATTCATTTGTTTGTTTGTTGACTCATCATCACGTGCTCATTTATTCATTCATTCATTCATTCATTCATCCATAACTCACTGAATCAGTAACTCAGCTGCTAACTTATTAACTCCCTCACTCACTCACTCACTCACTCACTCACTCACTCACTCACTCACTCACTCACTCACTCACTCACTCACTCACTCACTCACTCACTCACTCACTCACTCACTCACTCACTCACTCACTCACTCACATATACATTTATTCATTCACTCATTCGTTCAGTCATTCATTCATTCATTCAGTCATTCATTCATTCATTCATTCAATTATTCCCTTGCTTATTTGTGCACTTGTTCTTGTTTGCATGTATTGCTGCAGCGAATTTCTGTATCTTGTCTTGCCTTATCTTGCATCTTGCCAGTGGCGTACCGAGGGGGCAGGGGGCGAGTCGCCCTGGGCGGCTATTGAGCAGGGGCGGCAAAATAGGGTTGAAGAAAAATAAAAGGAGTGAATGCAGAAAAAGTATAAGAGAAAGTAATAAAAGTAGACAAAGAGAAGGAAAGGAAGAAAAATAATGGAGTAAATAGCGTACAGTGGCGTAATGAGGGGCGGCGGCACGGGCGGAGGATAGGGCGGCTTCTGACAATGATAGTAGTTTAAGAGGGAAAAAGCAAAAAAAAAAAAAAAAAAAAAAAAGGTCATCAGAAATTTTTGCGGAAGTAATCAAGAAAATGTTTTTGCGAAAATTTCCAAAATGAAGTGCGCGGCGCAGCATTTTGGGCCGTCGCCCCGGGCGGCACTTAAGCTCCGTACGCCACTGCATCTTGCCTGACCTAGTGCTATCCTATTTACCATATCTGTTTAAGTGAATTACATCGGTATATTTGGCCATTTATTGCTCTTAATTCCTTTCTAATTTTATTTTTAATTCCAGTTATGTTTTCTTCTATTTTAGTTACCTATAAACAATGCATAACTAAAGACCACCTTACTTTTGGTAATGGCTATCGCTTCTCTAATTGAAACTGGGGGCCTTATTAGCGGGACCTAGGTCCCTTTAGGTCTCCTTTATTGACCCTTCTATTCTAACCCATTATGCTTTCTACTGCGGATTTAAAACTGTATGTACGTAAATACTTACACTGAATATCTTTGGCTATTCGTTTTTTACCTTTCCTCAGCATTTGTGTGTTTTCATGTAATCTGGCAATTTTTGTTCTTGAAGGTCAATAAAAAATGATTTGATTTGATTTGATTTGATTTGAATTTTGTTCTTTTTAATTTCATTTCTTTCGCAGGGAAATCACACACTTCTTGGAATCCTGGGAGTCGATATATCGATGAAAGAACTGTTGAAATCTCTGCCCAGACATAAAGTCAGTTGCATGCAAGACTGCGAGTATAAACGTCTTTATTTGGCTTCTTTATGGTACACTATGACTCTATGGACACTGTCATCATTCTATCAATCAATAATAATTTATCTCAGTCAATCATTGTATAACTTTCGACTTGATCTATCATTCAGTCTGTCAATCAATCAATCAGTCATTCACTTAGTTAATCATTCACCCAATCATGCACTGCATGCATCAATCATTGACTCAATGTACTGCGTGCTTGAGTATATAAATGGTTGATTGAACAAACGATTGACGGAGTGACTCATTCACTCATTGACTGAGTGAATATATCACTTAGTCAATCATTCACTGGCTGAGTTAATAGTATTTATGTATGAATGTATGTTTCTGGCTGTAACATAAAATAAAATATGCAAAATAAAAATAAAATATGTCTATTATATTAAATAAATCATAGAGGGTTTCCATGTATTTAGAAACAATGCCTTTTTATTTGCAGTTTGGTCCAAATGGATATGCATTTGCGATCAACTCTAATGGATATGTCGTGTTCCACCCGCAGCTTAGAATTCGAGTAAGTCCGGTCTCTACTTTAGCCCATGGAGTTTTCTTAAGTGTTGAGTGATTTTCAACATTATAGGCAAAATAGTTACAGATCATATATCAACATGTAGAGTGTGATTTGGTGGGGTAATGGGAACGTCCCTTTGATTGGCTCAGATATGCATATACGCAAACTATTTCTACAGATCAGAAGATTAGGTATATATTAAAATTGTCTAGATTTACGGCTAACTCCAATGTAATTTCCATATCCTGAACGATGCCCAAAAACATACGTAAACCATACCCAATTGACCATAAGCTAAAACTGATTAATCGAGTTCTATGTAAGAATTGCTTATTTGTCAGCTTTACTATCCAATAAACGAAAACTGATGATTGAGGACGATGATGATTGCAAGCATATTTGATTTGTTTTGATCATGTTGACATTCATATTTCGCTGAACTTTACAATGTAAAACAATAGGTTTTTCATTAATGAAATGTTGATACATTTTAGGCAACTGAATTGTATTTTATCTTACATCGGTAAATGCTAGAATTGAGATTAAATTGTTAATTGCAGGAGTCAAGTCTTGGTAGTCCACCGAGCGTCGATTTTCTAGAGGTCGAAGAGGAAACACTTGAGAAAGTCTCAGTGAGGTTCTTTAGGCATTCGTAGTTCTAATAGTTCTAATAGTACCGGTAGTAGTAATTGTAAAAGCTGTAGCAACTGTAATAAATAGTCTATCCGAAGCAGATAAACTGTGCTGGATCAGCAGACTGCCCCATGTGGTGTAAGTCTCAGGGCTGTTAAAGGCTTGGTTTTTGGGTTTTTGCTTTTTTTGGTTTAAAAAAACACGAAAAAAACAAAAAACGCAAATTTTGGTTTTCTTGTTTTTTTACAAATTTAAAAATTATAAATGCCAAAATGTCGTCTCTTCAAGTCTCTTGGCTATTGTTGTATGGTCTTTGTTAACTTCGTTTTATTACATTCTACGGTTCTACTGTTCTAGTTAATTTCATTTATATGCATCTGATTAATTTGAACGGTATTATGCCATTTTTATGAGTTTTTTTTATCCGAAGTAGGAAAATTTCATTAACAAAAAACAAAACAAAAATCAAAAAACCAACTTTTCATTTTGAAAAAAGTTTAGTTTTTTGCACCCCTGGTAAGTCCCCAGGTTGTTCCTCATCGGCCATGGGACATGAAAGCAACTGCTAGGAACTTTCCCGATCTGGAAAACTTTATCCAACATTGGGGGGTCCGGTGGCGCGTTGGATAACATCTGGCGAAGAGTGCGAGAGGTACCGAGTTCGAGCCCCGTTAGGGCGGATTTGCTTTGTAGGCTGCTATTAGCGCCGTGTATTACAGGCTGTCTGTTCTGTTAGTAGTTAACTAGTTAAGATTGTTTCAATTGCATAACATGTAAATGTACAGCGCAGTGCGTTTGTCGGGCGCTAAATTAAAGAAAAGATATTATTATTATTATTATTATTATTATTATTATTATTATTATTATTATTATTATTATTATTATTATTATTATTATTATTATTATTATTATTATTATTATTATTATTATTATTATTATTATTATTATTATTATTATTATTATTATTATTATTATTATTATTATAACACCCTTTTACAGCAACCTCTTTCGTTTTCATTCCACTTGCTGGACAGCACCAGCATATGAAGGCATGCATCTAGCTGGACAATGCACACATGCTTCTAATATATGAGTTATATAGATTACATGTTCTAACAGCATTGTGATTTTTTATATGTTTGCTAGAAAAATGTCAACTAATAATATAATTAATAGTAATATTAACGATATAAATGTAATAAATTTTGTATGATAATAAGAAGCTGTACAAAGCCTTCATCCAGCTGCATTTAAGTATTCAATGTCGTCTTAAGAAATTTTGTTCCATTGCTGGAACAACTGTTTAATTAATTTATAATTAATTAATTATAATTAAGTGTAATTACTTTGTAATTAAAATTAAGCAGTTAAGACTAATCATAAGAACAGCTAAGACTAATAATAAGAACAGTTAGGACTAATAATAAGAATAAGTTAATAATCTAATAATAGATTTGTTCTTGTATTTATAAAAATCAGATAAGACGCGACATGATTGACCGCAAGCCAGGATCGGCTACAGTGAAAACCTACGTCATTGGTCTGGATGAGGTCAGTCGTTGCAATTCAGTCATCTTTAGATCATCTTAATCATAAAGTCAAAATTTCTAAAGTGCTACTCTAAACCTCAGCACAGGGCACCATCGTTTGACTAGCATTGATCAGCTGAAAACCTCTTCACAGGGATTCCTAAACGGTGCTTAATAAATTTCTTATCACAAACATAGGCCTACTTACATGCATCTCGATACGACGTAGGCTGCGCTGTTGTCACAGTCTTCAATATCCAAACATATTCTTTTGTCAGACCTTATTTTGTTTTGGCAAGGTACTTTAGACATAGACAGAAAGGTGCTTTAAGACTGCGTAATACTCTAGACTATATATATTATATATATTCGTTTATTGAGCTCTTGCTGACATATCGCAGCCAGTTACTGATAAAGAAATAGATGTTAAAGAGAAATAATTAAACCGGGCTTGGTCAGACAGAGGGACCGTGGTCGAGTCTCTGTATAGTACTCGGGAAATGTAGTTTCTGTCATATGTTAGGTAAGGTGATGTAAGGAAAGGCGACATAATTAAGGTAAATCGACGTAAGGTAAGGTGGTGATATAAGCCATATAACAAAATTAGCCTGTTATCTGATTTCTCATCTTCAATCCATTCTAAAATGCGCTTTATAAAAGTTCATATACATATATACAGGGCCTTTTAGTAGTTGACTATAATTATGTTGCTGTATATATTACAATATCTGGCATTGTTTTATGAAGACAGTGTAGATCTGGTTTTCTGTTGACAGGCACATGCGGACGTGAAGGCGAGGACTTACTACTACAGGCCGATACCGAACACCAACTTCAGGTGGACATACTCAGAAACAAATTCCGATTTTCACATTCTCAGACAGACAGAGCACACAGACAGATGGACATACAATACATACAGACATGTATGCGGTAGAAGACAGACAAAGATGGGTAGACAGACAGACAGACAGACAGGCATGCATGCAAGCAAAGAGAGACCAGCAGAGACCTGCTTGCAGAACAACAGGCTGTTTTTAGGACTGACTGATTTTCTGATTGGCTGATTTTCGGATTGTCTGATTTCTGGATGGTTAATTTTCTGATTGGCTGATTTTTGGTATGGCTGATTTTCTAATTGGCTGACTTTTGGATGGCTACTTTTCTGATTGGCTGATTTTTTTTATTGCTGATTTTCTGATTGGCTGATGTTTTTGGATGGCTGATTTTCTGATTGGCTTATTTTTTGGATTGCTGATTTTCTGATTGGCTGATGTTTTTGGATTGCTGATTTTCTGATTGGCTTATTTTTTTGGATTGCTGATTTTCTGAATGGCTGACTTTTGGTATGGCTGATTTTCTAATTGGCTGACTTGTGGATGGCTACTTTTCTGATTGGCTGATTTTTGGTATGGCTGATTTTCTAATTGGCTGACTTTTGGATGGCTACTTTTCTGATTGGCTTATTTTTTTGGATTGCTGATTTTCTGATTGGCTGATTTTTTATATGGCTGATTTTCTAATTGGCTGACTTTTGGATGGTTAATTTTCTGATTGGCTGATTTTTGGTATGGCTGATTTTCTAATTGGCTGACTTTTGGATGGCAACTTTTCTGATTGGCTGATTTTTTTGATTGCTGATTTTCTGATTGGCTGATGTTTTTGGATTGCTGATTTTCTGATTGGCTTATTTTTTTGGATTGCTGATTTTCTGATTGGCTTATTTTTTGGATTGCTGATTTTCTGATTGGCTGATGTTTTTGGATTGCTGATTTTCTGATTAGCTGATGTTTTTAGATTGCTGATTTTCTGATTGGCTTATTTTTTTGGATTGCTGATTTTCTGATTGGCTGATGTTTTTGGATTGCTGATTTTCTGATTGGCTGATTTTCTTGATGACGGATTTTCTGATTGGCTGATTTTTTTGGATTGCTGATTTTCTGATTGGCTTAATTTTTTGGATTGCTGATTTTCTGAGTGACTTATTCGCCGGATGGCTTACTTTCTGCTTGTCTTATTGTCTGACTATCTCATTTTCTGATTGACCAGTTTTCTTTCTTGCTGGACAATCGTAGTAGAGGCGTTGATCTGGTGTTGGGTGATGGCTTGACTGCTTTGTTTCTTTCGCAGTTTGGCGATTGTTCTTCCAGACTACAACAACTTCTACATCGAAAGTCTCAGCCGCGTCGACATAACAAGTGGTAACCAATAGAATCACTAGAATCCACTCTCTAGGCAGTGACCTATCAACTCTCTTATGCTACCTCTCTCCTACTCTCTTTGCGAGTGTCTAATGGCATTATTCTGTGAATCTGATTCAACTATTGACGTGGCACGTAAATCTCATTCATTCCTTCAAGACCATTACTAGTCAATTTTTCAAATTAATTTCTGTTTTGATTCTTTGCTTGATTGATCAATTAATTCGCTTATTCATTCTTATCCATCCATTACTACATCTATCCATCCATTCATTCATCTATCCGTCCATTTTTCTATTCATCAGTTCATGTATCCATCCATTATCCATTAATTTATCGACTCGTTCATTCATCCAATCATTCATCTAATATTTCATCCATTAATTCATCTGCCATCCATTAATTCATTGACTCATTTATTCCTTTGTTCATTCATCCATTAGCCATCCGTTCATTCATCCATTCATATATCCAGTTATCCATTTATTTATGAGGCTTTTGGACCATTGTTTCATTTTGTAGCCATACATAATCTGCAGCAAAATAACTCGATGGTTTTACTCGATTACGGGTTAGTAACTTCCAGTCTGCAGACTAAACTTAGACTTTTCAAGGTTAGACTTATCTAGTCTGATCAAATCTAATCTGACCTGA
Source organism: Aporrectodea caliginosa (assembly GCA_020284085.1). NCBI lineage: Eukaryota > Metazoa > Annelida > Clitellata > Crassiclitellata > Lumbricidae > Aporrectodea > Aporrectodea caliginosa. Next base: position 593,553 of record JACEVL010000076.1, read on the forward strand.
TATGATATTATCTAACATGATTGCCTAGACTCCCTAGAGCATCAAGGAAATATGCATTCTAATGCTACAAGTTGCAACAGTCCTGCCCCCCCACAGCTATCTGAGCTTGAAAAATAAGTGGAAAACAGACATTCCTAAGTTGCCCACCGCCATGACAGTCCGCTGTCCAGTTAGCTACATTGGTTAAAGCATACGTCCCATGCGCCTCCTGTGTGGGTCCCTGTTCGCCTCTCGAGGTTGGCTTGCTTTATAGAGATCTGAATCTCGGGCTGGCACGGTCAGTACACCGGGCCTTAAATGGTGTGTCGCTCATGGAAAATGATGACGGATCTCGCCCAATCAATTCATTGAAAAACGAGAAGGGTCGAGATCATACGATTGCTATACAAACACGTGTACAATACATTTATAAAGCTTCATTATGGAAGTCACCTTCATTATCCTTCCTCATTTCTAAACTGCTGTTTATGCTTTTAAACCGTGTTCTTCTTCTCTTCCAGAAAGTTCTGTCCGAGTCCTTCGACAACACTCGACGCCTTCATCAATTTTCTGCACAGCAACTACACCTCATGCAAGTGATGCCATCTTTACCAATTAGGAAAACTTACGCTTAAACTTACATGATCGGTTGACGACTGTGTATGGTAGTGAACACTGGCGCGATCTGGTGAATAATATGAGAAGAAGAAAATGTTGTTTGGAACGGCGCAATGCTGGGTAAAATTTTCTAAATCAGAACCGTGTTTGGCAGTTGGTTTCGTTGTCCATAGCCAGCAGGGTGCAGCTGAGGGTTTACCCACGAAGGCATAGGCGTATTCTGCCAAATTAGCAAGGAGATACCAGAAGCTAGCTCCATCTTGAATCTCAATGAGACTCGGTTTTTATCTGTTCCCGTGAAGCTATGGTGAGCATAGAAATATTTTCAATACATAATTTCGCGTTCAATAAATGTGACTTAATATTGCTTCTTTGTTCCGATAGTTGCCGAAAATAACCGCTTAGAAAAAAATTGAAATTTCAATACATATGTCGCACCTTTATACAAGTCACAGCCGTCGACGCTCATGTAAAAAAAAACGCGACTTATAGTCCGGAAAATACGGTAATTTGTGTTGTCTTCTCTTTCCTATTTAAGTGTCTCTCTTTCCAACTAAAGTTTCTCTTTGAGATTTAAATTTCGGTTTAAGATTAATTTTTATCATTCGCATTTAGTATTTTCAATCTGATTTAATTTTCTGTTTCAGGCAACGACGCCCAAGTACGCCATCTACTGTTTGATGCTCAGATGACGGCCCAGCTGCATCAGCACTGGGTCAGACCCCAGGACCAGGGAATTTCGAAGCCATCGTCAAGGCCTCTTATGTCCTCTTTACCTGACAGAGTCACGGCGATAGTGGCTGAAACAAACAGTGGCCTAACACTCGTCTATCCTCCCAAGTATAACAATAATATTCGTTTATTAATTCAAACTGGACAGTACGTAATAAGATTACATGATGTAGTAATAACAAATGATAACACGTTTAGAAAGAGTCGAATTTAACTGTGTGGCAGCCTGCAAGGCGCCCATCTGTCTTACTGCTCATTTTAAGTCGCCCCTACGTAATTGAAAGTCAACCTTATTGGGCTAGCGGGTATCGAACCTTCTGATCTTCGTGCCAGCGTGTTACCATTCAACCATCTCCCCAAGTAAGATCCTTAACTTCAAAGTACAGAGCTGATGAAACAGAAGAAGAAGAGGAGCAGGAGAAGAAGGGGAAGAGGAAGAGGAAGGGGAAGAGGAAGAGGAAGGGGAAGAGGAAGGGGAAGAGGAAGAGGAAGGGGAAGAGGAAGGGGAAGAGGAAGAGGAAGGGGAAGAGGAAGGGGAAGAGGAAGAGGAAGGGGAAGAGGAAGGGGAAGATGAAGGGGAAGGGGAAGAGGAAGAGGAAGGGGAAGAAGAGGAAAAATAAGAAGAGGAAAAATAAGAAAAAGAGTTAGTCTAGTCAAGCCTAGCCAAATCTTGTATATTCTAGTCTAGTCTAATCCGTGATAATCTAATTTGCTCTAATCAAAAGTGCTTGGTGGCATCGTGGTTAGAATCCTGGAATTTAAACTCATCAGTCAATGGTTCAAATCCCAGCCTTGGCAGAACAGTTTTCTTAGATTTCTGCTCCGCTTTCTGTGCACTTTAGCATACTCGGCTATAAGATGAGTACACTGACCATATGCATTCACTGTCGGTGGGAAGATCAGACGGCAAGGCACTGCACTTAATTCTGCATTTATGTTATTGTCTGTAGTGCGAGCACTTTTTTCGAGTCAACTTTAAATCCGTGGGACAGGATACATATTAAGAGAGCATTTGACAGTGATGTCTGGATTTACTCACTCCTTAGAAAAATAGGTTAATAAATTTTACTGATAAATAAACAGATCACTGATCCATTCTCATTATTATTATCATTAGTTTCACTCATCATGATCACCGTCATCATCATGATCGTCATTATCATCAAGATCATCATGATCATAATAATCATGGTCATCTAACAAAATCTTATCAGAATGCACAAGGCAGCAATTGATGGTCACATCATCATCATAATCAGCATCATCATCATCATCATCGTCGTCATCATCATCATCATCATCGTCGTCGTCGTCGTCATCATCATCATCAGTTCATGTATTGAAATGTCTGAAGTAATAGACGTCAAAAACACTTACAGTGCGTATGAGTATACATGCATATATATGTTTATGTATGTACACACATATGCCGGTATGTTTATGTAGGCATGTGTGTATACATCTGTATTTGTATGTATGTATGTACCTGAGGATTTATATAGCGTCATTAAGAAACAACTTTAAGACTGTCTGAAGATTCCTCAGACATGGGTACATGTATCTGCCAGATGAAAGTCGAAATGCACTGAATGCCTCTATTGGAAAAGAATTCTTGCTTTTGTATTCAGATGGAAATATAACAGACAGATTCATCATGGCTACAAAGGCTGTCAGCATCGAAGCTAATGCCTACAAAATTGCAGGTTGGTTCGTCAGATTTGGAAATGTCCGAAGCTAATGTTCATAATATCTAATCTACCCTTAACGACTTCTATAGAGCCGTTATCATAATGTAATATAATGTAATTGAACATTTACATAGCGCCCCTTCAAGATATCTACTCAGAGGCGCTCCCAACTCCAGCCAGGACAAAGATGTGATTTTCAAATGGCCAAAGAAAGTGTCGGTGGTTGTTCTTTCAACTGTAGTCAAATATCATAATCCGTTGGAGGGAGCATGGTTAAGATTCACTGCGTTGAGAGTGACTTGAGACACCAGACGTCAGGCGGCAGTGGGTAAGTAAGTTGAAACAGATGCATCTTAAGTTTAAACCTGAATGACATTAAAGAATTAACGGAATACAAAGAACTTGTCTGTGAATTCCAAAGCTGTGGATCAGCCACCGAGAGCCAAACGCTGTTGTGGTGCGAAGCACAAGAAATGTTGCTGTATCCATTTATTGATGCAATATTTTGCTGGAATGAGAGACGGAAAAAAGAGAAGTAGGCCTTGTTGGCTGATTTTAGTGTAATACCTTGTAAACCAAGAGACAGATATCTAACTATGGAATCACAGATCAATCGGCAGTCATGTTTTTGATGATTGAAGAAAGGAAGGAATGAGTGAATGGATGGCGACAAGGCACTGTAGGCACAGACAACTATAGAACACCAATTGCTATAATAATTCACTAGGTGTCAATCAATGGCACTCCAAAACAAATCCGCAATCTGTTCATTCAATGTAGTGGTCAATCCAAATCAAGATTTGTGTGCCTGCAGAGTGAAGAATAGTTGCCTTGTCTTTCGTTTTAGCGGTGAGCTTAGTCCTTACGCCTCAGCAACTTCATGAAATCATCTCAGAAGAAGTCGACATCATCTCGTCACCAAAGTCTTCATTGTCTACTCTCTTCTATGTACTTGATGATGGAGGGATGATTATAGACTATAGTGATCCAGACACATTTCAGAATGCAAGTCGATTATAGTCATTTCTCTCTGTCATGCACCAGAACCAATACTAATTTATATATATATATATATATATATATATATATATATATATATATATATATATATTAGGGCTGGGGATTTTAACGATTAATTAATCGATTAAATGTTAAAATATTTAATCAATTAATTTTGGCTTGGTCGATTTATTTGTTTACTTATTTCATGATGTCTAGCGGCCCATTTCCGGAGTAAACAATATGGCGAACAACGATAATGTGGAACGTTTGAATAGAAACTTAAGTGATCATTTTGCATTTAAGGTAAATGCTGATGGAAAAAGTCGAAGATGGCAACAAAGACTAACTGTCTTCATTGCAATAAACAGTTTGCTTACCATGGTTCAAACACATCGCTGACGTATCACCTTCAGCATGAGGAATGATTGAGGTCTTTTTTGTATAAAGAAAGTAGTAACTGACTCAGTGACTACATTTTTAACAGTTTTTCATGCTTTATGTAGCAGATACTTTAATCGAATTTAATCGATTAATCAAAGTTATATTTTGGAGATTAATCAATTAATTTTTGTAATCAGTACCAGTCCTACTATGCATACACACCTGTGGTCTTAGTTTCTTTGCCAAGTAACGTTTGTTCTTTATTGATTGTCATTCCTTAATTAATTTTCCACTTGCTGATTCTCTTTAGGTGGGTCGCTTCTTTGGTTTGGTTCAACCAGGTGTCATGAGTGAACTTGTGAACAAGTCTTTCTACATTAGGTGAGCTTTCCAGCTTTCTGTCATCTATTACAAATGGTGGTCGAGAATCGCAAACTCTATAGTTTGTCAAAATCTCCCTTCTTGAAAAATCCCACTTTACACTAAGTTAGCTATGTGCCAGAAAAGTCATTGGGGATACTATTCCAGATTCTGGGCCCAGCACTTCTAATTGAGAATTTCCGGGTGATAGTACGGGAGTACATACATGTACGTCTATAATAATTTGCTGATGATGAAGGCAGGTGGTTATGTGTATTTGTACATTTACATAATTTGCTAGTCTGTTCAAGCCTTAAGATGTGAATTTGTTGAAATGCTGAGTCCATATAGTGATACGTGGACAAGTGTTTAAATGGTTGGAAATGATACTGTGATGACACGAAGAGCTCTGTTTTGGAGGACATTTAATCTGTTTAATATTGATGAGTTAGAAGCCCATATCGTTTCTGTGAGTCTAGTAGACCTAATTTGCTTGCATAATTATTCCAGTCACAAAGAGAACGACTACCAGAGGATGTGTTCGACAAAAGGAACAAGGAGTGCTGGCCTTAGGCTTTTACCGGTTGGTAGAAACAAAATGTCTCATGTCTTAAAAGTATAGATGTAAGTGATTTGGCCGTTCGACTTTGATGTGTCGTTCTTAGGGGCTGTATTGTTAAGCAAACACGGTCCTGGGGGCCCGATAGCGCATTGGATAACATCTGGCGTAGAGAGCGAGAGGTACCGAGTTCGAGCCCGTAGGGCGGATATGCTTTGTAGGCTGCTATTAGCGCCGTTGTATTGCAGGCTGTCTGTTCTGTTAGTAATTAAGATTGTTTCAATTGCATAACATGTAAATGTACAGCGCAGTGCGTTTGTCAGGCGCTTAATTAAAGAAAAGATATTATTATTATTGTTATAATATGCACTTGGATGATTGAAATTGTGAGATTAAGTGATACATTTAAAAGTTTTGAATGCAATTTTACGTCATTACACATTTATTTAGCACCTTTTCTTAGTTCTCAAACCCTCCAAAGGTTACTTTACTTTGATGTTCACGTTTCTTGCAGTCTTTTCTGTACGAACTGATGTCACTTCGTTGGTGGTCGTCTGCCTCCTCATGGTAAGAAACATCTACTATTTCATTGATCCACCATACTCTATTGGATCTGCTACACTGATTGATCTACTGTGACCACTAATCTATCATACTCAGTGATTTTCCAGTACATACATGTATTATATGTATATATATAGTATCTTTCAAAAAACTATATGTAAACTATCTAAAACATTGTTGTATGGCTCAGAAATGGAACTGCTTCATATCCTTGGCTGCTGCAGAGCAGTTTGCGTCGCCCTCCTCCTTTCTCCAGGCTTTGGACTGGCACTGGGGTTCTTTATCTTAAGGTTTCTATTGTGTCATTATCATGATCCTCAAAGCATCAATCGGTGGCTATTTCAAATGAAACCAGTCATAAATCATTATCCACTATCAAAATCTGTTCAGTCAATTAAGAAAGGCTTTAGAAGCTTTTTATTGTCCTTGTGTCTCTTCATCCTTCTTTCTCCTCCTTCTCCTCCTCTGTTTGCTCTTCCTGAGTCCTCTTCCTCAAATTATTTTAATAAAGATGAATTTAATGTTGGATCCATTGTATCGGAATTCAAGTTTACAGGACGCAAGTTGTTAGGAGGTTCAGGGGTAGAAAATTTGTAAGGTTTTAACAGGTTATTTGTGCAGAATTTCAGGTCTGTCTGTCTGTTTGCAGGGCTTATTTCAACCTGTACAGGTATGCTCTTCCATTTGTCGTCTCTTTTATATACACACGGATAATGTATTGTAAGAAATGTAATGTAAACAAATCGCTACAGAACAATATACTACAATGCGGACTGAATCAAAGCGGAAGCAGCTAATGGATTGTGAAAACAAAAGAAAGTTTCATGGAGGTCGAGTTCCTCTTGGATCGAGGAGGATTCGGTGTTGCAGGCTTCCGGTGCAGGCTATAGAGTGCCATTGACGGAACGCTTCTCTATCCAACAACTCCCGAGCTGCAGTGGCGTACGGAGCTTAAATGCCGCCCGGGGCGACGGCCCAAAATTCCGCGCCGCGCACTTAATTTGGCAAATTTTCGGAAAATTTTCTTTATTACTTCCGCTAAAATTTCTGATGACTTTTTTTTTTTTGCTTTTCCCCTCTTATACTATCATTGTCAGAAGCCGCCCTGTCCTCCGCCCGTGCCACCCCCTCATTACGCCACTGTATGCTATTTATTGGATTATTTTTCTTCCTTTCCTTCATTCTTTGTCTACTTTTATTTTTCAATTTTTTCCTACATTCACTACTTCTTTTATTTTTCTTCAACCCTATTTTGCCGCCCCTGCTCAAGTGCCGCCCGGGGCGACTCGCCCCCCCTGCCCCCACCCTCGGTACGCCACTGCCGAGCTGTAGTGTTAACCTCGGTAACTAGTGACGACAATTGCAAGAATGGAATGTAGGATACTATTGGGCTTTGATTGGAGATAGACGGGGGTTCCGGGCAATTGACTGTTGTCACGGTCACGGGTGATGACGAGATCTGTAAGTTTTTACGTATTTAGGTATGTATATATTTAGGTATGTCTGATACATACATGCTCGTATGTATGTATGTATGAGACTTTTAAGCATGTCTATTCAACAGGTCTCAACAGATGTGAATATTTAAGCTGAGAAACTTGAGACATAGCCAGAGTTAGTTGGTTAGTTCGTTGGCGCCGCAGTCCGATGCCGTAGAAATGTTTGTCTAGTGTCACAGTTGTATTGTATTGTATTTAAACTTTAAAGATTTATAAAACGCCTCTCACAGTGCACACCAATCAGAGGCGCTCCCAGTGCGAAAGTCCTCGAGAATAAAGACAAGTTTTGAGATAGCGAAAAGATGTAGCAGAACCACCACATAGAATTGTGGTGCGAACAAGGGGGAAGTTGATTCCATAGCGAAGGGCCAATGCAGGCAAAGGCACGGGACTGGGCTGTGGCCGAAGTATTCATCGGAAAAATTGTCTGTTTTCAGTTGGCTATTCCATGGCGTACATTCCTCGTCGTCACCGTGTGAGTAGATTCTCTCAATTCACCTGTTACTACAGAGTAACCTAAGGTCCTAAAGTAAGGCTAAGCAATGGAGTATTTGTTTCACTTCTAGTAGGTTAATTATGTTTGGTCTTGGTCTTGTTTTATTGTATTGTATTGTATTGTATCTATCAATTTATATAGCGCTTCTCGTAGTGGACACCAATCAGAGGCGCTCCCAGTGCGAAAGACCCAGAGAAAAGAAAGAGGTCTTCAGACAACGAAAAGAGGCACTTGACCCACCAGTTAATAAACAGGAACGTGTCAAAGGAGGAAGCTGGTTGCATAGTGCAGGGCCAATGAAGGCAAAGGCTCACGTTTTAACCATAGCAGTTCCCGCTCGCGGGACAAAGAGATCATGCCGGTTTAGTGTTATTGTTTAGTGTTTATTGTTCTGTGATTCTATTAGGCCTCATAGTCCACCGAGTTTCAGTAATGGCCTGAAATTCTATTAATTAGCTAGCCATAGGTTCTAGTATCATGAAATTCTATAAACAACTGTTGGGTCTGTTAAGAGACTGGGATTCTATTAATAGGCATAATTTAATGAGTTCCATTAATTACCTGAGGTTCTATTAATTACCCACTGGGTTCTGTTAATATCATAGTACATGTATTCTATTAATAGCCCATTAGGTTTCAATAATAACCTGGAATTCTATAAATAGCCCCGTGTTCTGTTAATAAGCTGGTAGGCAAAAGTCTGGTTTTTTTCTAAAGTGGAGGACGAAATCATTGCTGAGCAGAGCCAGAAGACGTGCATCATGGCCCTTCCGCAATACCACTTCGACGCAGTAGATGGCGCCCCAAACTCAACGAAAGGAGCAACCTTCTCCTGCGGTAACTGCACTCGGTGAGAAAAAAACAATTCGCATTTTCAATGAATGACAGATTTCCACAGGCACAGGCACTATCAATTGGTACTATATTTTGATATTCTGGATATCTTGCAATGTCCTAATTGTTATGTTTGTGTATTAAGTATTGCAGTATAATTGCAGCTATTTTATTGCAAACTAGGAAACAGACTTTGATTGTCTCGAGACACTCACTGTCTCGGTCTCGAGACGTCTCGAGATAGGTTTTTGATGCAGTAAGATTAGATGATAATTATAGTAGTAAAAGACGATAACAGTTTTAACAGGAGTATAATTTAACTGTATAACAGCCTGCAAGGTACCCATCTGTCCTACTGCTCATTTTACAGTCATCCATAAGGAGTGGAAGGCTGAGTCAACCTAATTGGACTAGCGGGTATCGAACCTGCGTCCTTCTTATCTGAATGCCGTGTTATAGTTTAGTAACAGCACTTTAGAAATTTGAAGTTCATAATAAATGAGATTTTTGTGGTCGCTCGAGGATTTTACAGCATACGTGCACCAAGCTAAGTTGCTGTATAATTATAGTTTAGTTTTCGTTTGCTATAGGCATTACGAAGCAGTGCGTTTGAGAAGCAGCAACCTACTTCTGGTGGTCGTTGAGCAACCGGAGGACTGCGGCTGCACAGAACGCTCCCCGCCTTATCTTCCGAACGAAAATATCCTTTTATTTTTCAATTCATTTGTCTGTTTTGTTACCTGAAGTATGCAGAAACGATCTCGCACAGCTAAAACGAATTACGTACGGAATAGGAAATGATTATTGATTTATGAAAATCAGGCCTCATACCTTGTGCTGGCTTATTGGTGCAGATGGAAAGACGTTAGGAAAGTGAAATATGCAGAGAAATACATAAATAAATATTTTTTATTTCCTCATTTCTAATGATTATGGCCTCTAATTTGCACATTGTGGAACACTTGGTAGGTAGCCATGTTTCAGTACCTTTTGCTTGTTCTGAAAATGTTCTATAATATAGCACATTTTCAGAACAAACAAAAGGCACTATATTTTATATATATGTATACATGCACCCTTAGCTACATGCATATATATACATATATATAATTATATATATATGCATGCGTATATTATATACATGCACATTGCACAAACATACATTCATGCTTTTTCTGTATTGCCTGAATTCTTACGAAATTTCACAAAGGCGATTTGGTCAAAGTTGCAAAGGTATTCTTTAGAAATGACCACCGTTTCATTTATACTGATAAAGTTTTCCTTGACTGTTCTTCACTTAGTGATACTCTTGTCGACAACGATAATCATTGTCATGTAGCAGTCAGGTATCGGAGAAGACCAGCATGTTATGATGAAAACAAATATGTAAGTTATTTGCAACATAGGTCTTGATATTTAATCTTTGTGGTATTCTTTTGTAACACAACTCCATATCTTAATAATTTGCCGCATAAACCCGTATGTAAATAATGTGTTTAATGTAAGTCGGTGTGCAAGTAATTTGATATGTAAAAGTAAATTAAAATAAAACAAATTGCTATTTATAGAGTGCTTTTGATAAGTCTTCGAGTTGGCGTAGGATGAGGATGGTGAGATTGGTGCAAAACCTTATGAATAATTAGCCCGGTCTTAATGTTATTCCCTGTTATTTGTACAGCCGATGGGGGCCGATAGCGCATTGGATAACATCTGGCGTAGAGAGGAGAGGTACCGAGTTCGAGCCCCGTAGGAGAGACATGCTTTGTAGGCTGCTATTAGCGTCATTGTATTGCAGGCTGTCTGTTCTGTTAGTAGTTAAGATTTAAATTGCATAACATGTAGGGCCTAACTGTACAGTGCAGTGCGTTTGTCAGGCGCTTAATAAAGAAAAGATTATTATTATTATTATTACAATGCAACGATTTAATTAGTACTAGAGATAAATGTTCATAATTAAAGGTTTAATGGGATCTCAGCAGTCGCCTATTGCCACAGACACAGGAGTATCTCGGTCATCGCAAACGCCACCTATTGACAAAGAGAGGGGATCTCAGCAGTCGCCTATTGCCACAGACACAGGAGTATCTCGGTCATCGCAGTCGCCACCTATTGACAAAGAGAGGGGATCTCAGCAGTCGCCTATTGCCACAGACACAGGAGTATCTCGGTCATCGCAAAGTCGCCACCTATTGACAAAGAGAGGGGATCTCAGCAGTCGCCTATTGCCACAGACACAGGAGTATCTCGGTCATCGCAAACGCCACCTATTGAGCAGTCGCCTATTGCCAGAGGGGATCTCAGCAGTCGCCTATTGCCACAGACACAGGAGTATCTCGGTCATCGCAAACGCCACCTATTGACAAAGAGAGGGGATCTCAGCAGTCGCCTATTGCCACAGACACAGGAGTATCTCGGTCATCGCAAACGCCACCTATTGACAGGAGTATCTCGGTCATCGCAGTCGCCAGAGAGGGGATCTCAGCAGTCGCCTATTCGCCTATTGCCACTACTGATACTTGCAGAGGGGATCTCAGCAGTCGCCTATTGCAGGAGTATCTCGGTCATCGCAAACGCCACCTATTGACAAAGAGAGGGGATCTCAGCAGTCGCCTATTGCCACAGACACAGGAGTATCTCGGTCATCGCAAACGCCACCTATTGACAAAGAGAGGGGATCTCAGCAGTCGCCTATTGCCACAGACACAGGAGTATCTCGGTCATCGCAAACGCCACCTATTGACAAAGAGAGGGGATCTCAGCAGTCGCCTATTGCCACAGACACAGGAGTATCTCGCTATTGACAAACGCCACCTATTGAGAGAGAGGGGATCTCAGCAGTCGCCTATTGCAGGAGTATCTCGGTCATCGCAAACGCCACCTACTGAACTTGCAGAGGGGATCTCAGCAGTCGCCTATTGCCACAGACACAGGAGTATCTCGGTCATCGCAAACGCCACCTATTGACAAAGAGAGGGGATCTCAGCAGTCGCCTATTGCTACGGACACAGTACACAAAGAGAGGGGATCTCAGCAGTCGCCTAAACGGCCACCTAAAGAGAGGGGATCTCAGCAGTCGCCTATTGCCACAGACACAGGAGTATCTCGGTCATCGCAAACGCCACCTATTGACAATGAGAGGGGATCTCAGCAGTCGCCTATTGCCACAGACACAGGAGTATCTCGGTCATCGCAAACGCCACCTATTGACAAAGAGAGGGGATCTCAGCAGTCGCCTATTGCCACAGACACAGGAGTATCTCGGTCATCGCAAACGCCACCTATTGACAAAGAGAGGGGATCTCAGCAGTCGCCTATTGCCACAGACACAGGAGTATCTCGGTCATCTCAGTCTCCATCTATTGAAGAGTTACCATGAAACTGATTCAGAAATGAACTTAATCAGAAACTTGAAAGGACCTCAAACACACGCTGAAAAGTAGCCGAGCCAGAAAAATTACTTCCTGGAAAAATAACTCTGCCTCTCATGATCATTTAACCTGCGCTGAAGATAAACTGTTTTCCTCTGCAACAGAACTGTTATCGACGAGAACAGAGTCATCCGCGGAACTAAACATGTCGTCGATGAAACGAAGTATTACCTGCTACAGCGAAATGACATGGGGCGACACAACTGGTGAGTAGCTTTTAATAATAACCATATCTTACATTGCTTTACTGTACCTTGCCTTATAACCATGCCTTATCTTGCTTCATCTATAGATGTGTCACTTTACGTTAGGCCTACCTCAGTTTACTTCAGACTCAGTTTAAATTACTTATTCATACTTTAAGTTGCCTCATTTTACACAACCTTACTTTACACTACAATACTCTTTTATCTTTTATTGAATTGTGTGTCTCGGTCTCATTCATTTATAGTCATAGATGTCTTCGCACTGCTGCACACGGTGATCTGATTGCTTCCTCGACCAGAACGACCGCAGTGCAGCACAGAAGCCCCTTCGTCGGTTCAACTTTCTGGAATAGATTACCTAAAGCATCTTAGGACATGATCTTCCTGGTCTTTCTTTACCTCAATTCTAATGAGTCTTTCTTGAAGAGCAGCTATATAAATGTATGAATACAGCTACAATTATAATAATGTCCTACATTACTTTTGTTCTATCAGGTTTCTGGCGCGTATAGGTCTACAGCTGAGCGAGGAGGCGTCTCCCGATCGAACAAGCAACTGCGTTTTCGTCTGAGACACTGAATCGCTTGTTAATGAAATTCAGGAGAATCTAGAGCGACACAGGAGACGTAAGAAACGTTCAATAAATTTCTTATCTCACGTTTTCTTGACCAGCCATGGATCACTTTATCTTGCTTTACCTTTTATTACTTCTATCTATCTATCTATCTATCTATCTATGAGATTTATATAGCGCCCCTTCAAGGTTACTACTCAGAAGCGCTCCCGACCCGACTTGACCTTTTATTACTTGACCTTATATTACTTGACCTTATCTCACTTTAGCTTACCCTAGCTTAGCTTATCTAATCGTAACCTAGATGACCTCATTTGACCTTACCTGACCTTGTCCTATTGCGCATTATCTCACCTTGCCTAGCCTTACTTGAACTTGGTTAACGATTCTTGTCGTCCCTGAAACTCAATTTCAGACTATGTTATCAACGCGAGAGAATTTCAATCGATTCGACTTTAAGACAGACGGCTGTGTGATTTGTCGCCTACTCAAACAAATGCATTGCACTGTAAAGAATGTAATCTATGTAACGTATTGTAACTGAAAATAAGGCCTTCTTGCCAAGGTCATCGGGTGCTACTTCGAGAACAGTTGTTTTGCAAGTCGGTAAGGTAAGTCAGGGTGTAGGCACGGTAACATTAATATGTGTAACGTTAGTATTATCATGGTGCTATAGAGGCTACACCTGGCGATGCATGTATAGTTTGGTATGTAACGTGGATGGTATTTTCCATTAGTTGGAGTGGCGTATGTTTTTCCTCTCCGATTGAGTCGGATACCATCAGTTTCCGGCCGGACCGATCTATCTTCCCGAAATGTCCCTGGCCCATGGTGCCGGGGTAGGGGGACCATTTTAGGTCGGATCTGCCAGTTGGGTCTGCACCCGAGTTTTGAGGCCCGGATGTACCACGTGACCATACCCAAGCAGCAAAGTCTTTCTAAAACTCGTATCTCTCCTACATTGTAGATGGCGCATTCTTGTTGGAATCATGAACTACAGGAATCACTGAGTGCCTGGTGTGCATTCTCCTTCAATTCAGTATGAGAATCTTGCCTACTTCATTCTCGGTATGTTCATTATGGGTTTTTATTTCAATATTTTATTATTAGATTCTCGTTTATTTGCTACCGAATTTCATTTAAATACATTGAATCACTTTATAATTTCATCGAGTTGTTTCCTTCTTCGATGAGCTCCTAGTTGCCTGTGCAGATGACGCGATAACTCTCGGATGAATCTCGTAGTGGTATCTTAATAAGACGACATTGCATCCTCATTCATTCATTCGGGAATTTATATAGCGCCCCTCCAAGGAAACTACTCAGAGGCGCTCCCGACTCCAACGCGCCCATAAAGAACAGTTTTAAGTTTAGCAAGGAAAGTTTCAGGCAGAGTCCCAGGGTGTAGACGCAGCTCTAGCAGAAGAACATTCCAAATCATTGGGCCTACCACAGAAAAAGCTCGATTCTGCATAGTTGCGGTACGAGCAAAAGGAACCAGGAGAACTCCTTTTTCTGCGGAGCGTAGGAGGCGACGCCCTGGGACAACCGAAATCAGACAGCAGAGCTCACGGAGGTAAATTGGGGTGAGGCCCTGGAGACAGCGCCAAATCAGGGCAGCTGTATACCTTGTACTCGATGCGCTGGCAGATGGGGAGCCAGTGAAGGACCTCCAGCATGTAGCTGGAGACGTGACCATACTTTGGAATATGCCTAATGAGGCGCGCTGCAGAGCGCAAGCGGTCCAAACATGCTATGCGGCTAGATGGAAGGCCAGAGTAGAGCGATGAGCAATAGTCAAGACGAGCTGTGATGAAGGAATGCACTAGAGTAAGTTTGGGTGCAGATGTAAGCGAGCGGGTAACAGTACGAAGCTGGCGCAGCTGGTAATAGCAGTCCAGAGCAAGACGATGGAGGTGTGGAGCAAAAGTGAGCTCTTGGTCCAGCTGGACGCCGAGGTCACGAACTGTGGTTGAAAAGACATAATGAGGGAATTCAGACTTAAGAGTGGTAAAGTCAAGTTTACCACGCTGTTTCCGAGTGCCTATCCAGATAAATTTGGTCTTAGACGGGTTCAAGCGCAGTCGATTAGACGACATCCATGCTTCTAGAGCATCCATAATTCCATATAGTCTCGCTCAAGACCCGAACTTCTGAGATTGCGTTGGATGGTAGGCAGTGAGTGTAAGCTTATTGCACGTCGTCAGCATATTGCAGACCTAAAACTGCATGCGCCTTCAGAAGTTGAGCAACACCCGAGGTGTAGATAATATAGGCTATAGGACGGGACCAAGGGCCGAGCCCTGTGGCAGACCACATTGCGCAGATACCCATGTGGACCTAGTGGAGCCATGGACCACACAGAGGGAACGTGCATGGAGAAAAGAGGCTACCCGTTCAAAAAATTACCAGTTAGACCAAAAGATACATTCAACCTCTCTAACAAGATATCATGGTCTACAGTGTGGAATGCAGCACTGACGTCGAAAAGGGCCAGTAGGTCAAGCTGGGTTCTGTGAATCGCCCCGTAGATGTCTGAAAGGAGTGGGAGCAGAAGCGTTTCAGTTGAGTGGTATCTTCTAAAACCAGATTGACTTTGCTGCAGCAGATTATTCCGTTCTAGGTAGGCGATCAGCTGCATAGCAACGACCTTTTCGATGATTTTTGAGAAGAAGGTAACGTTTGCTACTGGCCTGTAGTTCGTGGGGTCAATTGGATCCAAACCGCCACCCTTCAGGGCAGGGATCAAGATTGACCTCTTTTGCGACGATGGCAGAGGTACCTTCCTGTAGAGATCGACTTGGCAGGGATCAAGATTGACCTCTTTTGCGACGATGGCAGGGTACCTTCCTGTAGAGATCGATTACAGAGGGTTGTAAGAAGAGGAAGCAGAGTATGTCGCGGATCTTGGCGTCGAACGAGGCCAGGAAGGCGTCCGCTGTGAAGTTTGGGTATATCCATTTACTTACATGCTCGCTTTACTTTTTGACCGGGCCTGGTTCGGGAGCGCTTCTGAGTAGTAATCTTGAAGGGGCGCTAGTGTGGGTTATTTAAGTATGGGTAACGTTCGTTTACATAAGACAAGTTCGGGTGTTTGTGGGTGATGTATGTTACCGTATACCGTAATGTAACTAGGGCATACATAAGACAGGCGAAGTAAAGACCATTAATCAAGGTAATCATAGGTAAAGTAAGGAAGGTATGTTTACAGTCAGTTAAAGTAAGGTAGGTTGTGATAAGAATGTTAACATAAGGTACGTTAAAGTGAAGCAGGATAAATGAAGTGAGGGGAGGTAGAGATGTAGTAAGTTAGTAACCTAAGGTAGAGTAAAGATAAAAATTCATGTTACAAATTTCGACTCATTTGTACATTGGTTATTTAAGACAATAGTTTATATCATTCTGGCGAATTGGCAACTGAATAGTAACAAGTTTTATTCAGCACACATTTAAACAATTAGTAGTAATCATATTGCTAAATATTGATTTAAACAATCTTTTTTTACAGCTTCCAAGATTACCGCTTCCAACACCTTCAACACCATGCGCAGAGATGTGATGCTCCAGGCAGTACACGACAGCATTCCCGAACTCTACGCCTTCGTTCACCAGGCATACTCGGCGGAATCTCTTCTTCAGTTCGGTGCGTTCGAGGTCAGGTCACAAATGGGGCCACAGCAAGGAGACCCTCTGGGTCCTTTACTCTTTTGCTTGCCGCTACAGCCGTACCTGCGCAATCTTGAAGCCGACTTCCGGTTAGGATTCCTCGACGACATCTCACTGGGAGGCAAAATGGAGAACATTCGACACGATCTGGCCACAATAGCGGATCTGGAACAATCACTGGGCATCCGTCTAAACCGACAAAAATGCGAGTATCTCTCGGATATCGAGTGCACGGACGACGCTCTTGCCGGCTTCCAACGAGTGGACCGAGATACTGTAACCCTGCTGGGTGCACCATTGTCCAGAGGGAAGGCCCAGGACAAAGCACTGCAGGACCACAGCGACACACTAGAGATGGCGTTGAATGATCTCACTTGTCTCCAAGCACAAGGCGCGCTCATGCTACTACGATCCTGCTTCGGAGCGCCGAAACTTACATACCTACTACGCTCGGCCCCTTGCTGGGGTCACCCCTCTTGGAAACTATCGACACCCAGATGAGACATGGCCTTGAGAGGATCCTTAACATCGAACTAAACGACACTCAGTGGCTACAGGCCACACTGCCAATCAGGGATGGCGGCCTCGGCGTGAGACGGGTCACGATGCTCGCATCTTCAGCTTTTTTTAGCGTCAGCTGCATCGACCAAGACACTCGGGGCGGCCATCCTCGACCGTGAGGAACTGATGGATGATTTCGAGAAGCAAATACAAGAATCTCGCAGATCGACGTTGCCAGTTGGCGAGGCGCCAGCTTGGAACAGGCAGAAGACCTGGGACAGACCCTTGATTGATCAAGACAAGGCGACGGTGTGGTCCGCGAACATCGACCCACTAAACCGAGCAAGACTGGGAGCAGTTTCATCGCCCCACGCCGCAGACTGGCTTTCAACCGTGCCAATTGCTTCCTGCATTTATGAAAAAAAAGAAAAAAAAGAAAAATATGAAAAAAAGAAAAAAAGAAGAAAAAAAGAGATCGCACCTAAAGGCGAAATGATGAAAACGAAGAAATGCCGTGGAAATGGTTAACGCGCCCATTCCCCCATGGAAAGCGTTCAGTCGAAAAGCAGAAAGCTATGGCAGAGATTACAAAGAAAGTTCAATCCGCTGTACAACGTATAATTGCTACCATACTTAGCAAACAGTTAAGAAGATTTAAACTCTACTCTACAGCACAACTTTAATACGCAGGACAAGAGTGAACAGGATACGATATTAAAATTCCTTCCTTTTCCATGAAGTAATGAAATTTGGTCATCATGGTACTCAACCTGATCAGCTGGGTCACACTCGACCTGAGAATCGAAAGCTGCGTCACCTGAAGAAAAAACAACAGACCAGAAGTAGGAATGCTTTCGGTCCTGAACTCAACCATTGTAAATTCCTTCCACCTGAAACTGGAGACTCTGCCTGATCTTAGAATGGAACCGTTTTCGTTCATAACATAAACATCCTACTCCTCCTGAAAGTTTTCTGCTGAGCACGAAAATCGAACACTTTGAATAACCTCTACTCTGCCTACTTACCCTAAATATATAGAAACCCTGCTGATGCGATGAATGACAATATAGTGACCATACGAATGATGAAATTGAAATGCTACCTGCACTGGGTACGGAAACCTGACCGAAGCCTGAAATGCTATATCGCCTGAATACGGATGGAGTCTAACCGACTGATGTTGGGAATGACAAGACTACTTCTTCTCAACATGGAACCTGACTGATGCTGAATCGACACTAGTGAATGCTATCGACACAAACTTAGAAAGTCAAAGAATAAGGTAAGAATAGTTGTTTCACTTGATGACACTCATTGAGCAACATAACATATACATGATGGAACGACAGATGAAAAGGTCTAATCAAAACGGGAAACTATTATCTGGTGCCGTTATCATAAGACACAGACAATATTGATGGTCTCTTAATTATTCTGAGCAAAAGCTCTGCAGAATCATAATCTACTGGAACTACATGTATTGTCGAGATTCGTTAGATTCCCTCTGACCCTCTAGCAACCGAACTTGGACCGCCTTCTGCCTACCCTTTGGACAACCCCTCTGGCTTGACGCAGCGCTCGTAAATAAACTGGTGACATACGCTTGGCTTTCGAATGGCGCTTTAGAAGTTTGTAGTTTAAGATTACGATCAGTGATTGGTCAGAGTTATATACATGTATGGCGCACACTATAGGCGCACACACTTAGGCGTTAATTTGCAGGTGCAGAGGATCCAGCCGGTCATTCAGGGCCCAACCACTACTAATTACAACCGCTATTCGTTTCAAGACTACCTCATTCCAAGAGTGAAATTTTGAAACAGGAATTCTAAATCTTAAAACCAAGGAAAATAGTGCAAGGTCTATACATAGTACACCAGCTTAGACAAATAATCTAAATAAGATTATGTAACAATTTAACTAGGAACGCTAGTCTCACATCCATCCAATACTTTAACTCTAACAACAAGCAACTAAGTACAAAAAGCAACCGTCGTCAATTCAGATAACTAATTGTTTATGACCACAGGTACTTTTCCGATAATCAGGCGATACAGTGGCCTCCACACGCAGACGGCGGCCTCTCCCTTGAAGAAGGCCGTGTCAACTTCAATGTCAGCCGGTGGTGCCCGTCGAATCGTCCAATCGATCGTGACGCAGGTCTTCGCTGTACCTGTGAGAGCTTCGGGTGGCACTAGGTCTCTTCGGACAAACACAGTGGAACAACCGTTGTCCCGCAGAGCGACAACCTTTCCGTTGCCCGACCGTTGCAGAATCCGTGTTAACGCAAGCGTCCACAATCCACGGAGACAATGGCGATGAAGCAGACCGCTTCATATTTCGACAGCAACGCTCATAAACATCACCGTTCTGCTCCAGTGAAGACGCCGAAGAGCTCGTTCTGCTGGTTCGCTTCCTCCACGCCTTCTGGTTCCCCTATTTCCAAAATCCACGACCATTGCACTCCACACTCGCCATGCACCTGTAGCTTCCATGCGCAATCGCGCGCCAGGTGCTTCGTTCGGTTGCAGATGAAGGAACGCCTGACTGTTTCGTTCATCTGGCTACCGAATTATTTCCGGTCAGTGCTTCTCGTCGATCCATTCTCCTGCGACGAACCTTCACTACCATCATCCGGTCTCGGTCGATGCGCTTCCGCGTAGCGCTCAGCGATTTCGCCCACTCACCCCGACAGTGAAGGCGCTTCTTGATAAACACTGCCAAATCCATTGAGCTTGTGTTGATATGTTGTTCTCAAACGACCAGCATCTTGAAATCATCGAAAGTGTCCTATTTTCCATCTACCTTGATCCATCACAGCAAAGAAGAATCCATATGGGAAAGAAACTGAAACGGAGGATCACTTCCGTCCGGTCTTGCACTCAGGAATCTGGCGCGGAACAGAGGAAGCGACGGAAGCGGTGGAACATCCATAAGTAAGGATGCCAAAGATCCGAAGATTACGGCCATCAAAGAGAACAGGAACGTACTGGACAACTAACTACATCTACAGCTACGAATGATATGCCCAGCTCGAGAATTGGATGAGAACCAACCTAGCATTCATCTGTCGGCGCTGCTCCAGGGCAAGATTCTTTATGTTTACGCCCGGTAACCGGTCATAAAGACGCTAGACTACGACTGCCTTCAAGCAAGCACTGCTTCAAATTTCCGGTTTTCTCTGATGCGTAGTTGACGTTTTATACGCGAACTTATTACCTAACAGATGTCGGTAAACAGACAAACAGAACAATTACTTGATGCCACAGTTGTCGAGAAACATACAGACGGAACCATTAGCTGATGCTGCAGCCTTAGGTATCAGACATGACTCATTCGCCGTACTATCCAGGCATCCTTGAAACGAGTATCCAGCCGCCGTAATGCCTTTCGAAGTTTCACATGCTCAAGAGTCGCGTCCTGAAAAGGTTACAGGGATGAGGTAAGAAGCGTTTGCCTATCTTAACTTACCTTGCCTTTTGACTGAATAGATGGATGGGTGAGTGGACAGACGGACGGTTGGATGGATGGATGGATGAATCGATGATTGATGGATGGATGAATGGATAGATAATTGAATAAATGGATAGATTAAAGAACGGATGGATGGATGGATGAATCATTGGATGATTGGTTGGATGGATGAGTGAATGGATGGATGGACGAATGGATAAATGGATGAATCAATAGATGTATAAATGAATGGATGAATCGAGGGACGGACGGACGGATTGATGGATGGTCACATCCAATCCGATCTAATCTAATCTAATGACTTCTATAGCGCCATTATTCTAATGGCCAAGACATCGGTCGATGGTCGATTACCTATGTGCCTGTCACCTTGCCTGCCTGCACGCCTCCCTTCCTGTCCGCCTGTCTGAACGCATGTCTGTGTTATTTCCCGGTTGATGACTATGTATGACTATGATGACTGTAGGCTTAACTGAGTAGCTGAAAATATGATACCACTCGCGGTGGTGTAGGGGTATGCTCGGTGCCTTGAAGCCGGATGATTGCGGGTTCGAATCCACCTCAAGCCGCCGCGTAGGGACCCTGGGCAAGTCCTTCACTCGCAATTGCTCATGCGCTTCGGCGTGAAACTCCGATTCAGTGTCCGCGCTGTAGTCGGGAGCGCCTCTGAGTAGAAATCTTGAAGGGGCGCTATAACAAGTGCTCATACATACATACATACATACATACATACATACATACATACATACATACATTCATGGTCACACCTTGCAACTCTGTTAAAGGTCGCTCCTGTCTTCGATCAGCATCTGCTGGAAAGTATCTTGTTCCTGGCACGCGTCTTGTTTTTGGCCGTCGCTCATTCACAGTTGCCGGTCCTTCCATCTGGAACTCTCTACCTCCTCATGTTCGCAACTCTCTTAGCGAGACTGTTTTTCGCTCTAAACTTAAAACTTACCTCTTTCAGTCTATTTATGGCTCTTAATAGTTGCCCAGCTTCAATGTGCACTTCTGAACTTTGTAAGGAGGGCATTATCAAATTACAGTTGTATTGTATTATTGTATTGTACATACATACATACATACATACATACATACATACATACATATACATACATACATACATACATACATACATACATACATACATACATACATACATACATACATACATACATACTCGATGGTTCTAAACTGGATCGTTTTGATAAGATATTGCCCAATCACATAGTTTATGATTTAAAGTTGGAAGAGGTCCATCGTATAAGTCTCTCTGCTCTATGTTAATCTGATCAGTGATCAGTGATGATCATCTGTTTGGGTAATTGGTGCCTTTGTGCAGATTAACTAAGTGTTGTTATTGGTGGCAAAGGTGTAACAAGTAGTAAGTCAATTAGGAAATCAGAAAAGCAGTTTCAAAACCTGTTCAATGAAACCGAGATATTCAAAGTTAAACGTAAAATGTGTTTAAATACGTGTTTTCCTTCTCTATAGTTTCCAGGTGTTACGCTGCTGTGCTGTAATAGTCTTTCAGCCATGTGTTATGTTCATTGAGACGCTACAGTTACAGTGTTTCTTACCTTTCTTTAATTTTAGCCAACTCACAGTTCAGCTTCACATGTTCCTTCGCATTCTGCCGAAACTTAATTCGTGAGGTGGTGGGTGATCTCTCGTCTTCGAATCCAGTCCGATAAGCAGTCAGTTCGCGTTGTGCAACGTCGGGGAGTTTTCGTGAAGTTTTTCGGCTCAGAACACGTCGAGGAAGGTAGGATATGATCGTGTAATCAGCAAAGAAATGGCATGCCTGTCTGACACTTCGATGGACACTGTTTTTGCTCTTCTGGCGTAGGGTTAGAATCCACGTCTCTGAGGGCTGTCCTTAATAGATATGTCTAACATAATTATTAGTTACTTCCTCAGCCATAATAAATTTACTGACCGTAAATTGTCAGTGGGAAGATCAGACGGCGAGAGAAAGGAGTGACAACCGGAACTCGTATGCCCGCGAACATGTCTCAGTGGCGGACATCGGCTTTTCATTTCCCTTGTGATGACTTTGCAATAAGGCTTGGCGTTGTAATTGTAAATGTGAGTGAACATTTACATAGCGCCGCTAGCAGAGCGAAACATGAGGCACGCTCTTTGCGCTAGCCTATATGATGATAGATGTCATTAAGACCTAAACTTTTACATCAGTTAAATAGCAGAACAATTGTATTGTATTGTATTGTATTTATAAATTTATAAAGCGCCTCTCCACAGTGAACACCAATCAGAGGCGCTCCCAGTGCGAAAGACACCGAGCGAAGCACAGTAACACGAACAATGCACAGTACACTGTAGAAGGGTCACCAGTGGCAATCCGATGCGCTCAAGTTGAATCAACCAACGGATTCTCATCAACAATACACTAGATTACACTATGTGTCGCTTAACATAGCGCCTTTTGAGTCTGCTGCCTCACATGACTATTTAGCTCGTCTAATTGTTTAAGTCCGTTTTAAGATAATTTGAAAGTGTTTGCTGAAGAGAATTAAATGCAACAGCACGTACATACAGCGGAAGAGTGTTTCAAGAGGAAGATCCGAGACATGAGACATGACACGAGACATGAGTCGGCTCAAGTTGATGGACGGAAGCGCTGCACCTGCATGGCTTCACGAGCTGAGCGCAACGATCGCTGCTGCTTGACTTTACAATACAATACAATACAATACAATACAACTGTAATTTAATATTGCCACCTTACAAAGTTCAGAAGTGCACACACGACGAAGTGCAGATACAATTATATCGCAGAGCAATTGTGAGTGAAGGACTTGCTCAAGGCTATACACAGTAACACTCGGGGCGTAGGCCCTATTCTCTACAGGTCGAGCGCCTAACCAATCGGCCAATAGTGCACATGTATGTAGGCTATGTCAGGGCGTGCTCACAAAGCCTTAATAGTGCACTAGTGCATCTATTATATGTAGCTTAACCCATTTTACAATGACAAGCTGTAATAAATAATCGCTAGGTGACGGTAACGTAAAGTGTCCATTTATATTGCATGAATATTAAAAAAATCAATCAACGTCCTTGCGACAAAAGGAAACCAAACAAGGCTCCATCGCAGGGAATCTTGTACTTTATTCTTTTCTGTAATGATACTGCAATCTGCCATAACGTGTAATAATATTAAGCTTCGTTGGTTTCCTGTGTTTCTTTAGGTACCGGTGAGGCGACTGATACGAGATGGGATGGTGTGACGAGATTGAGGCGAGAAGGGATGGGTGTGACGAGATTGAGGCGAGAAGGGATGGGTGTGACGAGATTGAGGCGAGAAGGGATGGGTGTGACGAGACTGAGGCGAGATTGTGATGGGTGTGGTGGGTGCCCTATGGCTCTGTCTTGTTTTTTGTTATGTATTAGGGGTTTATTTGTTGTAGTCCTGGCGGGCCGCTGGCGTGGCGTTAAAACCCGTAAGCTCATTATGGCAGGAGGGCCCCTGGCGTGGCATTAAACCCCGCAAGCCCCGTATTATTACTTTTGAATTTGTTTTTTATTTTCTTAATTTTGTATTGTCTTGTCGATGAGCCATAGGGATGAGAATGAGGATGAGAGGGAAGAGGGTAGGAGAAGACAGAAGGGGCAGAGGGATGAGCATGAGGATGAGAGGGACTGGGTTAGAAGATTGGAGGGGCAGAGGGATGAGAATGAGGATGAGAGGGACTAGGATGGAAAAAAGAAGAGGCAGAGGTTGAATCGAGGCAGAGCAACTACAGTAGAATCCGACAGAAATTCTACTTAAAGACGATAAAGATAACCCGAAGGTACAGTATATCGGAAGTTTAATGTATGCAAGAGCTGATGAAATCAAATGCTAATTATTTTATTATTCTAGTCTAGTAGGTATACACTGCTATGGACTTTGAGATGGACTCATACGAAATGCTCTGTCTCTCTGTGTGTGTGTGCCTGTCTCTGTCTCTGTCTGTCTGTCTCTGTCTGTCTGTCTGTCTCTCTCTCTCTCTCTTCTCTCTCTCAAATTGCCTCTAATTAAAGTATTGACGTCTAGCACGCCAATAACTATATTATTCATTCATTCATTCATTCATTCATTCATTTATTTTATGTCTCCCTGTCTGACTCTGTCACTGTGTCTCCCAGTCTCTGTCTTCTGTATC
Source organism: Aporrectodea caliginosa (assembly GCA_020284085.1). NCBI lineage: Eukaryota > Metazoa > Annelida > Clitellata > Crassiclitellata > Lumbricidae > Aporrectodea > Aporrectodea caliginosa. Next base: position 618,283 of record JACEVL010000076.1, read on the forward strand.
TCTGTCTCTCTATTTCTCTCGACATAGTATACATGTATACATGTATACATGTATACATAGTATACATGTAAGGCTGAGACACGTGTAACCGTGGTCACTGGTCCGTTTAGCAGGCTATACGGGAGGTCTTTCGGTTTGTCGGCAGTCCATTTAGTACTGTTCCGTACAGGAGCGGCAGAAACAGGAATGAAGAGAGGATTTCTCCAGAAGGCACATGCTTTGTCACATTAGGGCGCAGATGTTCTGCAAGTAATAGGTTAGTTTGCAACAAAGAAGAATGTGTCATTCGACTAACTTCTAAACTTTTTAGTGTTCATCAACGAAAAGAAGATTACGAAGATCATCAGAGAAGTGCAATCATCCAATCGAGAAGTGAATGGCCAACTTCATTTTTTCAGCATCGGCATATATGGAAATTGCTTCAGCCAAACAATGGACACTTTAATCCCTAAAGATAGGGCCTACACTATACATAAATATAAAACAATTAGACTACTTGGTGTAGGCTATCCATGAATCAACTTGTCTAAAAATATCGACCATTATCTGAATTGCTGTGTTGTTCGTTGTAAAATTACAGTCGCTTTCCTAAATTTCACAGGTTGGTATCGGGTTGATACCAGCCGTTATATATCCAGCAGAAAGAGCGGTACCTTCTTGGCTGCACTCCATCCTACTCAGTGCATATTTTAACGGATTTGGACTACTGGGACCAGTGGCGTAAGTAGGGTTCGTGTGGTCCTGTTGCGCCCGTGGACAACAGTCTGACGGAAAATTGTCTTGATTACTTTCGTCAAAATTTCTGATGACCTTTTTTTTGCTTTTCCCCTTTTTTCGACAAGGACAATTGTCAGAAGCCTCCTATATTCGTCTATATATATGATAGTTTAGTAACTATAATTCGAACTTCCTGAGAAATTTTTCGAGAGGGTAGTAATGAGAGTTCTCCAAGCATTTTCGAGGGGGGGGAGTAACGAGTGTTTTCCACCAAAAAGGGTACATACACGCAATAAATCCGCCTATTCATAATGATTTTGTTTCACACACTGCCCCCCCCGTTTATTACGCCGCTGACTAGTGGGACAAACTCTCCTACTGTAATTCCAATGTTATGAAATTAGAGTATTACCTAGGACAAATCACCAAAACTACTGGGACATATCCTAAAACTACTGGGACATATCCTAAAACTACTGGGACATTTGTCCCAGTAGTTAAACAGTTAAAATATGCACTGATCCTACTTGACTGATCTTTGTCGACCTGTCCCTGACCAGGCTGACCTCGCAGCTCGTCGAACTCTGCGTTCTTCTGCAAGGGGGAAGCTTTTGGTACCTCGAGCTCACACTTCTATTAGACAGCGTCGAGCCTTTTCAATTGTGGAAAATTCAAATGGCGTCATCTGGAATGGCCTCCCAGTAGACTTGCGATTTATGCTTCGGCTAAACTCTCCTGCTTTTTTTATAAGTCTCTCAAATCATACTTTTTTAGTCGTGGCTGGGCTGGAAGTGCCTCTGAGTAGGTCTCTTGAAGAGGCGCTAATTCCGCTAAATAAATTCTCGGAATGAATGAATGAATGAATGAATGAATATAAGTTTTAACAGTAACAGTTTATTGTCGTTGCTAGCCCGATTTTGTGTGCGTTAAATCGAGCGTTGAGCGTCAAAATTATCAGCAAATTATTTCTTACAGACCTACAACATATTTTTAAAGACGACATTGGTATTAATTCATTCTGAGAATTTATATAGCGCCTCTTTAGGTTATCTACGCAGAGGTACTCTCTGCGCTAGCCTATTATGACAAGTGTCATTACGAACGACAATATAACATCAGTTAGCAATGCAAGGCATAGTATGCTAGAAGAGTCACAGCTGGCGGGCCAACGCACACGCGTGGAACCAAGCAACGGATTCCCGTCGACAGCTGAAGATGGCATAGCATGGATGTTCAGAGTCTCTGAGCCAAGTTGCGTCGATAAAGTAGAGCAGTGCTTCCCAAACTTTTTAGCACCGCGACCCAGATTTTAGAACGACAATCTATCGCGACCCACATAGCTTTACTGGACAAAAAATCTTAAATGAAAAACGATATTTTTATTTATTAATGAACATAATTTTACAAAAACCTCGATCTATTTCTCATAGTGAGGCATGTGTATTGGGTGCGCTTGTTGCCGGTAACTGTTTATGAGGAAATTTACGTTACGAATTGAGTTATTTTCAAGCTCAAGGAGTCCGACAGTTGCAGTTTTTTTCGAAATTTAGTTTTGATTCCGAAAATTGGAGTGTTTGGTTTTTCAAATCGGGATGCTTCGTCTCAATATGCCGACGCAGCTTGTTCGGGCACATGCTATCGTTTGCAAGTACTTAACATCAAAGAACGCACTGCGGCCGGAGATCTTCTTCATCTCCATTCCACAAAAATCCGATGTTTAAGTAGTCGGAGACTCCAAAGGCGGTCACTGAGCGTGGACACTATAGCGTTGCAAGTACCTTCATGCATAGGTGCTTAGCACCTAGATGCTATATGTAAAATTGAGAGGGTTGTCCAAATTAAGGTATCACGTGTGGAAAAAAGACTTGGTGCTGCAAAGAGACATCATGCATGCATTTTGCTCTAAACCATTATGCTACTTTAATTTTAAAAAGATGAAAAAATTGATGTATCTTGCAGCCTATGTTGCAGTAATTTGAACCTCTGTAAATATGCCGAGTGAGGTTGAAGTGTAAGAGCACTTATAAGTTATAAGTGTGTTCGTACTTTGGTGTCGATGCTGGTACAAGCCCCTACAGACGGAAAAGAGCTCCACGCAGTGTCAAATAAATTGAGCAATTGCATATTATGTTAGGACGGCACCAAAAGCTTTTCTGCATGCAGTTCAGATTCAAGTTGACAGCGTATCTAGAAAATCATGCAAATTTGTTTCATATTGAAGCTTGAAGACTTGACGATATTGAAGATATAAATAAATCTTTGTTTTCATTGTGGAATTTCTTATAGCATTTCAGTTCAGTGCCCCTTCTCATTTATTTGGGCGGCAACCCCCCCAGAGTCTAAACCCACGGTGGTTATTCATCGTGAATGAAAACTTCACTGCATGCTTCATAACCCGATTCCTTGATTGATAAATAAACACAGGGCCTGCGCTACAAGCCCCTCGCTGGATAAAATCATTTAATAAATGACGTCATTGGGCTTATATGTAGACTCAAGACGTTGCGAAAGATTCGCTCGATACCATCATTACCATGGCTAGCTGTAGTCGACTTCGCAGGATTTTTGAAAGTGCACTGTTAGCTGATGCCAGGGGCGTAGCGAGAAAATTTTTTGGAGGGTTTCAAGTTTTCGGGGGTGGGGGTTCCATTGGAAAGCTTCGTATTTCTTCTACATATTTAGTTCTTAGCAACAGTCGTGTGCATTTATTTCGGGGGTTTGAACTCGTAAAACACTCCCTAAATTCGCCCAAAGTTTATGGGGGAACTGGGGCAGGACGCCCATACGAGGTAAGATGCCCATCCCCTTTATTTCTTCAATTTCGCGTTCGAATCCAGTTTTGAGTATGTAGATTATTTCCTGAAACAGCCTCATGCATACTCATATCATTTTTTTTGCGATTTTAATGCTGTTTGGCAATCAGTAGGCCTATAGGCCTAATTAAAAGTTTGTTTTTGGTTGTTGTTCCGTATCAAACACTTTACAGTTTACAGATTTTGCAGGTTATCCGAATGATAGTTCAACAAAGCCATAAATCTGGTGTGTTTAGTTATTGCTTACGGACTTTATGCTGGGACTAATTTTCTGTTTGCGTGTGAACGATAATTTAGAATTGCGTTGTATTGCTACCACCCGTTAAGGGGCAAAACGCCCAGTGCTATAATTATTGTACACCTGGGCATGTTGCCCCGCCATAGCATTTTGTATTATGCAAAAATTGGAAGATCCGTGTCGGCTAATGTTGTAGGATATCTTTAGCTTAGGCCTATTGTGATTGTTTTCCTATCAGAAACGGTCAGATTCTACAAGAGAAATAGTGATCGAGGAAAATATGACTTGGAACAATTGACTCTAGAATTATTGTAGAAAGTTAGAAATGGGGAACTAAGGAAGCGCGAGGCTGAGTTACTGTATGGCATCCCCAGAAAAACACTTTTTAGTGGATAGCCTGTAAACATAGTTTCACGAGGTCTGTGCTGAAGCAAAAGGCGTATTTGACGACGATTTCTGTCTCTCTGCTGAATGTGTGGAGTGGACTGACGTGTACTGTATTGTGAGCATTTTGCCCCAGGTATGGGGCAAGATGCTCATTTTCATGGCATGCAGTTTTCTCGACTAAAAAGTCATAAATGAAGAGCTATAATTGTGCTGCCATTTGATGAATATAATCAGGTGTCATAGAGTGTATACCACACCAGGCCTGAAAATTCATATAATCGTTAGCATGGCCGTCCTGCCCCACTTCCCCCTAAAACGACGCTTCATAACGTAGATGACTATAGCGGAAAGCTCAGCACGTATAGGCCCTATACTGTAGTACACAATGGTCGTGATTATGCAAAGCTCGGAGAGTTACAGTACTCTTCAGTCTTCAGTAATCTATGTAGGCCTATACGAAAATGGAATAGGACCTAGGCCTACTTAGTGGTCGGTGTATGGGGTCCAAGACAGGCCCGATGGTGTTGGCTTTGATTACATAGGCATAGCTAGGCCTGCATCTGGGAAGCTCCATATAGGCCTACATGTAGGTAATCGAGCGGGGACGATTCTGGCTAAACTTTTATTTTTAAAGTTGTTTTTAAACGATAATTTATGCGCAGAGGACTTAGCTCAATCCAGAAAAAAGAAAACTAGTAGGCTGTGATAGTGTCCCGTCAGTAGCCTGCTTGCAAATTGAGAGCATAAGCATGCATCAGCACCTTTACGGTGTGCACATGGACTTAAAGTTAAATAGGCTGAACTGCTAATGCTTATGGCTTACATTGGACTATATTCACATAGGTGTAAGCGGTAGCCAAATTACTTTATTGCACTCTTGTTTACTTGTGTAGACAGCACCGAGCGGCATTTATTGGCAGGTTGTCATGGAGCACGCACGTCTTAATCGTGCCTTTCACGACTGAGGCACAAAGGAGAAAACGCGCGAATCCCCACACAACACGTATTATACGCGACTTATACATAGGCCTAATCCTAAGACGCATCGCTATAGCTTTATTATTCCATATATAGATAGTTAATGTCCTCTACGCCTACAGTAGAGGCGAGCACGTGCACACTTTGGAATGAGCTCTCGCAATTTATAAATCAGAATAGATTGAAGCCTTCAGACATCCCTTCAATCTAAGCGTATTTATTATATCGAATAGGTGACAATGGGGCACCCAGCGGACGACCCTATCATATATCATGTATTTGCCTGACATGAAAGAATCTCCTCCTCCTCTAACTCTCGTTCTCTCCTACCCCTCCTCATCTCATTCTTCGTCTCCACTCAAGAAATTCACTGCATAGTTCACACGCTGATGATCTCGACGACAAATTGATTTATTTTGTGTAGCCTAATGATAATGACCTTCACGTGTAGGACTATAATAGGGCCTACATATGCCTGAATATATTGACGGGCATGAGGTTGTATTAAAACGCTGTTAAACAGAACATGAATATACATGTAGATGTAGGCTACAATTATTGATTAATCTCGTATACATACTGATAGCGTGCAACCACGATTCATGTTTAGAGCCTACAAGAAGTAGGATCCTAGCGTCATTAGCGCAGTGTGTCTACTGTTAACTGTTGGTGTTCAGACGAATCCGTTTAGCCAGTCTTGTAAATGTTCCCGCGGTGTTCTGGGCGTCTTTTGGGCGTCATCGCTGTGCAAGGGAAGGCCGCGTGAATTTAGTCTGCGTATAAATTCATAGGCAAACGTTTCTCTACAGAACCTATAGGCCTGTCTCTTCTGGTAGAAGATTCGCGGTCATTGAGTGCGATAAAATAATAGAGGTCCTATACCGAAACTATAGACGTTCAGAAACTACCGACACAGGAACTTGTTGAAGAATTAATGGAGGTCGTTGCCATAGGAAATGCTGTGAATGCGCTTAGTACGTAGTTGCGTTTCGTAGGCATTTGGTAGTCAAGCGTTTGAACGTGTTGCAGTTCAGGTGTTTCTGCGACTCTTACGTTTCTTGGCGGCGCGAGTTCAGCTTTTATGACGAATACGATCTTACGATAAAAGACGGAAATACGTGCGGAAATGAATTCAGTCCTCGATTTCCGCTTAGTGTAGGCCTACATCGTCCTGAAATGCGCTATATAAATCGCCAGATGCATAAATAGCACTCACACGTATTCACGGCCGATTAACTGAAGTGTTTGGAGCAGGCGATTACGATTACCCACATCCGGATAATTCAGATAATAGAGAAAGAACCAATAATTATGGCAGCATGTACATAGGACCAATGTTTGCCAGAGTCCTTCGTCACTGCTATGCATAGTTCCGAAGTTCATTGCGACACTTACGATCGGACCAGATTGGAAAGGGGAAAGACGGCTGTGATTGCACCGGACTCATTTGAATTATACATAGAACAATCAAGTCTGCCCTTCGTTGTAGCCTATTATTGCAACTTAAGCATAAATAATTGCAGATAAACGTTTAAAACCGGTTGCTTCAGTTATAGTGCACCTGCGGAATATCCTTATACGGAAGTCGTCGCTCCTTGTTTAGCTAGGAAGACGCTCGATCGCTAGAGGGCCAAGATGGCGCCCGGAAGTGCTCTCGTTTTCGTCGTCTATCGTCGAAAGCGCATGCGCATGAAAGTCGACGAAGATGAACTCGTTGAAGAGGTAACAACACAAACTGCTTAAGATCAGATAATTTGTTCGTCTCCGTCGCTTGATTTACTGCAGGTGTTCACTTAACGCTGCATCAAGAGCCCTCAGCATGCAGCTTAGGCCCATACAATAAAAAAAGCGACCATTAATCATTTGATGAGGCCCGTCTATCTAGTGTAGGCCTACGACTAACTTCAAACTGAAGAAAGGTTGCGATATATACCTGGTCAATATCATACTAGGCCTATATAAGTTTTATACTCTTTTGGTTAGCTAAGCCTAAGAATATATAAAGCACCCAGAGGCGAAAATTTGTACATAACGTTGGGGGATAGATATTTTCAGAATTTTTTATTTTTGAGAGGAACAGGGGGGCCCAGTCAAAACTCTGCTCCCTGTGATTTATTCCACGGGAAGAGCCTTCGCTGTGTATTGGCAGAGCATTCAACGGCCGATCCTGAAGGAAGAGGAGGGAAATTGGAATAAGGTCGCATTTCGCAAAGACCTTTTCCTTAGTCTTCCACATTTTTAGGGCATGTTTGGTTTTTTGTCTTTAATTGACTAAGTTAAGCTTACTGCAAAAGTTGAGTAGACAACCACCACCTTAACCTTAACCAGTTTGGGGAGGCCACCCATTGGCTTATTCTGACACTGGGCTGATGTAGTTAACTGGCAGGTATTATCGAACTGCTTTGATGAAAGAAAAGCACTCTCTCACACATGTATATGCATGTATGTATATATATATATATATATATATATATATATATTATGTATACTAAGGCCTATCAATGGAGGCCATTTATTCGTACCCATTGCCGCCAAATGGCTGGCGTCAGGAACTATTGATATATTTATTTATATAATTATATATAATATAATACATAATATATATAAGCACACTTAACACACGAACGCGACTATACAGGCAGTACACAGTAAAACATATGCACAGACGACAGACGGATGCACGCTCACACGCAAACAGACACACAACGCAAAACGATAAATACAGAAATATAAGATAGAAAAACAGAGTGTTATAATGTGATTAGGCTTAAAGGTGCCGAGGTTTCGTCGGGCTGTCTCTTCCCGTAGGCCACGTCATCCGTCATCTGTGCCAGATCAGTTCTAAGACAGCTTAACTGCTGCTGCTGCTGCTGCTCCAGCTGAAGCAGCTGCTGCTCTCTGCTTCTGACGACTACAGGCTTAGTAATGACGTTTGTCACATCATGCGCTGCAGAAATAGGACGCAGGTCGTGATTTCGCTCGAGGTGTCAACACGTCCGATGTATTTCCAGAGAGAGAGAGAGAGATATATATATATATATATATATATATATATATGCATATATTAAATAATCTCTATTCTCGGCAAACAGCTTGACGTGAAACTCTGAATAATAATGGAAAGGAAATAATATAATTGAGCTTCGGAGAAGCACTGATAATAGTCTGTTCCATTTCTTCGTGCTCGGCATTGACGTGGAATGTATACGCCTACAACTACAAGTTAGAGCTATTGCCAGTTCTGCATCGTATCTAAGTAAAAAAACCTCTGACCCATAGCAGGCTGCAAGAGGGATTTAAACAGGAACCATTTTGGACCGGAACGCACCGGAACGACGTTCCGGTTCTTTTTTGACCCCCTTTTTTTGACGCCGTATCGGTAAAAATTTCCAGATTAACATGGCGCCTGATGCCGGCGTTCCGCTCATTTTTTTTAGGACCGGATCACTGGATTTAAGAAGAGACGAGTGTTTGAAGGGAGGTAGGAGTGGTCATGATAAGGATTTTATAATTTGATAGACCCTGCAGTATGCTTTCTGACGGCAACAGTTTCCAACTTAAAGGCTACCTTGGTCGTATTAAAGACGAAGGTACATGACTTCTGTAACCTTGGGCATAGAAGAGTTTCCAAAAATTATGCGTTAATGAGTAATTGTACTTTTTCAGCTCGGATACCACCGTCAATCACCAGAGGTCCATCCAGAAATTTTATCTATCGAACTGGTGAGAGTGTGACACTAGACTGCAAAGGAAAGGGAATACCAGCTGTAACGTAAGTCCTAGCATAGCCTAATACTCGTCTTGTATTGCTGTATATTTTGATGCAGAGGTTATCGCAATCACACAATCACGATCAGTATTCTTTGTAATAATTTTGCTTCTGTATGAACTATTTACCAGTAGTTCTGGGACATTTGGACCTGGAGCGCCAATGATGAGTTAGCCTTGAAATGGCGCTTTATAAATATCCAATTATGTTTACAAATACAATTACATGAGCATTCGTCTATGTATTTGCATCGGTACGACCTTGACGTCGTTGAAATTCACAAATGACGACGGAAGTCTTTATACCTTCTAACGACAGATGCAAAATAACAGTAATACGGTAAAACCTCTCTTCACTCTTTGTCGCGCCATTTTGTTTCTGATGCCCTATCCAACGACATTGCCTGGACTGGTTTTGTGATAGCTCTCAGACTCTCTATTATATGCAATGTAACTGATACCGGTGTGTTTATCTGATTTTGGACCAATAAACGAATATAATAATAATAAGTTCCCGTTGAGTGGGTGAACTGGAGTCTTGAGGCCTGATTTTACCTAGGCCTATATCAGCAATACGTAACTGAGATTTTGCTCGACGGTGATCAATGTTATATATTTGTAGTAAAGGTCGTGATAAAATTATCACCAATGACGACTAGCCATTCCAGAACAATGCTTTCTTTGTTATTCCTGAGGGATCGCCTATACCTCATCTTTAAATACAAACTAGGTTATGATAGTGATAATAATAATAATAGTAGTAGTATTAGTATTAGTAGTAGTAGCAGTAGTAGTAGTAATGATAATTATAATTTATAAACCATGGCCTTTTGTGGGAGTTTTTCTCTGCCAGTTATTGACAAGTTCTAGCCATTCGTTTTTATTCTTTGGGGAAATTTGTAAGCTGGTGCTCTGCACCTAGCACTTTAAAATCTTGGAGTTTAGGTCTGAGTGATTATGCCTACGTCAAAGAAAAAGTAATAATACTTCTGACCTAATTTGTCATTCACGAAAGTTCTTAATTCTTAGTTTAGAATCATCAACAATGTAATCAAGTTGGAAGTTTTACTGCACTTAATGGTAAATAAAAATTGACTCTTTCCTCCAATCTGTTCTGTTAACTCTGTTAAAGCTAAAGGCCAGCTTGACGAGAAAGCCGCTAAACAGCAGCACCAGTCACCAGGTGAGATTTTGAAAGACAAGAAAATTGTTGCCTCTATGTTTTGTTGGTGCGAACTCTGTTTCAGTATTGTTCCATGTAGATTGTTGCATTCAGATCTGTTATAAGATTTAATTCATTTGCTCATTCAGGGCATTTATTTAACACCCATAGAGTTACTCATGGCTAAAGGTAGGCCTAAAAGTTTTCAATGTATAGGTTAAGTGGCAGAAAAATTCAATCACAGCATTAAAGGAGCATAACCCCTACAGTCCTACACCCACTTAGCTAATGTGCATATACTTGCTTCTATACGACTTGTGGTGCTCCTTTAGGTTCAGTGACCGGATTCCTCGGCCACTGAACCTATACACCGAGCCCATACACACTGAACCAAAGACACACAGACCCAAAGGGAGGATATTCCAGGAATCTAGGTAGATGCACTTTCGAATTGACGAAAAGCAATACCGTCATTTGCAAATGTAGCCTAAATGTGTAATAAAGGACTATTATCGTTCACCTACAAATCTCGCGAGTAGAATGTTTTAATCCAATAGAAGGTTTGTATTTTCATTCATATTGTAATTACCCTTTAAGTTTGCGCCCGGAATAACGCACTTCATGGCATATACTTTACAATTTACAATCCAGCATCAACACCCGTCAAAACATTCCCTTTCGTGGATAAACCAAAACAAAACTAGCGCCCGAGCCGAACCGCTTAATGCCGCGTTCCATTGACCTAGTTAAATTTAATACAATAATTTTTAACAGTTACAGTTATAATTAGGGCAGTCCCTAAATCACAATTCACGGAGATCACGGAAACCGTGAATTTCGCCGTTTGCCGTGAATTTTGCCGTTTGCCGTGAATTTTGCCTTTTCCCGTGATTTTCCGTGATTTTTCACATTTTCAGCACTTTTTTCTAAAAACACGTTAAAAATGTTTGCGAAACACGTCAAAAATGGCGACAATGACCAAAAAAAAAAAAAGTTCATCGGAAAAATTTTCACGGTGCCGTGAATTTTTTGCACGGTGCTGTGAATTTTTTGATTTTTGCAAAAGTATGCCGTGATTTTTTCACTTTTTGACCGTGAATTAGGGACTGCCCTAGTTATAATGGGCTAGGTATAAGCTGTGTAAGCTTTTATTGCCCATGTCTTTGCTGCATCCAACTGTCCAGTTTGTGTTTGAATGTGGTCAAGCTTGTTGTAGTTATTATTTCTTGTGGTAGCCGGTTCCAGCGATCCACGATTCTCTGGCTGAAAAAGAATTTTCTAATATCCAAACGCATGTGTTCGTGATACAGTCAGTGTGATTTTCCTTACAGATTTTATTTTAGTTATAGTTATAGTTATAGTTAATGATTTTTTATTTTAGTTATAGTTATAGTTATAGTTAGTATTATTTTTAGTTATAGTTATAGTTATAGTTAATGGATTTTTTATTTTAGTTAATTTTAGTTACTACTTAGTTACAATAATTAAGTCTATAAGCAAAATTGTGCGTATTAACACGCTGTTTCACAATTTACTCAAAGCTATGAAAACCTTTGAAGCATGGGTACAGTCAGCTTCATGAATACAAGAGTTTCCAAAGTAACTGACAAATTTCACAATAAAAATTTCGCATTTTTCATTCTCATTTATGTCGAATCGTCCATATTGCACTTCCTATTTTTATTTTTTGTATTAACGAAAATAAAGATGAATTTTCGTTAGTGTTATTTTCGTTATAGTTATAGTTATAGTTAATGATATTTTTAGTTATAGTTATAGTTATCGTTAACGAAGTCATTTTATTTTCGTTAACGAACATTTTCGTTATCGTTATCGTTAACGAAAATCACACTGGATACAGTTTCATGTTGTGACCTCGCAAATTTACACTATGTCTTGTTGCCTTCTTGAAGAAGGTTTATTCGTTGACATTTTCGAAACCATGGAGAATTTTGTATGTCTCAATAAGATCCCCCCTCATTCGTCTTCTTTCCAAGGAAAAAACACCCAGACTTCAGCATAGGACGGCGCTAAAACTTTCAAAAATGATAAAGTTGTTTCAAAGAGACGTAAAATGTTTGGACGGTAGACCGGAGGAATTTGTCTGATGTTTGGGGTTCTTATTTACACAATATAATAATAATTATGCATGCATAAATATTCAATATGCCCAGATCAGATCTCCACGCTGTCTGTTTCTGAAGAAGTTTTTAATATTTCAAGAAATTCTCCCATTGTTACCAGATTTCTGAAGAGCTTGGTCGCGAAATCATGTCAAAAAGTAGCCCAAAAGTCGCGACCTCAGCAGCTATATGAAAACATTAATAAATTTTTGCTAGGCACGTCAATAGGCTATGTATACTTCACTGCTTTCACCCAGACACGTGATATATGAAGCCATTGACGTTAAAATTAAGATGACAGACTGCTTCGTGCTTGCCGTAGTCTGTACTCCGTACAGCATGTATTAAATACTAAGTAAGCAACACCACATAAGAATATTATAGTAGCTTGTAACAGTGACCTAGTAGCCTAATGCGATCAGTTTATGAGAATTCGTAATGTCGCCGTAGCGACCGCGGGACAATTCAAAAGTAGCCCAAATATTGCGAAGTCGCGAGGACGAAATTGTCATTCGTGAGCGCATTTAAAAGTAGCCCAACTCGCGCTTTTCGCGACGACCTGGCAACCCTTATCTGGATTGGGGGTGGGGGATTCCCCTCCTCATTTATTGAGGGCACGTATCTAGGCTGCCCCAGAGTCTACGCCTATGGTGATTATACTACCACCTGGTTAGTCATCGCGAATGAAAACTTCACTGCTTCCTATATATATTGCTTGGTGAGCGCAGACATCAGTAGCACAGAACAGATATCGGTCTGCTTATCATAGTTGATTGCGGTAACAACCCAGGTTCTGAGAATGTGGTAAAAGAAACGGCTTTCATACCAACTCGTGACGCCACTGGCGAAACTATTACGACAATCGTCGAGCAGCAGCTATCTGAGGTCGGACTCAAAGAGAGCAACTGGAGGAAAAGGAGAAAGAGAGCGAAAAGGAGGGTAGGGAGGTAGAGAGCGAAATGGAGAAAAGGGAGGAAGAGTGCGAAATGGAGGGTAGGGAGGAAGAGAGCAAAATTGGAGGATAGGAAAGAGTGGAGCGAATGGAAGAAAGGGAGGAAGAGAGCGAAATGGAGAAAAGGGAGTAGGAGCGAATGGAGGTAAGGGAGGAAGAGAGAGAAATGGAGGAAAGGGGAGGAAGACAGCGAAATGGAGGAAAGGGAGGAAGAGAGCGAAATGGAGGAAAGGGAGGAAGAGAGCTAAATGGAAGAAAGGAAGGAAGGAGTGAGAAATGGAGGGTAGGGAGAAAGAGAGCGAATACAGGAAAGGGAGGAAGAGAGAGCGAATTGGAGGAAAGGGAGGAAGAAGAGCGAAATGGAGAAAAAACAGGAGGAGCGAATCGAGGGTAGGGAGGAAGAAAAAGGGGAAATGGAGGAAAGGGAGAAAAAGAGGAGGAAATGGAGGAAAGGGAGGAAGAGTGCGAAATTGAGGAAAGGGAAGAAGAAGGAGCGAAATGGAAGAAAGGGAGGACAAGAGCAGAAATGGATGAAAGAAATGGAGGAAAAGAAAGAGCTAAATGGAGGAAAGGGAGGAAGAGTGAGAAATGGAGGAAAAAGAAAGGAGGAGAGAGGGAAACGGAGGGAAAGAAATGGAGGACAAGAGCAGAAATGGAGGAAAAAGGGTGGAAGAGAGAGAAATGAAGGAAAGGGAGGAAAGAGTGCAAAATGGAGGGTAGAGAGGAAGAGAGCGAATGTAGGAAAAGGAGAGAAGAGAAAGAAATGGAGAATAGAGGAGGAGGGAAGAGAGGAGAAATGGAGGAAAGGAGGAGGAAGAGGAGGAGAATGGAGGAAAAAGGAGGAGGTGCGAATGGAGGAAAGGGAGGAAGGAGAGAATGAAGGAAGGAAAGGAGGAGGTGAGAATGGAGGAATGGAGGAGGAGGTGCGAATGGAGGAAAAGGGAGGAGAGGTCTGAATGGAGGAAAGGGAGGAGGAGCGAATGGAGGGAAGGAGGAGGAGCAGAATGGAGGAAAAGGAGGAGGTGCGAATGGAGGAAAAAGAGGAGGTGAGAATGGAGGAAAAAGGAGGAGGTGCGAATGGAAGAAAGGGAGGAGTTGAGAATGGAGGAAAGGGAGGAATGGAGGAATGGAGGAAAGGGAGGAGGAGCGAATGGAGGAAAGGGAGGAGGAGCGAATGGATGGAGAAAGGGAGGAGGTGCAGATGAATGGAGGAAAGGGAGGAGGAGCGAATGGAGGAAAAGGAGGAGGAGTCATGAATGGAGGAAAAAAGATGGGAGGAGGAGAAAATGGAGGAAGGGAGGAGGTCTGAATGGAGGGAAAGGGAGGAGGTGTGAATGGAATGGAGGAGGAAAAGGAGGAGGTCTGAATGGAGGAATGGAGGGAGGAGGAGGATGGAGGAGGGAGGAGGAGGTCTGAATGGAGGAAAGAGGAGGAGGTCTGAATGGAGGAAAAGGAGGAGGTCTGGGAGGAAAAGGAGGAAGAGAGGAGGAAAGGGAGGAGGTCTGGAAGGGAAAGGAGGAGGTCTGAATGGAGGAAAGGAGGAGGAGATCTGAATGGAGGGAAGGAGGGAAGAAATGGAGGAAATGGAGGAGTGTCTGAATGGAGGAGGAGGAGGAGGTCTGAATGGAGGAAAGGAGGAGGTCTGAATGGAGGAAGGAGGGGAGGAGGAAAGGAATGAATGGAGAAAAAGGAGGAGGTCTGAATGGAGGAAAGGAGGAGTCTGAATGGAGGAAAGGAGGAGGTCTGAATGGAGGAAAAAGGAGGAATGGAGGTCTGAAGGAGGAAAGGAGGAGGAGGTGGAATGGGAAGGAGGAGGAGGAGGATGGAATGGAGGAAAGAGGAGGAGGAGAATGGAGGAAAGGAGGAGGGGAGGAAGGAGTCTGAATGGAGGAAAAGGGAGGAGGAGGTCTGAATGGAGGAAAAGGAGGAGGTCTGAATGGAGGAAAGGAGGAGGTGAATGGAGGATGGAGGAGGAGGAAGGTCTGAATGGAGAAAGGAGGAGGAGGAGGAGAATGGAGGAAAGGAGGAGGAGGCTGAATGGAGGAAAGGGAGGAGGTCTGAATGGAGGAAAAGGAGGAGGAGGTGAGAATGGAGGAAAAAGGAGGAGGGTGCAGATGGAGGAAAAAGGAGGAGAGTCAGAATGGAGGAAAAGGAGGAGGAAGGAGGAATGGAGGAGGAGGGAAGGAGGAGGTCTGAATGGAGGAAAGGAGGTGAGAGGGAGGAATGGAGGAGGTCTGAATGGAGAAAAAGGAGGAGGGAATGGAGGAAAGGGAGGGAGGTCTGAATGGAGAAAAGGGAGGAGGTCTGAATGGAGGAAAAGGAGGAGGTCTGAATGGAGGGAAAGGAGGAGGAGGAAGAATGGAGGAAAGGGAGGAGGTCTGAATGGAGGAAAAGGGAGGAGGGTGATGGAGGAAAGGAATGGAGGAGGTGGAATGGAGGAGGAGGAGTCTGAATGGAGGAAAGGGAGGAGGAGGTGAATGGAGGAAAGGGAGGAGGTGCGAATGGAGGAAAGGAGGAGGAGGTGCGAATGGAGGAAAGGGAGGAGGTGCGAATAGAGGAAAGGGAGGAGGTGAGAATGGAGGAAAGGGAAGGAGGAGCGAATGGAGGGGAAAGGGAGGAGGTGAGAATGGAGGAGGAAGGGAGGAGGAGGAGGAGAATGGAGGGAAAGGAGGAGGAGGTGCGAATGGAGGGAAAGGGAGGAGGTGCGAATGGAGGAAAAGGGAGGAGGAGGAGCGAATGGAGGGAAAGGGAGGAGGTGCGAATGGAGGAAAGGGAGGAGGAGCGAATGGAGGAAAGGGAGGAGGTGCGAATGGAGGAAAGGGAGGAGAAGCGAATGGAGGAAAGGGAGGAGGTGAGAATGGAGGAAAGGGAGGAGAAGGAATGGAGGAAAGGGAGGAGGTGAGAATGGAGGAAAGGGAGGAGGTGAGAATGGAGGAAAGGGAGGAGGTGCGAATGGAGGAAAGGGAGGAGGTGCAGAATGGAGGAAAGGGAGGAGGGTGAATGGAGGAAAAGGAGGAGGTGCGAATGGAGGAAAGGGAGGAGGTGCGAATGGAGGAAAGGGAGGAGGTGCGAATGGAGGAAAGGGAGGAGGTGCGAATGGAGGAAAGGGAGGAGCTGCGAATGGAGCGTAAGGAGGAAGGGAGAGTCAATCCATGTGAAATCATCAAATGTGTGAAATACCTTGTAAGTGACCGTGTCTCAGATTTGACTGTAATTTTGCTATTTTATTGTTTAACAATTATTTTTGCACATCATGTTGAAATTTTCAGAAGCCTATCGCCATGTAGGCCTACAATGTATCTGCATGGATCATCATCATCACCACCACCATCATCAGTTTCTGACGCCAGCCATTTGGCGGCGATGGGTACGAATAAATGATCTGTATTTTCCTCGGTCATTTGTCAAGTCCATTGTTTCCCTTAGTGTCAAAGTGATGTTTTATCCTCATTTATATTGTTTATCCAGCGTTGTCTGGCTGTGCCTTAGTAGTGTCTTTTCCTTCGAATCTTGCATGTAGGACAGTGTGTGGTATTTGGTCAACTGGTATTCTCGCTATTTTGTCGAAACCAGCGAAGACTTCGTTGAACGACTTTGTCTAGTAGAGTTGTTTCGATCCATAATGCTGTCTAAATGCCAGCGTTTCTTATTGTCTGAAGTCTTGATCTTCCGCAGTAAACTAATTTCTGCTGTAATAATTCTTTTCTTGTCTTGCTTTCGCATTGGCCAACATTCCGACCCGTAGACTAGAGGCAAATCGGTTGTATCTTCGTCTCGTATAATTAATTATCTTTGTCTGTTTTTAGTCTTGGTAAATAGTAATAGGAATCGGATTGAAAGGGGTGCTCAGGCACGAATGAGGAAGTTTTTCGCCTCGCAAGATATAATTATGAAATAATTATATAATTTCCCAAAGAACCGATGTAAATTGTAATTACTTTTAACCAAAAAGATGGTCTCCAAAATGCACCATTATACACACCCAAATAAAAAGTTCCTTACAGCCTCTTCTCAGACCCCTCCCCTCAGAGAGGTTGGAATCTGCGTAATTTTGGGAAGCTCTGTTTACGCCACTGCTAGATGGTGTGAGCAGTGTTGTGCACGAGACCAAAATTCCAAGACCAAGACCGAGACCAAGACCGCGGGGTCCAAGACCAAGACCGAGACCAAGACCGCGTGGTTCAAGACCAAGACCGAGACCAAGACCGCGTGGTCCAAGACCAAGACCGAGACCAAGACCGCGTGGTCCAAGACCGAGACCGAGACCAAGACCGCATCATCCAGGACCAAGATCTAGGCCTCAAGACCATGAACACAATTCTCAGTTGTAGTGTTACATATTCCCATTATTCAGATCAGGTGCTTATCATATTTATAGTTATATTTTTGTCCCCAAGTCTTCAAGGTCTCATGAGGAGCACACTATAGCTAAACACACTCTCAGTAGGTGCAGGTGTTGCGGAATAAAAAAAACTTTACCAGTAGAGAAAAATTTTCCACCAAATACCTGATCTGCATCGCTTGCCCAACTACTGATTTTGCCTTGAGAAACTGCATCAGTGTAAGCTAAACTAGTCACTAAAGCACCAAAGGTCAGGGTTAACTGTGCCTAGAGCCCTGCGCCGGCCGCGCCGCCGCCGCCGACATTTTTTGGACGCCGCCGCCGCCGATTTTTGTGGATCGGCGCGCCGACGCCGCCGCCGCCGCCGATAATTCCTCGGCGCGCCGCCGATGCCACGCTGAAGTGCTTAATTGTTTTGTTGCATTTTTCATGTTTTGCATGATTTCACGATAAATTGTTGCTTCAGTGGGTAATAGAAGTAGACACAGACAGCCAGTCAGAAGTAGACACAGACAGACAGCGACAGCCAGACAGAGACAGAGAGACATACAGAAACAGAGACAGAGAGACACAGACACAGACAGGCAGACAGCAGACAGATGATGGGATGGATGGATAGGTAGATGTATGGTTTGGTGGGATGGATGGATGAATGAATGGATGGGTGAGTGGATTGACTGACTGACAGATATATTGAATAGACGTATAGGAATGAGAGAAGATCGAAAAGGTCCTCTATCTTACATGCATACTACATATATATGTAAGACAGAGGATATATATATATATATATATATATATATATATATATATATATACGGTGATTGAATTGTCGCGGAGTTGGGAGTGTTCATCTTCCGAATTCATTTTCAACCACTCCAGTTAATTCCATGAAATTACCTGCGGGGTTAAGTTAACCCCTAAGTGCAGCTTTGAGTGAATGTGTGTACATGTAAAGAATACTTTATTATGATCGACACAATATCGGCAATATTAAGTCACAGGTCTGGGGCGAACCGCCCTCGCACTCCTCCTGGTTGAATGCCGTCGCCCCTCACGACCAGACCCGCCCGTCATAGTGCGCTGCTATAACGGGCCACGGGCTATGCTTGGGCGAGGTTTAGTTCTTTTCTTAACCCAAATAATTTGCTTCCCCAGGTATTGCTGTTCGGTCTATCTTATGGTATGTAAGTAGGGAGGGTTCGGATTGGAAGACAGACAGCATCGACATGCCACGGAAGATTGGCATGACCCTCATTTTCCGAGTGAACAAAATGCCCTTTCTCTCAGGGTTTTGGCTAAAAGTTCCAAAGTTCAAGAGTCATCCATTCACAAAACGCATACACAATGAATGAGTCATCTTTGATATTATACCTCATCTGATCATCTTGCAGGCTTAAGCATAATTATCCATCATCAAATTAGCACATGCAGCTCACGCTCCAACAGTATAATATAATTATATCAAATTTCTAGTGCATCTAAACCGAAGTCATACAGCGTTTTGGAAAGGCATGCATTTTAAGAAATTGCAAATTCCAAAGTAGCCTACTAGTGGCTTTCGGACTGGCTATCTGTATTTTTAACTGTTATGGGTTAACCCTTTCAGACCTGAATTAATTTTCTACATCAGAAAAAATTTTTCTCACTGGTTTTGGCATTGAATAGACACAGTGTAATGGGTTCAGGTAGATTTTTTGTGAAAAAATTAATTTTGGTCCCCCCCTTGGGGTGTCCACTGGAATGGACATTGGGTCACAAGTGAAACTCGACAACGTGAAATGCAATATAAGCAGAATATGATTAATAATAACAAATTATGTTCAATTGCTAGTGAGTTTAGCTCTCTAGACAACTAGCTGTGCTCTATCACATTTGTCACTTCCTGTGCTCCATCTTGAAGGACTTTCTGCCTGGAACAAAACAGTAATGAACATTTATCACACTATATAATATGCGTTTTGCCGGTATAAAGGAACAGCTTGCACATTGTTGCCTCTTTTTTGTTGTCATATTCTGGCCTGTGAACTATACCATTTGTCAGTATGTCAATGTTAGCACGAATTTCTTTAGCACTGCACTTGGTCACTGTTGCATCTCTGAGAATGAGTTCAAGTGCCGATGGGCGTCCACATTTTCTTGACGGTTGGGCTGACTTGTTTGCATGCACAAGCGAGTTGCCAATACAGAGTTAACACTCCAGTAAATCGTCCATATCCTTGTCACGCATTCCAGAATGAGCAGCATCCTGTCTGTATTCCAACCAATGGCACCATTGCTGCAAGTTACCTGAAAGTCACAAAATGCACCATACCTGACATGCATAATAAAGTAAGTGCCTATTGGAACCATTCCTAATAAAACACAATGTCAATTCTGATAAAATTGCTGATATTTTTCCAGAGCAGGAGAACCACTTGCACCTTTTTACCTCATTTCTGTTGACATACTCTGGCAAGTGATCTATAAAATCTGTCAGAATATGTCACTGTTGCAACGAAATACCTTTACCAAATGTGTGTGTCATTACTCAAAATATATCTGACTGATGATTATATAAGAGCATGAACTAAATTATAATGAACTAAAGCACCTCTGATTAGTTTTTCTATAAGTTGTGCTATATAAATATCCAATTAAAATTACAAAACTCAACAACAAATACACGTTTCAAACTCAACAGAATATACCTGGTCAAAGCTTCCATGTTTGTTGGCCAGAATTTTGTCTTACAATTACAAAAAACCTCAACAATATAACAACGTTTCAAACTCAAGTAATTATAATATACCTGGTCAAAGCTTTCACGTTGTTTAGCCAGAATGTTTTCTGACTTCAGAAGCGGATTGGCAAAGCAATTCAATCATGCAGTTCCAGCTGCGAAGATCTTTTTATCTAACAGGACTTCAAGCAGGTTGAACGTGGTAAAGTAGTTGTAAAAAGAGTCGATGAAATGCAATGAGATGCACTGGCACAGATGAAGAACTGCAGCACCTTGACCAAATCATTTCATACTTGCTGGTGACAGTTCTGTTCTTGAGCCTTGGTAAATCAGAAAATCTTATGCTAAGCCACTTTTCCCACACAATACAAAATCACTAGCTGTATCCTCGTTTTGACTTTCTTGTTCTGGTTCAGAAGTGCTATTCGGTACTTGTACAGGTGCTGCTACCACTGGATTATAATCTTCCTCATCGTTGGACATGTCCTCGATTTCAGAAACATTACCATCTTGTGTCAAACCCATCGTATCCAGCACCTGCCATCCCGCTAAACCTAGTACACAAGAGGAAACATGATTAAAAATATTATAATTGCACTTAGAATAATTGTGTTGCAAAATGCACTACTGTCAATCCCAGACCCAATGTCCATTTAAATGGACACCCATTCAAATCGGGTTGAGGACATTGGGGGTAAATAACTCTGAGAAAATCACACTTCGTCTCACTGTTGAAACTTTAATTTATTTGATTATTAAAATGGTTTAACTGAAAACACTTGGTTTAAAACTTATATCAGAGTTACAAAATATACTTACGCCGCGGCCGAAAACACCCGTCGTCCACCTCCACCCAATATCAGCTGTCCACTGACGAAAACAAAAGGAGGTGTGCGCCGTGTAGAGAGAAGTCCACTGGAATGGACATTGGGTCTTAAGTCGTTAAAACTGCACTGTATTATGAAAACAGAGGGTTTAAACCTTATGTCCATTCCAATGGACATACGGTCTGAAAGGGTTAAACTGCTATGAAACAAAGACTATTTGGTATTTATAAAATCAATTCACGTTCTTGAAATAAAGAAACATTAACTTGAATTGTGATTAGTTAATAGGATATAATTATAAATAGTATCGCGATAGCTGAAGCGACTAAAAGCAAACTCGCGGAAAAGCAGTTTTTGATTAAAAAAACAGATGGCACCAGGGCTCCTTAATCTATAAATATAGTATGCACTCTTCTGTTAGGTTGACTAAAGTCTTAGCAAATTGAAAATAATTTAAATTAATTACTTGTGATACGCCGTGCAGGGGGTTTATGGTAAATGGTAACACTTTGGCACGAAGAGTAGAAGATCAGCATGGACGCGGGATCAATTCCCACTACCCTCCAAAGTTCGACTAAGCCTTTTGTAGAGAAACTGGGATGACGTCACGGGTTGTAAGCTTTGAAGTAAGCCGCCGCTTTTGTAGAATAATGGTCATATGGCGTTCGTAAAATTAGCAGTAGGACGTGATGGGCGCCGTGCATGGCTGCCAAACAGTTAAATTCGATTTATTTAATAACTTGTGATTATCCATTCATAGGCTACTATGAATTGTAATCATACTGCGGTGCGTCAGTTTGAAATAACAAACGGAGATTATTATCTTTATAATTGTGTCTTATAGTCAGCATTTCGTTTACTAGAGGCTTATGGCGTTCTTGGAAATTAAACGTAGGCCCTGTTTTCTAGTTTTTATATTAATTTCAATAAATGTCTGGTTTGCTAGCATTGTCTGTAGTCAAACTCAAGCACGACTCAAACTACATCCTAACTACGAGTGACAGCTGATTCCTATCAGCACTGAAATAATAGAGCATTTTGTTCAGATGACAGCTTAAAATACTAGAATTACAGTGTGGAAATTCAAACTTTTCCAAAAGTTTGGACACCTATTTGACCCCCTCATACACTTTTGGATCCGTCACGCCGCGCCGCTCGCCGCCGCCGCCGCCGCCGATTTTGCTGGTCGGCGGCGCGCCGCCGCCGCCGACCAAAATTGACCGGCGCGCCGCCGCCGACACTATGAAGTCGGCGCAGAGCTCTAACTGTGCCTCAACGTTTTTTGTTGCTTCTGATAATTATAAGAAGCGAACAACGCGGTCCTCTCTCGCTTTGTCCTATACAGGCGGATCGTCGCATGAATTCGAAGCTATCTCAGAAGTCCCTGAATAACCGAAAATATCGACAACATTTAACAAATAATCCACTCTAGTTCGCAACAATTGAAGGCCATACCAAAGGCGCAAGACCAAGACCAAAGGCGAATGACCGAGACCAGACGCCCAAGACCAAGACCACACCTTTAAGACCAAGACCAAGACCGCACCTTTAAAGACCAAGACCGAGACCAAGACCGGCACATTCGAGACCGAGACCAAGACCAAGACCGCAGTTTTTCGGTCTCGAGACGGTCTCGAGACCAAGACCGCGGTCTCGAGACCACATCACTGGGTGTGAGACTGTTAGTTTACCTAATATTAAAACCTACGTTATTATAAGTTTGTAACTTAATAATATTTAATTTTTTTCATTTGCAATTTTTCGTTTCTTAGCCTTCCAGCGCTGTACGCACTTGCGTAAGTGCGTAAGTCTAGCGGCGCCCATGTGATAGTGTCCCATCAGTCTGCTTGCAAATTTAGCATAATATGGTCATGGATCATGACCTTTACGGTGTGGACATTAAGTTAAATAGGCTGAACTGCTAATGCCTAGGCCTATATAGCTTAGATTGGACTATATTCACATAGGTGTAAGCGGTAGCCAAATTACTTTATTGCACTCTTGTTTACTTGTGTAGACAGCACCTAGCGGAATTTATTGGCAGGTTGTCATGGAGCACGCACGTCTTAATCGTGCCTTTCACGACTGAGGCACAAAGGAGAAAACGCGCGAATCCCCACACAACACGTATTATACGCGACTTATAAATAGGCCTAATCCTGAGACGCATCGCTGTAGCTTTATTATTCCTTTTATAGATAGTTAAAGTCCTCTACGCTTGTAGAGGCGAGCACGTGCACACTTTGGAATGAGGTCTCGCAATTTATAAATCAGAATAGATTGAAGTCTTCAGACATCCCTTCAATTTAAGCGTATTTATTATATCGAATAGGTGACAATGGGGCACCCAGCGGACGACCCTATCATATATCATGTATTTGCCTGACATGAAAAGAATCTCCTCCTCCTCTAACTCTCGTTCTCTCCTACCCCTCCTCCTCTCATTCTTCGTCTCCACTCAAGAAATTCACTGCATAGTTCACACGCTGATGATCTCGACGACAAATTGATTTATTTTGTGTAGCCTAATGATAATGACCTTCACGTGTAAGACTATAGGACCTACATGTATATGCCTGAATATATATTGACGGCAACGAGGCTGTATTCAAACGCTGTTAAACAGAACATGAATATAGATGTAGGCTACAATTGATTAATCTCGTATACATACTGATAGCGTGCAACCACGATTCATGTTTAGAGCCTACAAGAAGTAGGATCCTAGCGTCATTAGCGCAGTGTGTCTACTGTTGGTGTTCAGACGAATCCGTTCAGCCAGTCTTGTAAAGGTTCCCGCGGTGTTCTGGGCGTCTTTTGGGCGTCATCGCTGTGCAAGGGAAGGCGTGAATTCAGTCTGCGTAAAAGTTCATAGGCAAACGTGACTGTACAGGACCTATCTCTGAGGATTCGCAATTTCTCTTGGCAGAAGATTCGCGGTCATCGAGTGCGATAAAATAAAAGAGGTCCTATACCGAAACTATGGACGTTCAGAAACTACAGACACAGGAACTTGTTGAAGAATTAATGGAGGTCGTTGCCATAGGAAATGCTGTGAATGCGCTTAGTAGTTGCGTTTCGTAGGCATTGACAGTCAAGCGTTTGAACGTGTTGCAGTTCAGGTGTTTCCGCGACTCTTACATTTCTTGGCGGCGCGAGTTCAGCTTTTATGACGAATACGATCTTACGATAAAAGACGGAAGTACGTACGGAAATGAATTCAGTCCTCGCTGTCCGATTTCCGCTTAGTCTACATCATCCTGAAATGCGCTACATAAATCGCCAGATGCATAAATAGCACACACACAGATTCACGGTCGATTACCTGAAGTGTTTGGAGCAGGCGATTACGACTACCCACATCCGGATAATTCAGATAATACAGAAAGAACCAATGTGTATACAATATAATTATGGCAGCATGTATATATAGGACTAGTGTTTGCCAGGTCCTTCGTCACTGCTACGTATAGTTCCGAAGTTCATTGCGACACTTACGATCGGACCAGATTGGAAAGGGGAAACACGGCTCTGATTGCACCGGACTCCTTTGAATTATACATAGAACAATCAAGTCTGCCCTTCGTTGTATTATTGCGACTTAAGCATAAATAATTGGAGATAAACGTTTAAAACCGGTTTCCGGTTGCTATATATAGTGCACCTGCGGAATATCCTTATACGGAAGTCGTCGCTCGTTGTTTAGCGAAGACGACGCTCGATCGCTAGAGGGCCAAGATGGCGCCCGGAAGTGCTCTCGTTTTCGTCGTCTATCGTCGAAAGCGCATGCGCATGAAAGTCGACGAAGATGAACTCGTTGAAGAGGTAACAACACAAACTGCTTAAGATCAGATAATTTGTTCGTCTCCGTCGCTTGATTTACTGCAGGTGTTCACTTAACGCTGCATCAAGAGCCCTCAGCATGCAGCTTAGGCCCATACAATAAAAAAAGCGACCATTAATCATTTGATGAGGCCCGTCTATCTAGTGTAGGCCTACGACTAACTTCAAACTGAAGAAAGGTTGCGATATATACCTGGTCAATATCATACTAGGCCTATATAAGTTTTATACTCTTTTGGTTAGCTAAGCCTAAGAATATATAAAGCACCCAGAGGCGAAAATTTGTACATAACGTTGGGGGATAGATATTTTCAGAATTTTTTATTTTTGAGAGGAACAGGGGGGCCCAGTCAAAACTCTGCTCCCTGTGATTTATTCCACGGGAAGAGCCTTCGCTGTGTATTGGCAGAGCATTCAACGGCCGATCCTGAAGGAAGAGGAGGGAAATTGGAATAAGGTCGCATTTCGCAAAGACCTTTTCCTTAGTCTTCCACATTTTTAGGGCATGTTTGGTTTTTTGTCTTTAATTGACTAAGTTAAGCTTACTGCAAAAGTTGAGTAGACAACCACCACCTTAACCTTAACCAGTTTGGGGAGGCCACCCATTGGCTTATTCTGACACTGGGCTGATGTAGTTAACTGGCAGGTATTATCGAACTGCTTTGATGAAAGAAAAGCACTCTCTCACACATGTATATGCATGTATATATATATATATATATATATATATTATGTATACTAAGGCCTATCAATGGAGGCCATTTATTCGTACCCATTGCCGCCAAATGGCTGGCGTCAGGAACTATTGATATATTTATTTATATAATTATATATAATACATAATATATATAAGCACACTTAACACACGAACGCGACTATACAGGCAGTACACAGTAAAACATATGCACAGACGACAGACGGATGCACGCTCACACGCAAACAGACACACAACGCAAAACGATAAATACAGAAATATAAGATAGAAAAACAGAGTGTTATAATGTGATTAGGCTTAAAGGTGCCGAGGTTTCGTCGGGCTGTCTCTTCCCGTAGGCCACGTCATCCGTCATCTGTGCCAGATCAGTTCTAAGACAGCTTAACTGCTGCTGCTGCTGCTGCTCCAGCTGAAGCAGCTGCTGCTCTCTGCTTCTGACGACTACAGGCTTAGTAATGACGTTTGTCACATCATGCGCTGCAGAAATAGGACGCAGGTCGTGATTTCGCTCGAGGTGTCAACACGTCCGATGTATTTCCAAGAGAGAGATATATATATATATATATATATATATATATATATATATATATATATATGCATATATTAAATAATCTCTATTCTCGGCAAACAGCTTGACGTGAAACTCTGAATAATAATGGAAAGGAAATAATATAATTGAGCTTCGGAGAAGCACTGATAATAGTCTGTTCCATTTCTTCGTGCTCGGCATTGACGTGGAATGTATACGCCTACAACTACAAGTTAGAGCTATTGCCAGTTCTGCATCGTATCTAAGTAAAAAAACCTCTGACCCATAGCAGGCTGCAAGAGGGATTTAAACAGGAACCATTTTGGACCGGAACGCACCGGAACGACGTTCCGGTTCTTTTTTGACCCCCTTTTTTTGACGCCGTATCGGTAAAAATTTCCAGATTAACATGGCGCCTGATGCCGGCGTTCCGCTCATTTTTTTTAGGACCGGATCACTGGATTTAAGAAGAGACGAGTGTTTGAAGGGAGGTAGGAGTGGTCATGATAAGGATTTTATAATTTGATAGACCCTGCAGTATGCTTTCTGACGGCAACAGTTTCCACCTATATATAGGCTCTCTGCAGCCTGATGTTAATGCGAGGATTCTGTCCTGTCGCCCAAACTGGCCTAACAAGTATCAACCGGACTCCTGCGAATTTCGTTTGCCTATAAGCGCCGTGGATCCGGTGAATGAGCAGAGTTTTCAGCGCTGCTGATCAATTTTGTAGCTTTACATTACGTTGCATTCGCTCTGTTGTTCTTGGCTCAAAGTAGGCTATATAATTATAGTCAAGGCGGACCTCCACACTGGCTGAGGGCCAGTGAGGGAAGGGAGGTGAAACAGGCTTCCATGCCCTGTACGTGACGTGAATCCTGGTTCGTCTCTTAATGGTGGCTTATTTCCGAGATTTAAATCTCGGGCTAGAACGGTCCGTACACGGAGACCTTAAAAGGCGTGACATCCATTCAAACGGGCAGCTGTGGTGAACGATATCACCTGATAGAATCATTGATAAACTGGGCAGGATCGCCCAGCCATACATTCGCTATAGGAAAGCGTTTACATCTACATAATATATAACCTATAATATTATTATAGGTTATATGAAATAAGGCAGTCAACGACCACTAAAATGTATAACTAAGTTCTCTGTTAAAACAATAGACTGTGCCATGGTCACACAACTTCAAGTGTAGGCCTATCATAAAGTAAGTATATTCTTTAATAAATAGACCAATAGACGTAACATTGTAGGCCTATTGTAACTGTGGTGTCACGCCACTCTTAGAAGTGGTGGTGATAATCACCACCACTTTTTGGCCCTGTGCTGAAATGGTTTTTGAGACATGACAATGTTATTTTGGTTTTGAAGCAGGTTCAAGTAACAACAACTAGGCCTAATGGCGTTGTAGTCCTTAATACTTAGGCCGCCTAACTATCGTAATGCTAATAGACGTCTTTACGTAACTTTATTACTTATTCTCTTATGTTGTATAAATTGATGACTTCATATATCTTGTTGCAGTTGCCACCTGAGGAGGGATGTGACAGTAACGTAACTATGACTCTTCGTTTGGGCGGGGGCTTTAAGCCTTGAGCATGGCCCCAAGCCCAACGCCTAGTTACGTCCCTGGGGATTGGTCACTTCCACTTTGTGGGGCAAAGTTACCCCATTTAGGTCCTTGAACGCTTGTCCTTTTGAACAACACAGGCGTGGGTTATTACTACATAAGTCGATGATATATCTTGGTCATATTATTATACATTTTGCGCTTTATATACTTTACCGAACCTGAACTAATGACATACAGTCGGAACCATTGTTCTGCCCGTGATAAATTTTATTATGTGTACAATCATTTGAACTCTATTCATCAAGCACACCGTTTATATGTATAGGCTACTATAAGTAACCTTGTACTTTCAACATTTCGCAGTTGCATTAGTCGCCCATGCAGCTGTGGTTACGTTAAGTTATTCATGACTCTAGGGAGGTAAGTCTGTTGAATGCAGCAATATTTACATGAGTAAATGTTCACACGTTTTGGCCATGCGAAGACAGACAGAAAATATTGATTTTTACAACCAAACGATTATGGATCTATGCGGCTTTATGATAACAATGAAAACAAAACCACAATGACAACAGGTTTATGATTTGGGTAACATGTGCAGTATTTCTGTTTCAGCTAAAAGAAAGGGTAAGGGCAGAGTTTGGTATAGGGTCAGATGAGGGCCCAGCTGGTTCTAAAATCCAGGACAAGAAGGTCCTTGCGCTGTCCTACGCCGGAGCCATCCTCTGCGATGAATGGGTCTTCTCGGATATCGCAATTCCATCTGGAGCGACCATCAAGGCCGTCTGCAACGAGGAACTGAAACCGTCCATTCAGATCCGATGTCGTTTCAACAACCGAGTGCTTCCGGTCCACGAAGCGATCAACATGCGGGTCGCCACAGGGGCCACACTACGAGACATCGTCAGCCGAAAGGTGGGACTTCCGGTCAGCGCTTTCCAGGTGATCAGCGCCAAAGGTCTCGAGATATTCGACCGCCATGCTCTGGAAGATTACGGTCTCGATGAGCCAGGGTCAATGGTAAACCTCGAGATCTGGGACGGCTGGAACGACCTGATCAGTGCCGCAGTGGGTAGCTCAACCAGTCACCTGTTTCCACTTCTGTCCAAGGATGAAGTACTGGCGAAGTATCAGATGAGGGTCGCTCTCTACATCGCTGCACACTTCGGCTACGTGGACATGGCTGTCGGGCTGATGAGGAAGGGAGTGAAACCGGGTGATGCCGTCGGCGAACATCCAGCCCGCGAGTGGTGCGATCCGGCGACGCGTCACAGGAACTGCCTGAAGACGGCCATACACGAGGCGGCAGACTTCGGACAGCTGGAGGTGTTGCGAGCCTTCGTCGTTCAGGACCTCTGCTCCGTGTATGCGCGAGACGCCGACGACCTGACTCCTCTGAACATCGCCCTTCGCCGACAGCACAAGGACTGCGCCTCTTTCCTTCTGACGAAGCAGTGGTCCAAGGTTCCGTACAACGCGAAACAGGCGATTCCTCTGTCCGTCTACTCGCAGCTGAAGCAGTGGGCTGACAGAAGCAAGGACAAGGTCGGCTCCAGCGGCTACGGCGGCGGAGGTGCAGGGAAGTCGCTTTCAAAGTTTGGGCAGAGGCGTGTGCCTCAACGCGTGGGGTCGCTCTTGGGACAGGGAGTGGTCCTTGATGGTTATCCGCCCAGCCGGAATCTATCCAAGCTGGTAACAGAAGAGAGAAGGCGACGGAGACAGGTGGATCGAGGAGACAACACAACCGAAGAGTCGGACAGGAACAATCTCCATTCTCTGAAGCTGCCTTGGATCCATCGGGATGGACAGAAGGCGAAGATCGATCAGCGGAAGAAACGCGACGAAGAAACTGACTGGAATGACCGCCAACCGAAAAGATCCATCGACAAGAGGAAAAGTCTTCCACCACAGAGCAAAGTCTCTGCTCTGCAATCGACTGAAGCTCCTGGAAGGAACGAAGGCGCACTCCAACTACCTCCTATACTACGAAATACTAAATATTCTTCAAAGTCATCGATTAACTTCAGCCAAGAAGGAGGCATCTACTTTGATATCGGACATCGTGCTGTCAGATCGTCAGAGGACATCTGGGAAAGCAGTCCAAGGGGGCCTTTACAGCCCTCAGTGGGTCCGAGGAAGCGGCCGAGGAAACTTAACCCCCTGCAGACATCATTGAAATTCTCTTCCAGAAGCCCTGTCATGTCCGAGGGATTCATGCGGAATAAACAATATGTCGGCTATTCGCCACGTGAAACAATCCAGTCCTTCGAACAGCGCCTCGGTTTCTCGACCCAAGAATATGCCAGGAGGTGTCTCGACCTGGCCCAGAGCTTCTCCGAAAAGCCATGGCTAAAGCGGGTGGAACAGGCCGTCCGAATTGCTTCGAAGGGAGTCAAGAAGGTCTTCGATGGACAGCGGCATATCCTGGCCTCTGAATCGTCAAGCGACACATCCTCGCCTAAAACTGAAACCGAAGACCCTACTGCAGTTCCCTGATTGATTCTATTAACCTTTTCCAATCAAATTTCCCTGTATATCCAATTATCCATGCAAAATTGCCCGTCAGGGGACATAGGATAGGAAAGGGAACATATATCTTAAAGTATTGATTACGGTAGAGACTCTTAGGACTACATGTGCACAGGCCCGCCGAGAGGGGGGGCAGGGGGCAAATGCCCAGGGGCCCGGCGACTTTTAGGGGCCCGGGCCGGGCCCGCAATCAACTTATGATATATATTATAATAAGATATACAAAGTTTATGATGTATATACAAAGTTTATGATGTTATGCCTTATAAAATATAACGTAACACGTAACAGGGGGGGGGGGGCGGAAAATGCGGCTTGTGACAACATTTTCCTTCTGACAATTTCACCGAAAAGCAAAAAAAAAAGGTCATCAGAAATTTTTGCGGAAGTAAGAAAAAAAATGTAGGGTCGTATCTGAGCTATAATTATTTCACTTTGTTCAATAAAAGTTAGGGGCCCGTGACTGCTCTGCCTAGGGGCCCGGAATTTCTGTCGGCGGGCCTGCATGTGCATCGTAGACTTGCACTGCAACTTCGGTTCAAAACAAAACAACATCAGAAGCTATGTCCAAGAGATGTCTGTTTTGACATTACGTGCTCCAAATGAACCGTTTATTATTTTTATTGACTTCATTAACGAATTGATAATTTAATTCTATTAAATCCAATCTCATGGCTTAATTGCTTACGCCGAGAAAAGCAGATTCTGTTGAGATTTCTCTGCGTAATTCTGAAGGAGTTTACGTCATATTCAATCAACTGAAGTGGCTTAATATTATTAATTACAGGCAAGTACATGTATTCCACAAAATGTTGATTTTGCAATATTTTTCTAAGGTTCACGTTAACAAACGAAAAGTTAATTTATTCTTTCTGATCTGCGTCGTTAGGCTAATTTATGCATGGGTGCACGTTATAGACCTACATGCCCTACAGGCCTACACCGACACAACTTACAATGTACCTATGTGTATCAAAAATAACAGAGTGATAACTTATTTGTTTATCTTATTAATTTGCAAAACAGTACGGTACATTAAATTACTTTTTGGCCATTTGCAACTCTGAACTATGCAGTTATTTAAGCATTTAATTATTCTAAACATTTTAACCAGTTATAGTATGCAGTGTTCTCTTGTGTAGGCTATACGAAAGGACCGTTTAAGTTGGGTTTACTGGTTCAACTCCCCCCCCCACGAAACTTTTCCCAATGACACCCTAAGAGTGAAGAAAAGTGGAAAGGTGGTGGAAACACGGGAAAGCGAAAAATGGCATAAAACAAAAGCAGAGGTTTTAAAATAAATCTTAATTTACGGATTTCTTCTCCCCAAAAAAAACAACAACAACTGAATCGCCGGAACCAAATCTGCTAGGTGCTAAATCAAAAACAAAGTCGGATATACATCTGAATGATGTGAGGTCGGGTTCGGTTACAAATCCAGGTTCAAAAGTCAGATGAAAGGTAAAAAATACATTGTCACCAGACTGACCAGAGACTGGAGAAACCAAAAAAAAGAACATCAAATTTTATGAGTATTCGTAGTACGTGTAAAACCCCTACAACATTTTTGTCTGCATGCGGCACTGTGTATACTTTGATTAATGATAGGTCCATATATATAATCGGAAACTTGTATGGACGTGTTCAGTTTACGAGGTGAATTGAGGTGCAGATGACAGCTCGCAAAACTACTTAGCTCTTAGCGACATCGGACCGCGAGAGACAATTCGGGTAAAACTGTACGAATCTGCCCCAACGTAAACTCTGTTGCCTTACTGTTAAATAATTCTGAAGTTTTATATAGTAGACTATAGGCTACATGCCTCCAAACGACTTAAGGCGGCGCGAAGATAGATTTATCAAAAAATACGTGACAGCCAATACAAAAATGAGATATCAAAATTAGATTTTTAGATCCATAATTATTACAAGATTTATGGTAGGGTATTTGAAAATGAGAAGATTACAGTTAAAACAACAAAAATTATTGACCAAAACAATCAGTAGTCAATGTTTTAACAAATTGCAATCCTGTCATTGGAGTTTCTCGTCAATCCAACTCTTAAAAATACGACGATGAAGAAAAGCTCCATCAACAAATGTTCCGCGGTTATAAAGAATATGTCGACCTAAGCTATACAAGTTCTTCATACAAATTCTTCATCTTCTATCAAAAGTTATGTTAAAGTCAGAGATCGCGACAAGAGACGAGTCTAGCAAAGCGGCGGCGATGAGAGTCTCGATCTTTGTCCATCGGATTAATCAACTTTGATTCAGGCTTAAAATCCGTCAACTTCGACGACTCGAGGCTAAGTGTCACTGCAGTACCTATATATGCATACAAAATCCGAAGCTACACTTTCACTAAATAAACCGAGATCACACTATTTGTGGATATATATATACATAGACTATACATATATATATATATACATACATACATAAATAGATATATATGGCCACATATATGTGTGTGTCCATTTCTTATGCAGCTGTCAAAATACCGAGAAAGCTGTTTCTAAGCTATACATTTCCCTTTTTTACTTCAACATAAAGGTGTGATGAACGACTGAATTAAAACACCTTTTTGGCAACAATTGATCCAGAGAAAGCCGTTGCACTTCGTCACTAGACGGCTGGGCCTCTAATAATTCCGATTATAATTCCCCCGCCTGTACAGGAGTATAGTTCCGTTTTATGTCCGTCTAGGACTTCTTGAAGAGGAAGAGATGCGTGGACGTCGTCTGCGCTCCGTCGTCCATCTGGTTCGCCTGTTCCATGTACTTCCGGATCCGGTTCGACCTCGGATTGATGCGCGTGAAGTAGATGTATCCGTAGATGGCGCCGAGGATGAGGCACAGCGTTCCGAGAACGATGACGGCAATCACTCCACCGGACAGCAGCGGATCCCCCCTCTTCAAGTCTTCCGTCGTCGACGACAGCGATGATGATACTCCAGCGCCGGCAGCGGTGGAGGCGTAGGCGGCGGCAGCGGCGGAGGCGACGTAGGCGGAGGCAGACGAATGCATCTGAAGCTGCATGGCCTGCTGCTGCTGTTTAAGGAGGAGAGACCCAATCGACGACGCTCCGTAACCAACGGTAGATGTAACAGCTGCTGCTGCTGCTGCTACTGTCATCGTCTCAGCAACAGACTGTCTGTCTGTCTCTTTTGTTCTCGTTTGCTCTTTGCAGGCTAATCTTCTCTGGTTTCTTTCTTCCTTTGGCCTTTGCTCTTTATTTCCTCCTCAGTCTCGTCGACTACCTCGTTTTGATTGGTTGCCCTTCTGCATGCACCTATTTCTTCACTTCCTTCTCATTTCCTCTGCTTCTTCTTACTGTTCTTTCTTTCGATCTGTACGCTTTTGCTGTTTAGGTTAGTTCGCTTGCTTTCTGTTAAGCCTTCGTAACAGTCTTGATACCTGTAAACATTAATAAGTTAAATAGCAATAGGCATAATGGTTGGCTTAAGGATGAAATGGTGGGTGAGAAGATACTCAGTGGTGTATGGGTGGAACATTGGATGATTCTAACGTTTTCATCATCAGAAAAAGATCTTTAGCACGGCATTTGATAAGATTAAAACAATTAATGACCAATGACTTCAATAAGGTTTTCTGTCTTTCTTTCAAATCACATAAAAGCAACACTTACAGGTCGGTTCGCTTCATTATATCAATTGTAGTATTAATGCTCTGATTGAGATAAGTGATTAAAAGTTAGTCCATTCTTACGTATTAGGTCACAATTGTTTAAACTCTTAATGTCTCCATATCTGATTATCTTTATGCCGTTGATAGAATAAGATTACGAGATGCGGTCCGCGGGCTAATGTAGGACTACTGCTTGTGATTTGACCCTCGGGACGATTTGAGATTGAGATTTCTGCATAAGTAATTCATGGATAGAGGGAAAAACGGACGGAGAACAGATTGATGGACGGTTGGACAGACAGACGTAGGAATCTGTGCTTCCAAACATTGCAATTATTCTTTGAACCAAAGTGAGTAACTTGGGAAACTGTTCCCGACAAAAGGAAATGTAGAATTCTGAAATTCCAACATCCATATATTTTGTTTCAAAATCGTATCACAGTGAAGCTCCATTTATTCCATGTACCATGCCATGCTGTCAATTTCCATGGCGAAAGGTGTGGAACGAGTAGAAATTGTGGTTCCAGCGCTTTGAAGCCTTTTAACCATACCCCGGTACTGTTAAGGTAAGTTAGAAGTGATAGACCTATTTTCAGAGTATTTAGACAATATGGGTTCTACTTGTGTTGTAAGGAAATGAAGCGTTGAGAAGTGAGTCAAGGGTCACCACCGTCATAGGCCCTGTATAGTTTCCTGTGATATAAGCTTGACTTTGAGAGACTTCACACTGTAATGTAGGCCTAGATCTATGTAATGACCTGTTTTCTACCCTGAAAATGTCAATGGCATTCAGATGTTATTTTATATCTGATAGAAAAACAAGGTTGCAGATAACAAAAGTGGAATTTGTGAGCTGCCAAACTTCTTGTTTTCATTTTCATGAATGAATCAATTTCATGTCTAAGTGCAAAAGAACGCTTCAAGACATTTCCATCACTCGGCCATCTGACTTCAGTATGATACTAGAGTTCCTCTCCATTTTCAGACTCCATGCTTGCTAGAAACGAAGTGAACTGCCAGCTAGTGATTCAGTTCTTGTGCATGTATAAAATTTACGGTTTTAACAACCGCGTCCATAATTTCCTTCATTGTAGACTCTTACTACACCAAGTGCACTTAGTGCAGTGTATACTGAATCATACTGATGCTATTAAAATCCGCGCATATTATTCAGTTTAGTCCTCGAAAGAACAACATTTGCAGAGCACATTGACGGTGGATCATCCATAACTATACTGCCAGAGGCAAGAGTTTATTACATTGTACTGTAGTCCAGCTTTATCAAGCACTCTTACAGTAGGCTACCTGAGATATGTCATGCGTTTTCGTCGTATCCTGCTGTGTTATTTCGACGAGAAATTAATTTTTATTAGACTCGAATCGCTATCTACACCTTTAATAACTGCTGCATATTGTGAGGGTCCCGATCATCCGATGCATTCTGTAATTTCATCAAGAGCAATTGAAAATGCTTGCGAACCTTTATTATTATTTGCTTTTGCACCTGAACTATTAAATCTGTAAGCTCAATCCTTCAGAAACTTCCTTCCATGACAAAAAATTCGCTCGGCTTCACAATGTATTCTTTTTTGTAAACGGCTGCGAATATTTGAGTAAAACTTGCTCTTTTTACCAAATCTTCGCCAGACTGGTTAATATTTAAAAAAACTTTCTGCTTGACAAATTGAGCTTTAAGTTGCTGAACATTTCCTGTATAACTTGGCTCGTGACTGCTTCATATTATTTTACGCTGCACACTGTCATATTGTCGTCGCACGTCATATGTAGGCATACTCTCTGCGAACAGCATTCGTTTGCTAGCAAATAAGATACTGAATGTCATCTTATTCATTCTCCCATTCCTCGCTTGAAAACTGATTTTCTTCCACAAGGTTTTTTTCTTACTCTTTGAAGTAATTGGGTTCATGTGTATTAAGTTATTATTGCGAATGAAAATGCTCATTAAATGCACTTCTACGTAAAAAGCGGTATCACCGGCAACATCAGCAAGAAAGAGAAAGGGCAAGTAAGAAAAAGCAGCAAGCTTTATCATTAGAAAGACGATAAAGTAAGTAAATACAATTTTTCAATGTAAAAATTTGAGAACTTCTGAAAACCGTCGATCGTCGCCGTGTTTGAAGCCTCTGCCCTATGCCATTTTCTGTCCATATTTGCATCTATCTGTCATTATACATGTAGCTCTATTCCTTTGCTTCACTTCCTACTTCTTGGCCGCCTTACTGTATACTGTCTACCTATCAATCTCTCCATCGCTTACTCACTCTCATTTTCCCTCTCTACCTCCATCTCTCTGTCTCACTCTTCCTCTGTCTGTGTCTGTGCCTGTGCGTGTGCCTTTGCCTTTGCCTTTGCCTGTGCCTGTGTCTTTGCCTGTGCCTTTGCCTGGTGCCTATATTGTCCTTAATTAGTGTTGGCGCCTGCGCTGCAGCTGTCCAGTAATTTCTACTGATGACCATCCGCGACTCTGGCGTCGACCTTGAGCACAAACTCGACATCTTTGCCTCTCTGCTTCTATGCGTTCCTGTCGCTGTCTGTCTCTGTCTCTCTGTCTCTCTGCCTCGCCGTCTAATGGTAATCATCTGAAGTGGTTATATATGATCTGATGCCTGATGAAGGCCAATTAGGTAAATGGAGGATTTTTCTAATTCACTCGCTGCTCCTGCTGCAGAGTCGCTAATCATCTCTTTCTGTCGTTTATGCTGCGCTTAATGCTGCTGCTGCTGCAGCGTTTGGTCAGTCTGTTGCCATTGGCAATGGACACAGCTGCAGCAGTCCATGGCAAGAACGTCCCACGCACAAACTCTGCATCTCCTTGTATTAACGACCATCTCATCATGGCACTGCTCCCGCCCAGTATAATATGTATGTATGTATGTATGTGTGGACGTATGTATATATATATGTATGCATGTATGCGTGTACATGTATCTATATAATTATGTTTGTGTATATATATGAATGTATGTGTGTATATATGTACATTGTATGTATGTATGTATGTATATATGCATGTATGCATGCATGTATGTATGTATGTTCGTATGTTTATATGTATGTATGTATGTATGTATGTATATATGTATGTATGTATGTATGTATGTATGTATGTATGTATGTATGTATGTATGTATGTATGTATGTATGTGTGTATGTATGTATGTATGTATGTATGTATGTATGCATGTATGTATGTATGTTCGTATGTTTATATGCATGCATGTATGTATGTATGAATGTGTAGGGTTGCCTTCTTGGGTTCCGAAATTGTTAGTCAAAGCATTCACACAGTCTGACACATCCACACACACATGCAGAACAGCCATGTATAGTATTGTATATACATCAGAATAAAATGCATTGGCTATGAGTCACACGGTTAGCAGAAAGAGACAGACAGACAGAGATTGATGCAAAGAAAGAACGCGTGTGCTATGTGGTAGGGTCAGCGGACCTCAGCCTATATACAGGGTGGGCCAGCATAAATGAATCGACTTTGCATGCATATAACCAGTAGTGTAGTCCTAAAAAATGAAGTGGGGGAACGCCTGGATATTGAAGTAAGCAAAAAGTACCATCTTGCAAGAATTTTGCATAGTGTTAGAAAAAAAGTGGGGGAACGGCGTTCCTCCACGTTCCCCCCACTACACCACTGCATATAACTCCGCCAAATTTTGTACGTTATTTATACTTAATGCGTGAAATTAAAGATATTTAATTCTAGTATCACGATTCAAACACATTTGTTATTGTAGCTTTAGCCTACATGATGTAGATCGTGATATAACAACAGTCATCGTTTTTGCAGTAACTAGCTAATAAAAAAATTCATGACAATTTTTACAGTAACTGCACAAAAAATTAAATCATATAGCCAGAAATTTGTACTGCACAGCAAAATTAATTATTAATTAGGAGATAAGCTGTTGCAGTCTTTCCTAATCAAATGAATATTCAATATGTCTACCACGCGCTGCAACAGGGACACACGAGCAATGTTAGTGGGTGTGCGCGCTGTGCGTACCGATTCGCGTGGTTTACGACGCGAAGTTCCTGTTTCATCAATTTTCCGTATCAGCCGATTCAACGTATTTTTATTTTATCCTCAGTTAGGGAACTCTTTAATAATTTTAAACGCATCAAATCCCTTATCAGTTCGAAAAATTCGGATCAAAACTTGATCATCGTCTGTAAACGGCGCCATATTTCGTCACTAATGACAACAAAATATGGTAAATAGCGCTGTTCCAAACATTTCTTTAAATTTTAAACTAGTACCAGTTCGACTTTTTCAAGGCTAATACTAGAGTGAAATATCTTTAATTTCACGCATCAAGTATAAATAACTTACAAAAATTGCTGGAGTTATATGCATGCAAATTTGGTTCATTTATGCTGGCCCACCCTGTATATAGCCAAGTACGTGACTAAACCCACTCTTGAGCTCTGCTCAGCCAAATAAGGCATGATGTGAATAGAAAGGAATTTGTTTGTAGCCGTTCACTTATATAATGGATCAACCCAATGCAAATGTTGGATGATAAGAGTTGAAAGTGATCGTAGAGGAACTCTGATAATCATGGTCTTTGATGTACGTCGTCCGTTAACAACGCTGCTCAAGTGACCATCGTACGTCTTCTTCGTCTATTAGGCGACCATCTGCATGGATGGAGGCCGCGGTCACAGGCTCACAGCATGGCAACAGTCATAGCCAGCACGCCATACCAACATAAGGAATGCCACCAGATACATTTGGCATACACATACATATATATATATACGTTGGGCGCGGTGGTGTAGGGGTATGTTCGGTGCCTTGCAGCCGGAGGGTTGCGGGTTCGAATCCACCTCAAGCCGTCGCGTAGGGACCCTGGGCAAGTCCTTCACTCGCAATTGCTCATGCGCTTCGGCGTGAAACTCCGATTCAGTGTCCGCTCTGTACTCGGGAGCGCCTCTGAGTAGAAATCTTGAAGAGGCGCTATAACAAGCGCTCATACATACATACATATACATGTATATGCATGCGTTTATTATGTATGTATGTATGTATGTATGTATGTATGTATGTATGTATGTATGTATGTATGTATGTATGTATGCATGTATATATGTATGTAAGTATGTACGTATATGTGTATGTATGCATGTATGTACCTGAACATTTATATAGCGACTTTTCAGGATGTCTACTTCTCAAAGCGCTGGCTGTCTAACGGTTCCAAAAGTTGCGAATATCCACATGCCGTATTTTCCTTCTGTTTTCTATCGTACTGCCCTCTACGACGGGGCTGCCTAGAAAAGCATCTCTTCCCCTCCCTCCCCTAAGGGTCCACTATCAGGTCTGTGCCATGATACATCTCGTTCCCGGCGTGCCAAGTGCTGCATCTCTTTCGCTGCTCTGCTCGTGCGCGGAGCCACTTCTTTCGCATACAGAACTGGCGCAGCAGAACGATTCCTCGCACTTCATTTACCCATTATGATTCTTTACACATTTTTAAATAGATGGGTTGAACACAATGTAGGAAATCCAGAATGGAGGATGACCGCAAAGATACGTCCAATGCCTACATCAAATGTTTAATAATTTGCAGGACTATAAGCGGTCGATAAACTGTTTTATGTTTACTAAATAGAATTTGTGGGAAGATTAGTCTAGTGGTCAACGTACTTGGGCCCAAAGGTCAGTTCAAAGGTCGGGGGTTCAAATCCTTCCAGTAGAAAAACGTTCACCTGCGGTGATACTCAAAGGTTCTGTTCTCAGTCCCTTCCGGTTCATTGTCCTGCACGGGGGGCTGCACCTAATCACTCAGCAAACTCATTTCCTTATGATCCATCGATCATTGACTATATATATATATATATATATATATATATATATATATATATATATATATATATATATATATGTGTGTGTGTGTGTGTGTGTGTGTGTGTGTGTGTGTGTGTGCTGATGACGTACAACTCTTCAGGGCTGTCTCCTTTCACTCCCTTTCAGACGAACTATACTTGCATTCCCCTATCTCTCTTACTCTGCAACCTCTTCTCTATCTACTCTGCGCAGTCTCTGGAGTGCTCATCCCTTTATCGTTTGTCAGTAGCAGCTTTCCTTCAACTTGCATTTGTCTCTTCTGCAGCATTTCATTCAAGATTGAAAACTGAACGCTTCAGGAAATTTCTGACTCCACTCCTGGACAATCCCACAGCTAGCATCATCCAACGATTTCCACGGTATCACCGTATACTGTCTTTTTGGCTTGAACTCCGCATTTTGACCTGGCACCGAAAGTGACCAAACAACCTTTATGGCTTAAGATTGCGGACTTCAATTGATATAGCCCAGTAATATGTGATACAGTCTACGTTATGCGGTTTTTGTGCGGCTTCGAGAAAGAAACGATAGGTTTTGTATAATAATTGAATAGTAATAATTATTAGAATTTTTTATTTTTCAGTTAATTTGATTCGTTTACTGAAAGCAATTGTTACACCCGAAGAACAGTGTACAATGTCTCTGACCTAGTTTACAAAAGGCAGACCCGAACTGACAAAAGTCCCGCTTGATGAAGCGGCCTATGAGAAATATACAATGACGAATGACTAAAGCATGACATTTAAAACATTTAGAAACAAAAGCAAAACACAATTGGAACATTAATCAAAACAAACTAGCTAACATAGCTACCTTAGCTGTTAGAGATTGTATTCAAATAGGTATATGTAGGCCTAAGCTTACATGTTTTCTTAACTGAGTGCAGGCTATAGTCTAGTAGTCGTGAATCAGTAGGCAAGCCCTGTATACATAATGAAAAGCCAGCACATTTGATAGAAAGTAGTCTGGTATTACCGTATTTGTGCGGGCAACATCCTTGATGGGTTTTATTTTCCGATCTAGTGAAATAGGTGGATAAGTTGGAAAATAATTAAAGGAGGAGAGAAGTTGACGGTGCTCGAACCGATACTTAAATTCATAAATTTTTAATTTGTCAAACAATCAATTTTGAGAATATTCAGATTAATGAAACCATTGTTCAGCACTAAATCAATCAGAATCAGAATTCAATCAATCAGAATTTATATAGCGCCCCTTCAAGATCCCTGCTCAGAGGCGGATATGGAGATGATTCTGCAGTGACTTGTACTGTACGTTTCTGCACTTTAGTAGATCTCTTTAGCCAGGATGGATAATTCAGCAGCAGCAGCAGCAGCAGCAGCAGCAGCAGCAGCAGCAGCAGCAGCAGCAGCAATTGCCATGGACTGAAAACCTGCATAAACTACGTGTTCACCGCACATTTGTTCGCTTTCATATGGAGGTGCAAAGCTAGCGTTATCATTCCAACAATGTTCTAACCGAGGAGCCTCTAACACTAGTTAATCTCCTACTTATATTCTATAGGAGAGCACTCGGCACTAGCTGAGGGTTTTCTCAGATTTCCTGGATCTATATAAATAATAGGTCGGTATTTTTTTAATTTGTGTGTTTCTCCTCTTTTGACATTTCGCCGCTTATTACCATCTGCGCCGTTATTATTTCGCTCCTATTATTCGGCGCCTTTATTAGCATTCGTCTTTTTTAATTTCATCCATTTGATTGCGGTCTTTTGATTGCGCCCACTCAATAGCCTACTGCCGTGAACCACACAGGCTATATCGCGCTAACAAATGAATTCATCTCGAAAGGGCGGAAATATATAAAGTATACAGTTGGAAATAAGCTGAAGGATATAAATAATTATATATATATATATATATATATATATATAGACAGACAGACAGAGGCAGAGGCAGAGACAGAGACAGAGATAGACAGAGACAGACAGAGAAAGACAGACAGAGACAGACAGAGAGTCAGAAAGACAGAGGCATAGAGAGCGAAAGAGATATAGAATAGATAGATAGACAGAAAAATAGACAGACAGACAGATAGATAGACTGACAGACAGACCGATCAACATACATACATGTATACAGACAGACAGATAGAGATCATGGAAACTTCTATAGATAGCGAATTCTATTAAAGTGGAAAGGTGCGCATGAAGGTATACGTAAAAAAAACTCGTCGTCCTTTGGAGGAATGGGACAACGAACTCGCCAGAGTAGCCTATGCAAATCGCAAGCGTATCTGGCAGGACCTACAGTACTGTATGAGTGAATTGTATCTTTCTGGCATACAGTGCTGCCATAAAGCGACTTGCTATGAGCACTGCTTCGAGCAGGCCACGGCAACGTAACTTATGCTGAACCTCTCCTGTAAGGAAATCATAACCTGTTCTGTTTAGGTGAATGGTTAACACTCCAGCACGAAGAGCAGAAGATCAGCATGGACGCCGGATCGAACCCCGCTGCCATCCCAAAGGTCAACTCAGTCTTTCAGTTGCCAGATGGCGTTGGTAAAATGTGCATTAGGACAGATGAGCGAGTTGCATGGCTGCCATACAGTTAATTTCGACTCCTGTAATAACTTGTGATCGTCCGTTCATACTTTGACTTGTAATCATACTGCGTCCATGTCAGTTTGAATCAATAAACGAAGATTTATTATTGTTGTTGTTGTTGTTGTTGTTGTTGCTGTTGTTTCAGTTGAACTCTGTGACTGAATGTCTTTGAGTGAGCAGAGCATGAGCGGAGCAGAATCACGCGGCAGATGAGTCGTAAATATGACAAGGAAAGAAGAAAACAGAGGATTGATGTGCAATAATTCACCATATACCAGAGTGAACGGATTTAGGTCATGTGAAGGACATCAATAACTGCACTTCAGAAATCAATACGCGAAGGACGTGACAGATTTGAATAGATCGAACTGGCAACAAAAGCCAAACCGGAACTTAAACACATATTTGCAACGCGCTCAACGCAGTGTGGAATAGATGTCAAAAAGATTGATCATCGGTTATCCAGGTGCACGACCTCGTTGAGAGGAAGGATCCAGGTTATAAATTCACCGTCAAAAATCGTATAGTAGAAGGGGATTATCTAATGAGATTTCATTCTTCTTCTAGTTGCAAGAAAGGTCTTTGTGCGTGTCCTCGTAGATCGTAATCGTAATCTTACACATTTCCAAAACGCTATTCTAAAGCTAAGCGCAGAGCACCAGCTTATTCACGAGCGTTGCGTCAAGTCAGATGGGTTGTCCAGAGATGATCAAGGGAAGATCGGAGTCTGGTTGCCAGAGAGATCAGATAGATGAGACAGAAGTGCTGTTATAAGGCAGGTTTCGTTGAGGAAGAGAATGCTTGGAAGGCGGAGACCAAAGGTCACGCAAAATCTTTGCCTCAGAAGTAGAGTGAATTTATTCATTTCAAACTGGTCAATCGATATGCAGGGTAGTCACCCTTAGCAGCCCAAACAAGAGTACACAACCAATGTGCATTGTACACGCATATTAGTATATTGAATTGTACTTCAGTTTCTAGCTTAATGGATGGCCAGGCAAAGACACAGGCTTAATGGATGGGTGATGCCAGGCAAAGACACTAGCTTAATGGATGGGTGATGCTTACAGCCATGATCTTTAACTTAGCTGTCATAGAGTCGAAGGGTCAAGTATCTTATGTGTACGTTCCACAGGACGGGGATGTCGAACGAGGTCGCAAATTAAGACGGAAGAAGACCAGTCCACTGGGCTGACTGAGAAACGCAGTCACCAGAACCCTAACAAAGGGATAATGGTCTAAACATAAACTATGAACGTCCGACTTCGTGGAAGCATAATGGAAAGCAATGGAGAGAAGCTGAAAGAGTCACATCAATTGCTACTAAGCGAGGAAAGTTCGCAAAAGTCCCAAAGAATTACATATGAGTCATTTTCAAAGCCTTCAGCTTAAACGTTGTATAAACTACGGGGCAACTGGATGCTATATACGCTTCAACCCTTAACTATACGAGACGTTCCATTGATGACCAACAATACTGCAGAAAAAGCAACGATAACCGAATCGTATAAATATAACATTGACCGTGCGCCATCAATGTCCTTCTGCGTTCACTCATGATGTCATATCCTGTTTACAGAGCGAGGTTCGACAATTTTTCCTCATTTCTTAATTTAAATGTGACGAATATATCCGTTTACAAGAGGACAGCAACATAGTATACTCGCAATGTAATACTCGCCCACTCACTATGCTCCGCCAATAAATAATTAGGGAATGACATGCAATGCAATTGGAGACATCAGACATCAAGGAAGAAACGAATTGGTGGAAATAATAAGTGACCGGTCATATATAAC
Source organism: Aporrectodea caliginosa (assembly GCA_020284085.1). NCBI lineage: Eukaryota > Metazoa > Annelida > Clitellata > Crassiclitellata > Lumbricidae > Aporrectodea > Aporrectodea caliginosa. The sequence goes on from JACEVL010000076.1 coordinate 662,408, forward strand.
AAACTCCACCCAAAGATATTATATTTGTTCTGAGACCTGTCAACATCCACCCACGAAATTAATCGGCATGTAATATATTATATTGTAAGTCACACCACGTGTGCAAGCTTACTCCACATGCGAACTTCGACCACGACTTGTGAGCGACTGCTTTATTTTTAGCACTCATCAAGAAAATACATGTTCAACTGTAAATAAAATGAACGCGTCCAATTCATTCTGATTGGTTCAAATGTACAATTCTATATAGAGTCCGATCATTAAAGAGTCTGTTCCATAACATTCAAATAGGCCTATAATTTACAAGCATAATATGAAAACCAAAATAGCAATCCTATTAAAACTCAAATCAGTAAGTACGTATCCAATGTATATGACATACATAGATATATTTATATGTATATATATATCTGTGTGTGCATTTATTAGAAATTTGAGCAGACAGTATTTCTCTAGCAATTGTCATACAATAAAACTTCGTTTTTTTATAAATTCGGTATTTCGAACTTCCGGCTATATCGAATAACAGTCAGAGACCCGGCTGCAACCAGTGCAACACATACAAATGTAACGCTGTCTTGTCAATCAATCAATCAATCAATCAATCAATCAATCAATCAATCAATCAATCAATCAATCCAATCAATCAATCAATCAATCAATCAGCCGTTTATTGAATCAACAACAGCACAATTAATTAACAATCAGTCATTTTAAAAAAATGTCTTGTCAAACCTGCTTATAATCGACGTCTCGCTTATTTCGAAGGCACTCTACGGTCCTTATCGTACAGTTGACTAGCAGTTACATCGAAGATACTATGATATTCTGCGACCAGATACTTTTGGCCTAGTTTTATCTTAATGATGAATAATTATCAGATGCTTTGTTTGCCGACAAGCCCCAGGTATGAAACAAAGACTGATGCACATGTGTGACTGGTCAGTGGTAGGGTCAGTCAACTGAGGCGAGGTTGTTGTCTGATTTCGCCTTCATGTTGGGTGATGAAGACGAGGGTGTTTGGCGACAGTGACACCACTGGCACCTGCAGCGCCAATTGCATCAGAGGCGTTTAAAGGGATAGTAGTTGTCAAACAGTGTATAGAATGTCAGGGAATCGAAAATAGGCCTATTGTCCGATTGGTTACACTGGCTAGAGCGTGCGCCTCTTACGCCTCTGTGCATCAGCGTGCGGGTATCACGAAATAGAGTATCCGTCCTAAGACTATCCGGGGAATGTATGAATTTATCCCCCGGATGGAATAAACCGGTTTAGAGTATCCGGGGGGGGATAAACCATTCTATCCCCCATCGTCATACACGTCACGAAAGCCAAGACGAAAATCCAGTCAAAATCCCCAGAAACGAAGTAAATTAATTTCAGGTCGATGTACAAACTAAAGATACGCAACTTAAAATATTTTATGTGTACAATAAATCCAAACAGTACGAGTGAATACACTTAGAAACCGTCAAAAATGCAAACTAAACCGAATACTCCATTTCGCTAAGGGGGATACTCATGTATGAGCGATACTCTATTTCGTGACACCGGCTTCCATATACCGATAGCGGTTTCAGAGACTTGAATATCGGGCTAGCTCGGTCCGTACACGGGAACCTTAAAAGGCCTGGGTCCCATGCTGCATTATGCTATGCGAGCGGTGAGAACTGTTCAACATAATTTCTGTCAACGTCAACGACTTGTTGCCATAAGATGACGTTAAACTGTGATATTATCCAAACGGGCAGCAGGGGTCGAGCAGGGTCGAGACCATAGTTACGGTCGCTAAACAAAACGTGTACGCTTTATTAATTTTATGTAGAGTCGAACTGAGCTTGATGTGAATCAGAGAATCTATCTTGCTTTTTTCGAACCTCGGATATATCGAACCGTTAGCGATGGTCCATTGAACTTCGATATAACGACGTTTTACTGTAAAGAGAGAATAAGAGATCAAGTAAAATAGTGAGAAAATACGAAAGTGTGAGAGAGTCGTACAAAACGCGAACAGTGACAGTGCGAGGTAGTTAGTTAGAGCGATATAGCAAGAGATCTAGAGAGTTAGAGGGGAAATGAAAGCATGCAAGAAAGTGGGACACAAACAAAGCGCTCGCGAGAGAGAGTGTGTGAGAAACCTGGAGGACGAGATACAGCAATAGCGAGGGCGAGGGTGAGAGAGAGAATATAAAAGAGGAAGCATAGAGGACGTTAAACCACGAATGCAGTCTACCTGTTTATATATAGCGAAAGAAGCCATTAGAATATGAAGCACATGAAGCATCTGGGTTCAAACCCGGACGCAGCACTAAAGGCCTCAATCGGATCCACTCTTCTGTATACAGCATGCCTATCCATAATTCAATTCCTGATGAATTAATTTGCTCTCATCAACACCCCTGTGCCTTCGAGCTTGATCATAAATTGACCTGTCATAACTGTCTGTCTAGCATATATATATATATAGACCATGTAATATATAATTATATATATATATAATATTATATATATATGCCGTGGTATGTTGCTTCGACATTTAGAAAGGGTTGATTTAATTTATTAATGAATGATCGGCGCTGAGGGGCGGTTACTTTCACGGTAACAGACCGGCAGCAGGAAAACACGCAATGCTGTTGTTTTCAAAGCTCTTTCTTCTTTGACGTTCATTGTGTCCAGTTTCAACGTATTTTTGTCCTTTGTTGTCATCGTCATTTTTTTCTCATTTCCTTTATCACGGTGATTGAAAATTATCAAAATCACCATCATCATCATCACCATCATCATCATCATCATCATCATCATCATCATCATCATCATCATCATCATATCATCATCATCATCATCATCATCATCATCATCATCATCATCATCATCATCATCATCATCATCATCATCATCATCATCATCATCATCATCATCATCATCATCATCATCATCATCATCATCATCATCATCATCATCATCATCACAACCATCAATCCTTTATCTTGAACAACGTTATCACAAATTTTATTAGCATAACCATCATCATTGTCATCATCACGGTCTTTATCAGCAGTCATCATGATCATCGTCATCAAAATTATGACATTATCGTCGACATCATCATCATCATCGTCATCGTCACCAGCAACAACATCAGCAGCAGTAACAACACAATCATAATCGTCGTGAACAACACATACACACACACACGCACACACGCACACACACACGCACACACGCACACACACACACACACACGCACACGCACACGCACAAGCAATACTGCTGCGAACCTACAACTCCCTACAATGTTCCCAGCCCAACTATCTCAGCGAAAACCATCCAGGCAACCCGCTCTATACATGATCCACCTCCTATCTCAGCCTCTCTTGACCCCGGTCACTACTCACCTCACGTTCTCCAACCAAGTCATATCCAACACTGCACCACAACTCTGAGACGATCTCCCTCCTGAAATCCACAGAATCTCGGTTTTCTCCATCAGCATTGTCACTCGTCCTCCATCATCCGCCTCAGGCTCCTCTGTCTATCACCATTGGATTTTCCACTCAAAACTAAAAGTCTCGCCAATCAAAACTAAAGTCTGACCAATCAAAACTAAAGTCTCACCAATCAAACCTAAAGTCTCACCACTCAAAACTAAAGTCTCACCACTCAAAACTAAAGTCTCACCAATCAAAACTACAGTCTCACCAATCAAAACTAAAGTCTCACCAATCAAAACTAAAGTCTCACCTTTTCAAGAATTCGTATACCACGAAATCCTCAGATCCTCCACCTTCAAATTCTTCTTGACTTAAACGACACCCGCCTGAACAGCTGCATGCTCTGGCTCCTCTCTTGATCTGGACCCCTGGAAACCGGACTCAAACCTCCTTTTGACTATCCTTTGGACAACCCCTCTGACTAGATGCAGCGCTCATGAATAAGCTGGTCCCCTGCACTTGGCTTTCGAATGGCGCTTTAGAAGTTTGGCAGTTACAATAACGATGTCGTAAAATCATATTGGTTACGAGACGATCGAGATCCGTTTCAGTCGTTGACTGTCATCGATAAAGTCCAAGTCAACCCTCATGACGTGGGTCCTCCGTCTGAAATGAGACGGCGCCAAATTGTCGCGTTCATATTGACAAAGGTTACAGAAGGTCAATCAAATCACCGCAAGCCATAAATCACTGGTGACTGATACTTGAACGCATGCACAAGAAACATGTACGCTAATAGATATTGATACTCGTCTTCTTGCAGTTCTCTCATACAATGTAAGCTCTTCCTAAAGATGAGGAAGATCCAGCGTCTACAACAAATTTCATCGGGGGTGGGGGGCGATAGCGCATTGGATAACATCTGGCACAAGAGACCGAGAGGTACCGAGTTCGAGCCCCCGTTGGGCGGATATGCTTTGTAGGCTGCTATTAGCGCCGTTGTATTGCAGGCTGTCTGTTCTGTTAGTAGTTAAGATTTAAATTGCATAACATGTAAATGTACAGCGTAGTGCGTTTGTCAGGCGCTTATTAAAGAAAAGATATTATTATTATTATTATTATTATTATTATATATAATAGGCCGATACAATAAATAAATATAATATATATACATATATATATATATATATATATATATGTGTGTGTGTGTGTGTGTGTGTATGTGTGTGTGTGTATGTGTGTGTGTGCGTGTGCGTGTGTATTATCCGTCTTTCTCAATCCTATTATAACAGTCTGCTATATATATACTCTGTAACCGTTAGATGCAAACAGGCAATCTGTAAAAATCCTACTTTTGCCATGCAGGACATTCTGAGCATCATTATGTACCTTGCGTCATTCAGATAATCTTATGTATACAAGCTGCTATTTGCCAAAAGAGCATTACTTTTCTGCTAAAGGACATCGCTTTCTAAATCTTTGTGTTTCTATACAGACAGAGGTATATGGGAATATATATACCAATCCCCAAATATCACATCTGCGCGTACAGTATATGACGAAGTTTAATATGGGGTCTAAATCGTATAGTCTTAATGGAAGTTCACTCCAGGGTGCGATTTGTGGGTTTCAGCAGTGAAGGAAAGGCGTGCTCGGCAGTGTAAGCCTGCAGGGTGGATTCGCAAGTTTAAAGGATGGGGGGGGGGGCTAGTTTAGCGACATTAAGATTTTATGACGATACTTTTAAAGACATTTTGACAACCTTTTCAGATGCCTGGCAACCACTTCTGCACGACGACTACAGAATACCCATTACCGAGGAAAACAAATTCACCTCTGGGGTGTCGAACCCTAGATTTGTGGGAAGATGGTCTGAACCATTGATGAGGATTTTTTCCTTCATTTTCAGATTGCTCGATGATTCTTTATGTTCAGGCGGCCTTTGCGTATAGATCGCCGTCTGCAGCAACGAAGTTGGACATGAAAACGTTAATCGGTATACGGTCTATAGGTCATAAGTTCAAACTCCGATTACCTTATGCCAATATTAAGAGACATGAGCGCCAACTTCCACAAGGCAACTAGGTTCGACTAAGTTTGACGTTACGAATTCCTAAGGGGATGATTCTTATCGGCCAGAACGATTTCTGATGTGCTAATACCAAGCGGGGTCCTTTGGCTTTAGAAACCGCTGGAATATCCTCGCAACCCAAATTATTTATTTCATGTGGCCTACGTTCTTCGGTGGTCACATGTGCCATACATGTGACCACTGGTTTAGTTCATTGACTCGACTGTTTGCCATTATAGGCTTCATATTTATTCGAACGGCAAGGCTTAAATTATGACTAAATGGCATATTCAAAATCGGATTTTCTTTCTAAAACGACCAGACCCAAACGAAGACCAGCCAATCCAGATCAAAGAATCCTCTTTATAAAGCAGAATTTTTCCTTGCTATTGGTTATGATGCTTTCGCTGAGAAATAATCTTATTTACAATAATAACTACAAAATCTCATGGAATTCTAGATTCTCCCTATGCAGAAGTGAGTGGCATTTATTCTATCTAAACTAATTTTAATTCGGTTATTCTCGCAGTTTTGGCCTTATACGTTCTGCGTTCATTTTAAAAGTGACCTTCTATCAAATTCCCGTTCAACGTGAACATATTTCCTGTGCTTTCCTTGCACAGTTCATACTAGCGTGCAGCTCCAGTATTATCGCTTGGCGACGTTCTGGCTGAATCACAGCAACTATTATGGTCTGTCTCGATAAGGCTAAGACTACACAAGCAGCTTATGTCGTGTGTTCCATTTGACCGATGGCTTAGTTCACTGACAGAGTATTTAGAACAACGGTTCAACAACCTATATAGACCCCTTATTGTCATTCCGCAGGACTCGGCTTCCTTATGACAAAAAAATCGGCGCATGTTGCTTCTCAATTTCCACTCGTTGTAATGACTCGACATTGGATCTTATATCCGATTACTTTAGTTTAAGATCGTTTCTGGGGATTTTCTCCAGTCTATAATAATTCAGCTACAGGTAAGACACAACTTAGAAAATAGTTATTATTTAATTGGTAAAATTCAAGGATTTCCAGCAGAATGCAATTATGTGCAATCAATTAGTAACGTAAGACCTACTTAATCAGCATCTCTTCTAAGTTAGATTATTTATTATGCCTGTCTAGCTCCTCATCTTTCTGGTATCTTTAGGACCGCCTTGCGTTCGAAATTGGCGAAACTTGAATGGATTCATGGCGAGTAGTTCTTCATTGGCGGTTTCAGTTTCAACTTCAACAAACCTTCACAACTAAAATGTTCGAATATCTCACAGTTCCTTGCGTAGTGGACTATGGCGTTGCACTTAGAGTTCTTGAATACAGCACCGAACAACGATACCATTTCAACTCACGACGATTGACGATATAGCGATGGTAACGCCCGTTCAACAGTCCGAACTCGGTAAAGTTTCGACTATTCAACCGTTTCTACTCGGCTGTTGCTAAATATGACGTATTGCAGTAGGCCTAAATCTGCCGAAGTTATTAGAATACCTTGAACTATCCTGACCTCTTATTTTTTTAATCGAGTAGGTCTGTTTCTTTGCTTTGATTCATTCCAAGTCCGGCAGCAACTATTCCTAATCTCCGCTCTAACTCCCAACAAAATTACAGACTGCGACGACGACGCCTACAGTCTAACACGTTCGCAGATCTGCACACTGCAATCTGCCCTTTCGACTCTGATCCACCTCACCAATGTCACCATAGTCCGCATAAAAATTATATCATCCCTCATGTTATAATCTTACATCAGCATAAACAATTCCATACACACATACGTCTTACAGCCTCTGGGATAAGAGCGCACCTGCACCAAAGATAATGTCATTTCTGTCGCATCTGCACCTGCAATATTGTCCATGATGCTGCAGCTGCTGCTGCCGCTGCTGCCGCTGCTGCCGCTGCTGCTGCTGTTGCTTAGGGCAAAACAAACAGATCAGTCTTCTTGCGCTCACAGTTCTGATGTCCAGTGTCAAGAAGGGATCATGTATGTCTACTGAAGTTGAAAGATAGATGAATATTTCATAAAGAATGAAATCTTTCTCAGTTTTGACTGGCGGTCGGATCAAAGAAGATCATGATTTTGCACTAGATACATGTAGGCTCATTCTCTTATAATATAATGTATGTATAATATATATATGTATAATTTATAAAGTATAATAAACACATTATTATTGTATTATATTATATTATCTTATAATATAATAGACCTATATAGCCTATAATATATATAGCCTATATAAAGTATAATAAACACATTATTGTTGTTCTTGTTATTATTATTGTTATTGTCATCATTATCATCATCATCATCATCATCATCATCATCATCATCATCATCATCATCATCATCATCATCATCATCATCATCATCATCATCATCATCATCATCATCATCATCATCATCATCATCATCATCATCATCATCATCATCATCATCATCATCATCATCATCATCTTCATCATCATCACCATCACCACCACCACCACCACCACCACCACCACCACCACCACCACCACCACCACCACCACCACCACCACCACCACCACCACCACCACCACCACCACCACCACCACCACCACCACCACCACCACCACCACCACCACCATCATCATCATCATCATCATCATCATCATCATCATCATCATCATCATCATCATCATCATCATCATCATCATCATCATCATCATCATCATCATCACTGTGGATTATTAACTTCTATCGTGTCAGTGTCTAATGCGTCAAGGCATCAACGGATAATAATAATAATAATACTACTACTACTAATAATAATAATAATAATACTAATAATAATAATAATAATAATAATAATAATAATAATAATAATAATAATAATAATAATAATAATAATAATAATAATAATAATAATAATAATAATAATAATAATAATTATAATAATAATAATAATAATAATAATAATAATAATAATAATAATAATAATAATAATAATAATAATAATAATAATAATAATAATAAGCTTAATAATTATATAATAAACATAATGATGCAGATGCCTGTTACATACAGTCTTCATTGATTGCACGCGCGAATGATGATAAAACGTCATCAGACATCCTGTGCGACAGGCGGACTTTCTAATTCCGTGCCTTATCTCTCGATGGAGAATTGGAGACATCCATTATGCGCTGCTCTGGTGAAGCACGCACACACGCACAGCCTTTCACACAACTGTAGGCACTTCCAAATATTAAATAAATGTGTAAAATATGAAATAAGTGAGATAGATCTGCCTCATACCTGTCGCTAGGTTTTCAATAGCCAACGTTTTCTGCTGCTGTTGTGCGCTTGAATACACTGTGTCTGTCTACGTAGCGAGATGTCAGAGAGCATCAGTGAACGCATCGCTGCTACCAGGGCTTTTATATCTACGGTCGTCTCTGATGCAGCAGCCGGCGCTAGCACGCAACCGTCGCCGCCACTGATGGAACCAAACACCACCATCTTCATCATCGTCATCGTCATCATCATCGTCATCATCGTTCTTAGCAGCAGCCGGGGGTTTTCGGTGAATCGGAGGAGAGTGGGTGGCTCTAATGCTGCAGCTTTTACCCCACTCCATCTCAAACCCTCCACCCCTATGCATCCATAGTTGCGTGGGACTGAGCTCACCAGGCGGTGCTCTGATCGTCGTCGTCGTTTCACCTGTAGGCGACTGCAGCTGGGCTGATGCCACGATGGCCACCTGAAGACGAGATGCCAGATGCAGAAAATTAACAGAAGATGACGACGACGACGACGATGAAGACAAAGACGAAAGAGCATCGTACTGAGAGGAGTGGCGATGACGAGAATGACCACGATGATTACATGGGCGTATTTAGGGGGTGGTTTTACGGATTCCCCCCCGAAGTAAATCCATTACTTTTATTAAAAACTAAAATGTAGAAAAATACTACAATTTCCAGTGGAAGCCCCCGAAAACTTAAAGCCCCCCCTCCGAAAATCCTGGCTACGCCCCTGGATGATTACGACGACATTCATGGCCAATCGGAGGAGAGTGGGTGGCTCTGGCCAATTAGTCTTCTTAATCTAATCTAATCTAATCTAGTTCAATTCAATCTAATCAGATCGGAAAGCCCTACAGCGCCCGTAGCCATTCACTGACAAGCTGCCAATGTGGAAAACTGACGATGATGACGATGACATGGATAATAACAAATGAGCATGATGAATTTTATGAAGGAAGAATGCAACATACACATTTCTACAAAGTCTTCGTCCCTTTCTTGAACTCGGAACCTTTTCCAAACACTTTGGAACAGCTGGTGAATGTCTGGATGGGTTTTGGCGATCACATTAGCTCCAGATTAGCTGCATGGAGCAAAGTCTTATCTCGTCGGCCCCGTCTGCCTATACTTCAATGGCTATTCATTTCAATCGACATCACCTTCAGACGTCATCAGCCACGACAGAAATTGCGGTCGCCATTGGCTACCGTCCGGCGTGGCTCCGACTCGATCGCAATCCCTCGCAACCCTCGGCCTCCCGCAAATATTGGACCGTAAATAAAGGCGTTATCTTGGAACGAGGCTTCAGCTTAACGTCCGTAGATGCCAATCGAGACACCACGACGTCACGAGCTCGATGGAAGACAGCAATCAATCTTCGGCATCAGATAGGCAGCTCAAGCAGATATTATTACGGATAATGTTCAATTAAATCCCGTGGAAGAAGTATCGCCGATGGGGAAAAGGAACAAGTCTTCTTCCATTTCGTTGGAAATTCAATCTGAATGTGAATTACGGGGCAGGTTCGTCTCAGATCTATGAAAGTGCAAAAATTCTGTTTCGAATTTTGACGTTAGTCGATGTGATGTGCTAAAACGAAGAGATGCTTATATATTATTTAGGATGCAATAGCCTCCATTTATTTCAATTTTGCTTTTGATATGAAGCCTTCTTAATGTCCAATTATTCTGCAGACCTACGTCATGCACAGACGAGCTCAAAGACCCAACGTCAAGGCATCAGCGGATAATAATAATAATATAGATCTTAAATCACAGATACTGAACCGGAATCAGAATTCGGAAAATCTCACATGATCACAAGTCTGTGCACAATGTATATCTACGCCATTTCAAAACCCTGCATGATTTACCGTAATTACAATTTAATATTCAAAACTATAAGATTTTTCATTTATAATTGTAGCCTATAGATGGTAGGCCTACATTCACTTATTCACAGAGTACAACGCCTATTACGAAAACGCTCAAAGCGTAGAAATTGTTTACAATGTAGCGGAAGTTACTGTAGCTATATACATGTAGTTTCGTAGATTTTTGTTCTTTGACAGTTGAATCGGCAAATTTTCTGTTTGCGACATATTGTTTCCTTTTAGTGTTTGTCGAAGTTGAGTTCGCCATGTTATTTTATTTCAGTTATTAATCGCGGTTTTGCTTATTCGGTATTTGTTGCCAAAGTGATGGGATCTAATGCCTAAGGCCATCAAGCATTAGTCCAGCTGAGCAAATAGGAGCTTTGACAGACACCGCGGAATGTTCATTGAAAGAGCAATCACGGGTGTGCACGTCTAACAGCCAAAGAATATGCACGATCATTTAATACGCTTGGTCCCCAACCCACTCAGCCCAATAGTAAAGGCACAAGACTTGCCATGGGTTGGGTCCCACCTATATTTTCGTAAATTAACTCTATAAATGAAGTAGATAATCCACCAACTTAATAGAACAAGCAATCCAATTAAACCATTTAGCTGTCTAGTCCACGGGGAGATGTGTCGTATGAGCGGGAAGTCAGAGCTTCTCATTTGAGGCGATCGATCGATCGATCTCCTTTGTCGATCGCCTAGCAAAGGTCTGGTCGATCGGTAAATTGATCGCGCTCGATTAGTTAGACTCCAAGAGGAACATGGAGCCAGACATTCATTTTATTTGTCTAATTTACATTACTTGTAAAAGTTCAGGCTAGGATTGATACAACATTGTATCGTCAAAGAGAGGAGGTTAATCAACGGTTAATAAGTGTTGCGTATACTCTAGCAGTTAATGGACCAGCTACACGAATACGATACGCAAAATACACTGTGCGCAAGAGGTCCCGAGGTCGATCGCGCATCGATCGCCTACTCAATCCAGCGCGATCTATTTTCAAATCGCCTTCTGTTTTCAAATGAGAAGCTCTGCGGGAAGTCCATGGGTCCCCAATAGGTCTAAATGAGACAATTTTGCGCCGGTTACAGCAGCGGTGGCTCGCTGCAGTTCAGTGTGAAGCCTGCATTAGCATAATCTGGTTAATTGGATCAAGTAAAAGCAAGTAGGCCTATGCTATGACAACCACAACGCAAGGGAAGCATTCTTTGTAAGGACGAATCTTCAGGTTGATCAGATTGTAGGGTCCATCTGTGATCTTACTCACTGTTGGTCTGTGTCCATTTTGGACACAAATAGCCCATAGGCGGAGACTTGGTCTTGGGTTTGGGGGGGGGACCGGTGAAGGATCGGCCGAAGGACGATCGGCGAGGCGCGCAGCGCCGAGCAGGGGAGGGGTGTGACCCCTCCCCAATTAAAAATATTTTGAATTTCCACACTGTAATGCAAGTATTTTAAGCTGTCATCTGAAAAAAATTGCTCTATAATTTGAGTGCTGATAGGAACCAGCTGTCACTCGCAGCTTACATGTAGTTTGAGTCGTGTTTGAGTTTGGGGAGGGGATGTGACCCCTCCCCTATTTAAAGATTTTTGAATTTCCACACTGTAATGGTAGCATTTTTAGCTGTCATCTGAACAAAATTGCTCTATTATTTGAGTGTTGATAAGAACCAGCTGTCACTCATAGCTATTATTATTATATTCATGAAATATTTCAGAAATATTGGGGGGGATATAAGCAGCTCCGTCCCCCCACCTCAAGTTTCGGGGGGACCGTCCCCCGCTGTCCCCCCCTAAGTCTCCGCCCCTGAAATAGCCTATGATTATATTGGCCCTATATGGAAAGCCTAACTCGCTCGTTGATGGATTTCTAAATGCTCCACTGTAGGCACAGCACCATTGCGATGATGTCAATGTTTATGAGAAGTGAACCGATTGAACCGAATGACCTTTCAAAGCAACTTCAATAAACTAACTCTTCCTCATATTTGATTTATATAGCGCCGTTATCATTATGCTTAAGTCTCAGCCAATGTTTGCTTCAAGTGAAATCGATCGTATATTCAAAGGCATGATCCGTTATAGAGAAGCCATCAATAGGACATTCATCGCTCGATGCCCAACTGATGACCAGTTCAGGTCCAATCGATGTCCAGCCTATGCCCAGTCCGTGATTTCATCAAGTCTATGCCCAGTCGATGACCGTTGCAGTGTATACTGATGTGATACCCATGTCCGTCTATGCCTATAGTAGATGTTCGGTCGATATGCGGCATATGCCCATGTACGGTCTATGCATTGCAGATGTTCGGTCGATATGCCCATGTCCGCCTATGCCTAAAAATGTTCGGTCGATATGCCCATGTCCGCCTATGCCTAAAAATGTTCGGTCGATATGCCCATGTCCGTCTATGCCTAACAGATGTTCGGTCGATATGCCCATATTTGGTCTATGCCTATATAGCAGATTTTCGGTCGATACCCAATCAATGCCAAATCAATGCCCAGTTTGTATGTTCGTTATACAATGCACAGACTATGCCCACATTGCCAAGGGCAAATGTAAAGCCCATTGTTCATGCCAATGCTATGTCCAATGCACAGGCCTAGTAATAATCGCGATGCAGAGCAACGGCAATTCCAGAGTTTTTGGTTGAATAGGCATCGGACGCCGCCGCGAGTGATGGCTTCGAGTTCTCTGTCTATATGAACTCTCACGTTAATTCGCTAATGATATTATCATTCCGATGAAAACTTCAGTCAACCATGCATGATAGTTCACACACAACGGCATGCCAAAAATCATACGCCGAAATACTCGTATATGCGCCCACACACATCCAAAACCCACACACATACTTAGACTGTGTGTACCGCTTTGCTTTCGTGTTGGCATATCAAGGCTGACGCAAAAACAATTAATCAGTAAACCTACAACGCGGTGAAACTGACCAGTATAATACTATACAACACGGCAGTCGTGTCAGCGTGTTTTTCTGTCTCTGGATTATTAGACTGGGTATGTCTGTCTGTGTCTGTTTAGAAGAGGAATTCAGTTAATGAGTAGGCCTATATGTGTATATCCTATATGCAATGTTAAGCCTTTCTATACATGTGCATCGTCATAACCCAAAACAAACTTTTCCTAATAATTTTCGGCCATTCTTATCCAAGTTCCTCTCGGCCGGTCAAACTGATGACGATGTGGCGCCTAGGGCGATCTCTATTCTTTGCAGTTTTCGTTCATTCATCCATCCATCCATCCATTCATTCATTCATTCATTCATTCATTCATTCTGTCGAAGGTCTTCGAAGTTGTGAATCAATCGAACTTAGAATCGTAGATTTGCAGATATCAAGCGAATTCCGTCCCTCGAAGAAAGATAAAGTACTAGTCTATTTCCTTTTCTTTAGTACATTATTTTCAAAGCAAAGGAAAGTTTTATCACGACATTAGCCTACTTCAACCCGCAACAGTATAACTTTAAAGCCATTCAGCAGAAACGTTATCTTCTGAGACTTATCTCTTATGTCTATGACGCCGTTTATTTCTGACACACGTCACGCTGCCCTGAGTCATGGACGTGAGCGCTGCCTTTGATGCAATGGATAATGAAATCCTGTTGGTCATCCTAAATATCTCATATGGAGTTGTGAGGGCGGTCGACGGTGGAGTGGTTGCGCTCTTTCCTGAATGGGCGAACTATTAGCGTTACCAATCGGTTCGAATAACTCAGTTTGAACACATGCTAAATTCGGTATTAATTCGACAGGGCTCAGTCATAGGCCGCCTCTGTAGATTCTGATCTGACCGAGATTATATATTTTTTCATTTCCATTCTTGAAGCCCGGGTTCATCGGTATGCCGATGACGTCTGACAACCTTGTGTGCACAAGATGCAGGCAATCCTTAACAAATGTCAGACCTGGATGTCTTCAAATCGGTTTAGACTTAATCCAGGAAATACAGAATTTATATTTTTTTATTTATATGGATGCAGGACACAAGACAAATGCGAGCAAAGATTGACAGAAGGCACTCATATCAAAGACGGTGACCTTAGACATTGCAAACACGCACACGCTCACACAGTTCGTCAAAAACGACCTAATCATGTCGTAATCGTAATCGTAATCTAGACATTTCTACAGCGTGCAAAAAAGCGAAGTCGTGGGAACAAACTTATTCACAAGCGCTTAGATAAAGCACAATCGATAGGCGGGGGTGGGGTGGATGGTGTCTAGAATGGAAGCGTCGAGCTAATTATAGGAAAGATGAGGAGTCGGGATAGGATTTTGGAAAAAGCAGTGTTTTCAGTTTTCAGTGAAAGACATATCATGAAGAGATAGCAAGAGGTGAGGTCTTTTCGTAGGATGTATCAGAAGATAGTTGGCGTAATTCTGGCGGGAGTTTATTTCAAAGAGGCGGAACAGCTATGGCTATGGAACAATTTGCAAATTTTAATGATGAAGTGGCGGAAGGGCTGAGGAGTGTTAGGGCGGAAGAGGAGCGGGTTGAACGAAGAGGTTGGACCGTAAACAACTGGCGGAGATATGCGGGCTTGGAGGATAGAAGTGTGTTGTAGGTAAGTGATATGACTTTACATTCTATTCGTTCAGGTATTTTAAGCCAGTTGAGTTGTTTGAGGTCAAGAGTGATGTGGTATACTGTTAGGAGGCTTTAGTGACAGCACGAGCTTGGGCATTCTGAATAGTTTGGAGGCGGTTTATTTGAGTGATGTCTAAGTTCAGGAAGAGAAAACTGCAGTAGTCTAATTTAGCCACATGGCGATTGCAGATGCAGTCTTGAAATCGAGCTCAGGGCGGATTCTGCGGTGGTCACGAATACGCATGAAGCCAGAGTGGGAAATACGTATGATGTGATCGAAGAAGCTGAGGTTTTGTTCAAAAATCACAGCTAGATTGCTGACAGGAGAATTTGCAGCGAATGTGTGGCTGGATGCAGAGACAAGGCTGAGGGAAATATAGAGGGATCTGAAATTTTCTTGAGTTGGTCACGCAGGACTATATAAGTATGAATTCCGATTTAGCTTGAAAGGGGTTTAAGCACAGAAGATTTTGTGTCATCCATGAAGAATTTATATCCAAACGAAGAAGATGATCTATCGTGGGAGAAGCTGTTTGGAGAGAAAGAGAGGAATAATTGGGTGTCATCGGCGTAGCCATTATAATGAGATGTTCAAGTGAGCATGTTTCGATGAGTGAGCCCAGTGACGATCTCACATGACGGCCCCAGGATTGAAACCTGGGTGGCAGAGGTGGACGGACTCCAGTCGGTTCTCAATGCCGCGGCGAGGCTTATCTGCAATAGGAGAAAGTACGACCACATCACGCCGCTCCTCCGCGATGTCCTCCATTGGCTGCCTGTTCCGTTCCGCATCGAGTTCAAGCTCTGTCTGCTTGTCTTTAAATCACTACACGGAGCTGCGCCCGAGTACCTGCGCGATTACTGCACTGGGACTCATTCCTCCGCGTCCGGGCTCCGGCTCCGATCGCTTGCGAAGATTGATCTCCGTGTGCGGAGGATGAGGACGCGCTTCGGTGATCGTGCTTTCTCGGTCGCCGGTCCTCGATGCTGGAACAGACTTCCTCCTGCTATTCGATTGACCGACTCATTGGACTCTTTTAAATCCATGCTAAAATCACATTTGTTCGCCAGGGCTTATCCCGACTGTTGTTAGTTGTCTTGTAAGGCGCCCTTGTAACGGCATGGCCGTGTTACGGCGCCATATAAATTGTCGTAATTATTATTATTATTAATTATTATTAAAGCCAACTGGTTAGCCCTCGGCTATCGTAATACCCATAAGATCATTGGCCTACCTGAGAAAGGCCTACTATATTTCACGCATGTATAGGCTACTGTATTATTACGCATAGACTATAGAGGCATATATATATATATATATATATATATATATATATATATATATATATATATATATATACGTAGGTCCTATGCTTAATCAGCGCTTTCAGACTGCCTGCTGCTGATGTTGCTAGGTTGCATCTGTTGCCTGAATCGTGTCAGCTACGCGTGCAGCATCTCGGCTAACACAGAAAACCTCTGCGGGCGCTTGCGATGATCTAGCGTCCAAAGGCGTGATAAGGCCGCGACGTATATATATATATATATATATATATATATATATATATATATATATATATATATATAACGGGGACGAGGCGATCATGGACTCCGCCTGCAGCTCTCGCAGACGACGATGATCGCCACATATGAAAGCTGTTAAAATAATCCACGGCCAACTATAGCGTACATATATATATAATATTATGTAGGCCCATGCATATAGTTGTATATGCATTCGTATGTGTTAATATATAGGCGAATACATATGTATATGTAACACTGTATAGTATATGTATACCTGTATGAATACGTACACACTTTGTTACTACACTGTGTCCACGATAAAGTAGACCCCTAGACTTTGTTAAATATCTTGGTCAATTGTACTACTATAGGTACTAATTTTGGTGCACATGAACTTCAGTCTATTCTATTTAAACCCTGCAAATTTTATTACAATTGATGCAACGGTTACGATGATATACCCTTATGAAATTTGGTGGTTCAGGAACCAAGTTACCAACACGTAAAACGCATCGACAGATGCGTGCGCGGCTGATCATCCTGACTCAGCACCAGTTCTCCGACAGCATTGATATTTGTTTGCGTCCATGGTTTTGTTTGCGTCTCGTGGTTTCCTTGCAACTGATCCGGTTGTGGCAATCTTTTTAACAGCTTGCTGACACCAGCTAGGGACCAATTTTTCATTGGAAATTCTGTAATGAGTCTCCTACGCCATACCCCTTCGTCTCTCTCAACTCCTTGATTAAAATCTTGTCCTCTGCACTGAAAACCATTTCTTTACAACCAACTACTGTTACTGTTACTGTTACGTAAAACAGGTCTCGTAGTCTAATTGTTTCCGAAAATGACGCTTATAAACAACAGCCTATCCCTGCGGTAGCCAGAAAAATGACGTAATTCTATGCGTTTTACGTGTTGGTAACTTGGTTCCTGAACCACCCAATTTCATAAGGGTATATCATCGTAACCGTTGCATCAATTGTAATAAAATTTGCAGGGTTTAGATAGAATAGACTGAAGTTCATGTGCACCAAATTTAGTACCTATAGTAGTACAATTGACCAAGATATTTAACAAAGTCTAGGGGTCTACTTTATCGTGGACACAGTGTATATATATATAAACTGTTGGTACAGAAGATGAATAATTATCACTCGCTTGGATTGAAAGGGATTGTTTACAAAGCACTATTGTATATATATATGCCTATAGCAAAACGGAACTTACACAACGACAGCAAGCGGATCCGTCTCAAGCGACGACCTAGAACGAAAAAATTCTTCAACAGAACACGTAGGCTTACCTGGTTCACAAACTAACACAAGCCACCCTCGGGCGTATAGACAAGACTTCGACTAGTCGTGACACTGGGAAGTACAAAAGACCTTACGCGGGACCAATGATCCTCTTATATTATATTGACGCGACCAAGCACTAAAACTCACTTAAATCTGACACAGCTCCTGTACACAGCAGTTACATTTCCCACAAATAATTAGACGGCGTACAACTTATACAATATACAAATCACGGCACACGGTAAAGGCCGCATACAAACTACGCGCCGTATATAACAATATGTAGGCCTATGCTTAATGCTTAGGCCCAATTTTATAAAGGAAATCGATTCCCTGTGGTACACTTCAGGAGTCTATTCTATAGGTCCTCTGATATTTCTATTAAGCCGACATAAATGACCTCCCAAATCTATTTCACTCTATATTATTAAGTTACTATACAAGTGTCTTTTTGTCTAACAAATTTTTGGCTGCTTTGCTTAGGCCTATAAGTCTGCTAACAGGAAAATTTGAATCTGGTTTCGTGGTAATAATCTAATTTAGACAAATGTTTATTATTATGTTCAGATAAAAAGTTATCATCATTCAAAATGTATACGTGTTTATACTGACAGTCAGAAAAAGCATGCGATATATAGCAACTGGCAAATTTCTCAGTATCTTCATCGACAGTCGCTTCGAATGAAAACACCTTATAACGTAAAATTTAAACAAATTCATATATAATTATATATATTCGTTTATTGAGAAAAACAATCTGACAAAAACGCAGAAATGCTAACATGACTGATAAATTGGCTTAAAGTATTGTCATACTAAAGTATAGTTCAACTGCAGTCAATAATGTTCTACCTCATTTTGTATTTCTTATCGTCTGTATTATTCATTCAGCTAAACATATGGCCTACCACCTCTCCTATTCCACCTCGTTGGGGCTGTCAATTATCCTTCCCGATTCAAACGTTCAACCATGTTACAAGGCGAAAGCCGTAAGGTGCACGAGAATTATTGATAAGCTGTATGTATGGTGGACACCGACTGTATTTGCTCAAAATTGAAGCTTCTAAAAAGAATCTGTGAATAGATTTAACTTAGGCCTAAGATTGCTGAATTCATCTTCTACCGTCTTTGTCGTCATTTTAATGGGCATTACATGGGACCCAGATGGACTCTATACTAGGGTGACCAGATATTGGAAACTAAAAACCGGGACACTTCAATCACAAAATAAATGTGTGATGTTGTTGCGTAGGGACCCTGGGCAAGTCCTTCACTCGCAATTGCTCATGCGCTTCGGCGTGAAACTCCGATTCAGCGTTCGCGCAGTAGTCGGGAGCGCCTCTGAATGGGAAATCTGGTTGGGGCGCTATTACAAGTGTTCAAATACAATACAATACAATAATTAATATAATACAACTTGCACAAATATCTATTTTATGCTTATTATATTGGTATAAGACTACACGACTAAGTGAAAGGTTTTATTCAAATCCTGCTTTTAAATTTAAAATTAACCTCTAAATTTCTCAAATCAGTTACTCAAATTTGGCATCTGAATGTATGCTTCTTAAAAGTTTCTTTGTCTGCTAACATTCTATCATAAATAACTCAGAGGATCCTGAGTGGCCGAGTGGGTTGTAGCCTGCTCGCCGCACCGGCGCCCCGGGTTCGCTTCCCGGTCGGGTCGGTTTATCAGAGATTAATTTATCGGATCTTTACTGCGGGTGGCTCGGTCGCATTATAAACGTGGAGTAGGCCTACAATACAACACACAATACAACACATCACAATACAACTGGGGCGCGGTGGTGTAGGGATATGTTCGGTGCCTTGCAGCTGGAGGGTTGCGGGTTCGAATCCACCTCAAAAGTCGCCGCGTAGGGACCCTGGGCAAGTCCTTCACTCGCAATTGCTCATGCGCTTCGGCGTGAAACTCCGATTCAGCGTTCGGGCAGTAGTCGGGAGCGCCTCTGAATGGGAAATCTGGTAGGGGCGCTATAACAAGTGTTCAAATACAATACAATACAATAAATAATCTTGCTTTTAAATTTAAATTTAATTATTCTAAATTTCTCAAATTAGTCACTCATATTTGGCGCTTGAATGTAGGCCTATGCTTTTTAAAAGATCGTCGTTAAAAGAACATTTTCGTTTTGACATTTTATAATCTTATTTCAGTAATTTAGTTTCAAATTTTAGGATTTAGATTTTAAATTAAAAATTATTATTTATGAAAATGGGTTTTATCAGAATATTATCACTACGACAATATGACGTTTAGAACCGGAAGAGGTGTTATGCATGGTCGTATTTCTTACATTGTGGTAATAAATAAAAGTGAGATTAAAAATGATGCCAGTAGTAAAATCAAGGAGACGTTGATAAAGTAAGTATATCCTTTAATTGATCACATGACAGACGCACATGAAATACATCATATAAGATCGGAAAGTCAGGTCAGTTTTAAAAACCGGGACATATTTAGAGTTTGGCCTACCTTTCCCGGCAGCCGGGACAGCTAGCAGAAAATCGGGACTGTCCCGGGAAAACCGGGACGTCTGGTCAGCCTACTCTATACGGGTCCAAAATGGGAATATGGGACGTGTATGAATCCATGTGGGGCATGCATGCTGCTACAGGTAGGCTATACATATGCGCGAGTATGCAACTATACTGTAGATATTTTTACATTTAATGCATTAGACCGTAATAATTGTTGTAATTGTAATTGTAATCTGGCATTTACAAAGCGCCACTTCATGAAATACTCATCAGTGGCGCTCCCCACCCGAATAAGTGAAATTACTTCCGAATAATACAGACTTCAGTCGCTCGTGAAACAGTGTGGTAGTGACAACACGAGGAGCTCTAGCCACAGCTCTCGAGAAAGGCCACACCACCTGCCATGGTTGGTCCAACATAGGCAAGGCTTTTGGACTGAGCTGTAGCAGTATGCATATACGATGGGCAGTCAGGAGTCCATGGGCAGCCGACCGAAGGGTGCTACGACCCGGGACCGAGGAGACTGAAATGCACAAGTCCTAAGATATGATGGAACAGAGGTTACAAGACAATTGAGCATAAAGGTCACAAGACCGTCATTATACAATGCATTGCCTATGCTCAGTCGGAATTTGCCTAGACAGTACACATCACTACACTCGGTTCAGACTGCACTCCGGATGCAACAATGCGTGTGCTTATAGGCTATGTATACATGTATGCAGCGGCGCCGCTAGGATTTTAATTGTGTACGCACAATCAGCATGCGACCATGCGTAGACCGGGGCCCGGGACGAAAGTGTGTGGGGGGTACGAAGAACGAGCGTCTGAACTTTTTTGAATTTCCACACTGTAATGGTAGCAGTTTAAGCAGTCATCTGAACAAAATTGCTCTATAAATTCAGTGCTGCATGGTAGGAACCAGATGTCACTCGTAGCTAAGATGTACTGTAGTTTGAGTCGTGTTTGAGTTTCACTACAGACAATACTGGCAAACCAGACATTTATTGAAATCAATATTAAAACTAGAAAATACGTTCAATTTCCAAGAACGCCATAAGCCTTGAGGTATAAACATATTGCTGACCAGATAGAATTAGCAGAAATAGTTAACAAATGGTACACAAACCAAGCAAGAAGGATTCAACTACCGAATCGTGAAGCCATGTGGTAATGATGTATAGTTTTATTAAATGTTCAAGGAACAAAACATTTTGAAATTTGATATTTTGAAATTTGAAAGATAACACTCGAGAGAAGCCATTAATTAGGTGTACAAATACAATATATCTGTACAATTTCATAATAACAGTATATTATACTCATTATAATATGATGGTATTATATATTATAATTTATAATAGTAAATAATATCATTAGGCTATACCAAAGATCAGGCGAGTTACTATAGCATTAAGCAATTACGCAACTGCGTATATAGATTTTAACAGCTCTCAAAAACTACAAACCGTTTAGATTACTTATTGACATCCTAGATTACTATTATTCGTTGAATTTCTATTGTGCAGACTTTGTTATTGTGAGGTCCGCAAACATTTTCCTTCGCGGACTCTGGAAATTTCGTGGCACTTCTGAAATTTCGATCACAGACCCACAGTAGTTTCAATCATCGTAGGCTAATTTCATATGTTCCACGCAATGCCCAGTACATAAGTTCGTTGATTCAGAATGTGTGGTCAGTAAACTCGAGACAGTATTGTCGCAGAATGTCGTGTGGGCAATTTCTACACTATATTGTAGAACATGAGCGCAGACATGATCAGTACCATAGAACAGATATCGGTCTGCTTATCAAAGTTAATGGCGGTAACAACCCCGGTTCTGAGAATGTGGTAAAAGAACAATTTACAGCCTTCCCAACTCGTGACGCCACTCAGTCTGGCGAAACTATCGCGACAATCGTCGAGCAGCAGCTATCTGAGGTCGGACTCGAAAAGAGCAATTGGAGGAAAGGGAGGAAGAGAGCGAAATGGAGGAAAGGGAGGAAGAGAGGAAGAGGAGGAAAGGGAGGATGAGAGGAAAGGGAGGAGGAAGAGAGCGAAATGGAGGAAAGGGAGGAAGAGAGCGAAATGGAGGAAAGGGAGGAAGAGAGCGAAATGGAGGAAAGGGAGGAAGAGAGCGAAATGGAGGAAAGGGAGGAAGAGGGCGAAATGGAGGAAAGGGAAGAACAGAGCGAAATGGAGGGTAGGGTGGAAGAGAGCGAAATATAGGAAAGGGAAGGAAGAGAGAAATGGAGGAAAGAGAGGAGGAGAGAGCGAAATGGAGGTAGGAGGAAGAGAGCGAAATAGAGGAAAGGGAGGAAGAGAGCAAAATGGACGTTAGGGAGGAAGAGAGCGAAATGGAGGGAGGGAGGAAGAGAGGAGAAAATGAGCGAAATGGAGGAAAGGGAGGAAGAGAGCGAAATGGAGGGTAAGGGAATATGAGAGCGAAATGGAGGGTAGGGAGGAAAGAGCGAAATGGAGAAAGGGAGGAAGAGAGCGAAATGGAGGGTGGGGAGGAAGAGAGCGAAAGGAGGAAGGGTAGGAAAGGGAGGAAGAGAGCGAAATGGAGGAAAGGGAGGAAGAGAGCGAAATGGAGGAAAAGGAAGAAGAGAGCGAAATGGAGGAAAGGGAATGAGAGCGAAATGGAGGGTAGGGAGGAAGAGAGCGAAATGGAGGAAAGGGAGGAAGAGAGCAAAATGGAGGAAAGGGAGGAAGAGAGCGAAATGGAGGGTAGGGAGGAAGAGAGCGAAATGGAGGAAAGGGAGGAAGAGAGCGAAATGGAGGAAAGGGAGGAAGAGAGCGAAAGGGAGGAAAGGGAGGAAGGGAGAAGAGCGAAATGGAGGAAAGGGAGGAAGAGAGCGAAATGGAGGAATGGAGGAAGAGAGCGAAATGGAGGAAAGGGAGGAAAGAGCGAAATGGAGGAAAGGGAGGAAGAGAGCGAAATGGAGGAAAAGGAGGAAGAGAGCGAAATGGAGGAAAGGGAGGAAGAGAGCGAAATGGAGGAAAGGGGAGGAAGAGAGTGGAATGGAGGAAAAGGGAGGAAGAAGAGACGAAATGGAGGAAAAGGAGGAGAGAGCGAAATGGAGAGGAAAGGGAGGAAGAGCGAAATGG